>JALMQS010000291.1:5688029-6117434 GCA_024734495.1 Forficula auricularia | reverse complement strand
GCGACCCAAAATTGGGTCACATATCTTTGGGCTTTCCAGAGCTCCAGAATAATAAATATTTCTATCGTATTATTATAATTTGAAAAAATATATTTTGATTTATTTAATACTATAAAATGAAAAATATGAAATTCAATAAATTTCTTTAGATCGAAAAATTTTATGAATTAATTGTTACAACAGTTATTATGTGATTTAAATAAAGTCATCATTGAAAATTAAAGAAAATTTCTCAAGTACATCATGTCTAAAAAAGGGAATTAACGGGGGAGGGGGTCGCTAACATCACTATTTCTCAATTTAACGCAAAGGATAAAAAGGTTAAGAACCATTTATTAGAACACCAACTGATTTATAGATATCCAACATTTCCAATATTGCAGTCAATATTGTCGCAAAATCGCAGTTTTTTCCTTCATAACAAAAAACAATCAAGGTGAAACTCGATTCTCGATTTATTCTAGGAAATTTTATTGACTTTGAACACAAGCTACTGGAATCACTTTCAGGTGTCTTTAAATTAGTATAAACCAGTATTTCCTATTGACTTTATATTCCATTCATACCCAAACCAAAAATGCTGGATATCTATAAATCTATGAGTCACATAAAAAAAGTTTTTATAAAAAAAAGGCAAAAGGCTGAAAACTCTTAAGTTTGAACATATCCCCCCTCAATTGTTAAAAAGATCCTCTTAACGAATTAAAATCCAGTTTTTTGTAAAGTGCCTGGACAATGGGTATTTTGACATTTCACAGATGTTTTCGCTGCAATTATGTGACTTGTCACTTTTATGATAAACATTTTTTTTTTTAAAAAAAATTTAATGATCTAAAACTAATTACTTTCAAATACTAAATGGTGTTTGTTTTGTTAGACAAAATCATTACTTTTTGCTGCATTTCAAATCAGAAACTAAATTTCCTATTGCAACAAAGTTTTCACCGACAACCGTCCGGTGATGTTCCAATCGGTTTTCAACTTTAACCACCCCAATGGTACCATCTGCTCGAAACTTCCAGGTTGTCGTCCTAACTTCCACCTGGTTAATAAAAGGGGCTTTTGTCTTGTATAAGAACTACTGATTTCATAAACAGAAGGTTTACAATTTGGCTCAAATTTATACCGTTGTTGTAAAGTGTTTAGATGTGTTATTTAATCAAGCTTTCCAAAACCGGTTTTTAAATTTTCTAAAAATTTGAATCTTATCACCACAATTCTTCTTTAATGCATTGTTCGTTCAATACTGGTAATTGTACAAGAGGTGTGCTGCATCAATCAGAAAAACCAGGTGACATATTCTAAGACTTTCACTGTCATCGGCAGAGGGGTTAAAGGTCTGAATTTAAAATTGATTCATCGATTTCCACATGTGAGGTTTAGCTCCAACAATCGGTAAACGCTCATCTCTGGCTAATTCTCGTTGTACATGGTTACAGACACGCACGATAAGAGCCCCAAAGTCCATCTCGCATGAGGGCTGTAGGTGTTAAAAGATCCAACAGATTGAATTTCTGATAAGAACTTTTTCATTTATTGCTGTTCATTTTTGGAAATCGAATGGTCTCGAATTCCATTCTTGACAACTTTTGGAAGTAGAGCAAATGTTGTTCCATTGTCTGAAGAGCCTTCTTTGGGAACCCTCTATGTGCAATAAATCTTTAAAGCATTTAAGACAGCATTCTGTACTGAGATCCACAATCTTCGAAACAGTCAAGCTGTAAGGAACGCCCACAAATGTGGAATGTAAACTTTTTGTGGTTTGGAACTCTCGTTCTGATTTAGTGGACTCATGAAACAACATGGGTCTACTCCTGCGTTTTCAAAGGGTCGTGAAGATGACTTTAATTCTATCACCAGTGGGGTAATTTCCCATTATGGGTGTGTAGGTTAGTGGTCTGCTTGAAGACATGTAATGCATTCACGGCAACTCCTTTCTGAGTAACTTTCCTTGCACTATCCGAAATTTTAGTCTGAGCAAGGCCGAGACAACATTAGGGCCTGCATGTGAAGTACTTTTGCTTGCTGAGGCACCTATCCTAGTCATTGTAGTATGCAAAGAACTTTTTCGAAATTATTGAAGGGCCAAGCTGGTTGCTGGCGGGATGTTAGCCTTTTCTTCAACTGATTCCTACCTTAACATGTGGAATGCTTATTCACAGAATGGTTTATGCTAGGATAATGTTAGATTTTCTCTTATCCAACGCTCCGGATTTTCAGTTTGGGGTTATTTCTGTGACAAAACCGGTCTGCGGTATTTAGACCTAAATTTAATAAATGAATTCTCTCATCCATGCTGACGTGCATAGTTAGCTAAAAATTTTGGAAACTTTTCTTCATAATCTATCAGGTATTCTCTGTTTTATGCTAAAATGGATGTTGAGAACCTTTTTGAGTATTGAAAAAGCAAGAGAAAACTAATTCTTCCAATGAAGGAGAATTGCGGACAAGATGATTTATTTACGTCATCTTTCTTTTATGGGGAGGTACAAAACTTAGCGAACTTTTTTTATTTTCTTCCTCTGGGTTTTGAACCCTGCCAAGAGAATTTAATGGGTAAGGGCTTGATAAAAAAGTGCTTTGTAACCCTTTTCTCCAAAATTCTGTATATAAAAATTTTTCACTTGAAATCCCTCTGGTCCCTAAGTCGTAGGGTTTTCGATGGAAATGGGGACCTTGTGACCAGGAGTGAGGAAAATCTAAACTTCCGCATTTGCAGTAATCCCATTAGAAACGAAAGTTTGACTTGTAATGGTGGGCTGGAAATCCATGCTCAAAACTACTGTAGAGTTCTGAAAAAGCAAACACAATGAAATCCAAGTTTGATTTGCCTATGATAAATTCTTAGATAACTTGTGGAGTTAACTGAAAAGTTAAAAGCCGCAAGCATCTAAACCTTGAATTCAGTTAAAGGTATCTTTGAAGGAGTCAATCTTTAAATTTTTGTGCATAAATTCGGAAGTCGAACATAACTAGGCTGATATGGAATCATATTCTTACCATAATGAGTCACAGCGCCATGTTAATTGACTTGGGTCTGTCTATCCAATAACTTTCCAACTGGACAAAGTATGGAAGCAGACATCTTTGCATTCTGCAAATTGAAATGCTAGATCATCTTTTGGCAGTTGGACCACAGCTCCTGATATGGAAAGACATAGGGGTATGATCATCCCAGGCTTGAGTCCTGTTTCCACAAACTCTGGTGCTAGCAGGATTTTAAAAGTATAATAAATGCAAGGCAGAATCGATCCCAATGGATCACAAATCTAATAGATCTGACAAAGCGTTTCTTGTGCAGATTTTCGCTTTTCATTGGAAAAAGAGGTGAAATTCTTAAAAGAAAATTGATCTGAATCTGAGAACCAAACTCAAACCAAGATCAGCAGAATGGTCTCAAAAGGAAATAAATTTAGAGACTGATGCAGCTAAAACATTTTCTTTAAAAAGGATCTTAAAACTGGAATTGGAAACCCATTATGTCTAATTTAAATGACTCTACCTAAAGACATAATTGCCAAATTGTTAATGTTAATACTGGCAATATTGTAGGAGCACCCTGTTTTTCAAAAATCATCTGGATAAGCATTCTTTTAATTCTAGATTCTACCTGTAAAATTTCTCCAGTACCTCCTAATTTTCTCTGCATAACCAAATTGAAACATCTGGCTATCAGATGTTGCTGAGCTGTCAGAGCTAATCCAAATGTAAACAACTAAAACCCTGGAGGTGACAGACATTCCTAAGGTCTTTCCACAGAATTCTTAAACAATTCCAAAGGCATCAGGACTGATTAAAATTTCAATATATTTTTACACATACCGCAGTGATCCACAAAATTTAGTGGGTGCAAAAGGAAACCTCCAGTTAAAACTAGACGTATGGCTGCGTCTCCGAGGGTGTCACCTACCTCTAGGCAATCATCTCAATGAATATTTTGAGGACGACTTAGCTGATCCATCTCAAAACTATTCTTAGGGGACTCATTTTCACCCTGTATACCCCGAAATGTGGGAGGTAAAATTGTTGATTGTTTTTTGTTTTATCATGCATAGGTAAGAGGACCTACTAATTCATTGCATTTTGGATCCTTTTATTAATGTATCAGGGTACTGTAAAACATTCTTCCTTGTATTTAGAGACTAAGCTATTTGATTTAACTTTGGCCTTTTGATATGGTACAGAGCTTTTGTGGAAGTGCATACAGTCACCTAAAAATTGGGGGATCAACTTGGCAGAAGGTAGTGCGGCTTGTAATTGGCCACTTCCAGCCCCTTTAATACACAATTGAATTGTAACTCTGCATTTGAAATGCTATCCGCGCATGGTCTGGCGTTGTGAACCGAGTCCATCAGTTTAAAACATTAGAATTAATTTCTTGCTAACTAAGCTGCGACAAGTATTTATTATTAAAACTGAAATCGTTTTTGTATAATGTTCGCCTTTTCCGAGAATAACCAACCTAACGAGGGTATTCAAGCGCTACAAGATTTGATCTGACTTTTCCCAATGTCGTTTAGTATTAATTTTGAAAATAAATCTGCTCCGTTAGGACCCAGTGGGGGTGACACAACGTCACCATCTGGATCAACGGTAACCCACTAAATTCGAATGATTCTTTTAAAGGACCATGTAGTCACAATTTAGGCTGCTTTACAACATAGAATGGTGCATCCAATTCGAAGCTATCACTAGACTAATTGAACCAATTTTCAAACGTTACAAACCTTTAGATGATGCTACGTGTTGGCCCTTAAACTCTTTTACATCCAAAAGGCGTTCTGTTTTTCTACAACCTAATTGATTAATACTCTGAGATTAGAGAAATCTCACTTCCGGTATCAATGAAAGCACGAATAAAATTTCACGTCCAGAAATGTCTTGTGCTTGATGAGTCGCATCGCTGATACGTCTGTCAGATCCGTCCACCTGCAGGTCCCGACATGTTCGAGGAAGACTTTGCAGTCAGTTTGTTCTCCGGCCTTTTATCCTCCTGGGTCTTTTTGGACCACTCCGCCGTCCGATTTCAGTAACAGAGTTCTGTCTTTTGAATTACTGCAAAAATGTAAAAGTGGAGACAGTTTGAAGCCGCAACGACACTATAAATGCGCTTACAATCATTTACGATAATAGAGAAGGAGAAAGCATTTTTTACATAATTTGTTTGATTTACAAACTTTGACCTTTCTAGTAAAGCTTTTTAAATTTTTCATACTTGCCACAAGCTATGCTGTTTTAAACAAAGCTTGCAACTTAGGTCTTTATTAGATGCATGTACATTTAAAGATTTTGCAACTCGTTGCTTTTCAAATTGTACTTCTTGCTGGTTAATATGAAAACCGTGCGAACCTAAATAGAGAATCTGCTTGCCTTTCTATGAATAAATGAAAAGTGTGTCTAGACTCGGTATTTACGTCATGGCTTTCTGTCGTGAGTAAACCGTATCCCGATGCACTCTTTGCATCCAACTTGGAAGACACTCAATCTTTCTGTCCGTATGGGATCCACATCGATCAGCATGAAGAACTTAAATGTTCAATTGTGCAAACGGTTCGGCTCAACCGTGTTTGGTTAAACCTTGATAAAACCTTGAATGAGAGATGTGATGTTTTCAAACTTAACAATCTATCTATATGAACCAAAAACAACTTTTCTACACTTCTGCAGACTTACTTCGAATAATTCAATGTGAAGCCACTTGGCAATTTTGATCAGTCAAACTGGTGCCTAATGCACTTGTAAGGCTCCTCAGTCAAAAAACCTTTTAAGTACTGAAGCTTTTGTATCAATATGGCTGAGTGAACTGATTTGAATCCATGGCTGCACCAAATTGATGTTTGAATGTAGGATAACGTGTGCAGAGTACACACATTAAATTTTTTCCAACTCAATTTTTGGAAGATTTATAGTGTATGCCTTTGGTCTCAACTTCGAAACTGGTTTCTGAACCATTTGACGGTTTATGCAGTTTTCAACTCAGATAATTGCATCTAAGAATCCATAGTTTGATATCATTGAGCTCACGTGAAGCTGCGGCAACTCCGCAACTATCGGAACAACTCGGCATGCCTCATCTTGCAAACTCGTCACAAACGTATTTTAAGCCTACTATGGCGTGTTGTCCAAAAGATCTTGCGTTCTCTTCCAATGCTATGATTTTTGTTAAAGAACTCCGTAGAGCTAAATTCTTTTTTCCGATATAAATTTCTAAAAAATGTCACTGCTTTTTAATTTTACTAAGGCCCACTTGGCTGCTACTTGTTTTATTTGCTTCTCCAGAGTCATCTTGAGATATCTGTGGTTTATAGCTGATTGTGCTTAAGAGTAGTAATAGATTGTGTTGCTGACAACGGTCGCCACCGGAACTTAGAACCAATTTTTTCAAACATACTTCAACAACGAAAGTTGAGAATCATTATGGAGCCATTGTGTGTCCTGGTGTCAATGGATCCAGCGGCAGGCGTCCTAGTCTCCGATACGATGGGTTGGTCCTTGTCACCAGGTCGCCAGATGTTTGGGGGTCGGGATTCTCAAGGCCAACTGACGCTTCAATCTGGCCTTGCATCCAACATCAAAGAACGTGCCTAGCACCCTCAAAATGGATCAGTGCTTCCCAGTGAAGTCTGAATGAGACGTCCAGAACGCTTGGTTGATGCAAACAGATTTTTGGATACCAACCCCTTATGCGAAGAGGGATGCATACTGGGCCAGGAAGCAAGTTAGTGAAACCAACCCATATTGATAGCGCTTCTGCATCCATGGACTTCAAAAAGAGAACCGTTAAAGGTAGAATTGGCTTGAACCAGCAGGTGTCTGAAATAATGTGCTAGTAATCAAAACTTACTTTGAAAGTGGGTAAATGTTCTGGGAAAATATTCTATTGCTGAAAAGTTCAAAATAATATAGATTTTGTTTTTAACAACAACCAAAAACAGGATTGGTTATTACAACAAAATAAATATATATCTCAAAGATGGAAGACTCCTCATTGTTTCTTGTTTGTCACAATATGGTGATACAGTGTTATAAAATCCCTAATGTAATATTTAAACAAAGGAAGAACTTTTTGTTTTCTTTTAATTAAATCAGCAGTGGAAAAATATCAAATGCACATGTTATATAGGTAACATTATGTTTTATAAAATAACACAGTTTTATATAATTAATATATTAATTGTAACATAGCATGATTTATAACAATTGGATAATTATATCAATTGAGTAATACAACTCTGAATTAAAGAGTGAATTAAGCTAATATAATAGAAAAATATTTAATATTTAAAGATTAATATATAAACAGTTTTACAAATAATTATTAAACTACTTAGCTTGTTTTTTCAACACGATTGTTCCAAAAGAAATTATTTTCTGCCAATTGAAAACGTTAGCTGAAGCCTTTCTTAAAGATGATGTATCCGTCCTTGTTCCACACTAAAATCTTGCATTAGTTGGAAACAAAGCAATTTGAGAAAATCCTTTTTCTGGAGTTCCTTTGAATTATCAATTCAGGTTGATAATTAGCGTATAATTAATCAAACAAGATATTTAAAGATGGCGGATTAACACCATGTGGGTGAAAAAACGTAACGAACCAGCTTACTGTATACGAGCTGTTCAAATGGCCTCGCAAGGCAATGAAGATCTTTCTCGCTAAAAAGCAAAGAACAGCATCCTATGGGTCCGACCAGTAAGAGGAAGGACACAACGAAACCAGCCATCGCATTGGGCTGTTCAATGGCTGCGTAGGTAATAGAGTTCTCTCCTCGCTTAACAAGACGAGCAGAGCAACCCGAGTTCGGTCTACATGAAGGCAGAGCGTAAAACCAACTGAGTCGCCCGCCTCACTAGCTGCAGAGGGCCCAGACGGTCACGTGGATCAAACTAGATTTTGATTGCGAACGTCACACATTTTTCTTATGACCGTATTTTTGTTCTCTCGAAAGGCTTGCTTAACAGCGACTGGAATTCGTATTTTTCTCTAAAATAAATTTCCTTTGAAACGACAAAGTATTGAATTATCGCCATAGTATAATTAATTTTTTGATTGAAAAGATAGATCAGTTTTGTTGTGAAATTTGAATCTTTCAGAATATTTTAAAAGATATTAAAATATCCTTTACAATAGGAAAAATGAAAACAAATTTCTATAATATTTTTTGATAAATTGAAATTTTAAACTATTTGAATTAATTTTAATTAAATTAATCATCATAAAAAAACGTTCAAGTCAATAAAATTTCCTAGAGAATGAGATAGAAATTAAGTTTCTACCTTGATTGGTTTTTATTCTATGAAGGAAAACTGCGATTTTTTGACAATATTGACCATTTCCTGTAATGGAAAATGTTGGATATCTATAAATCGAATTGGTGCTGGCAAATAGAGCTCGCGAAATAGCCTGTTTTCAAAATTACCGCCCTGTCAAATGGGAAAATAGATGGGGCTGTGTGCCTCGATATTCTGAGGCACTAATTGCATATCCTTCTCTTCATTTTCATTGCTTTAGTTGGTGTTCTAAGTCGACGGGTCCAGTAGTATTTTTGTTTTTCACTTCATTTAACAACCTATTATCATTTTTAAAAATTATAATTAAAATAATCCTTAAAATGGCTCCATAGCAGGTACTTCATCAATTTCCTTTATAGCTAAGAGCCCCCCCCCTCTATAAAAAAATTGGATCAAAAAGTTGGCCTTAAACATCCGGATTATTAATCTTTGAGCTATTCTCAGTTAATATTAGTTGATAAAGTGCGGTCCTCATATTTTGCACACTCAACTCCTTCCAGCGCCTGCACTAGTAGGGTACATGGCCATTCTCAGCCTAATTAGTTGAACAGTTATTTTTCTAAACAACTTGATGTCATCAGTCCATGGTCTTTTTGGTATATTAGGCTGTATGTTGTATAGATGCTTGCCTTTATTTAGAGCTGTATTCTTCCAGTAATGGAAATTTCGGAAGACTTTCAATGACTTTTAAGTTTTGGAAAAATAGAGATATCTTTTTTGTTTTTAGGACACAATTTTGGAAAAGCTTTCTAAAGTAGTCAAGCTTCTTGTGGTTAAATCAGTAAAATTCGGTTATGTTGATAATTTTTAGAAATGTCATCATCTGTCAGTTCTCAATAATAGGCAATATTACACTTAAATCTTGAGACATGCCAAAACTTTTCAAATTGGGTAGAAGATTCAAGAGTCTGACACACTCTGATCCATTTAAAAATATGGCCCTCGATATATTCGATTTTTAGGAGTCCAGTTTTAACATCCTGATCAAGCAGGTTAAAATCATCTTTGAGCAAAAGTTCACCGATTGCACAATTATAGGAATCACATTTCACTCGCAGGGATTTCAACTGAGTGGATTGTCTGAGAAATGATACGAAATTCCCTTTGTTCTCAGGGAAGATATAAAAATTTCTAAAATCGACCGTTTCGATATTCGGGCTGTATATCACGATTAGTTCCAAAATTGATTTGACAATTTCTTGATCATATATATATTGTTCAAAGCCTAGAAATTTTGTATTCTCGTCAAGAAAAATATGAAGACATCTCAAGTAGTTGGCTTGGCTAAGATTTTCTTCTCTCGAGAGGAACCTCTCCAGCAATTTGTATTTCTTCACAGGGAGGATAGAATTTACAATTTCCTCTTCTCATCCAATTCAGCGTTTTCTTCCAGCCCCTTCAGGAGAATTCTGAACAGCTCATCCAGGAACGCATCGTGGAATCTCTCTGTTCGATAAGACATTATGAAATGTATTTGGTGGGTTCGCCTAAACAAATATATAAACTTTTTGACATGAGCATAATTATATTATTAATAACTAAATCATGTGATTTGAAAACTTTAATTTTTACAATGAGATCTTTTATCCTATCTATTAGTAATGAAATTAGCGTTCCTAACGAGCAAATCTTGCACTTCTTTAAAAATCACTTAAACTAGGCCATCTGTTGGTACACGCGAGAAGCAAAAAAATTTAACGAAACTAGCGCCCCTGTTCGCACGAGATCATACTATATCATCGTTCCAAAAAAGAACAAAGGGGTTAGCAGCCCCTGGTATAAGGTATGATGGATTTTTGTTTTTTGGAAAACCATTTATCGAATTTATGATGCTGAGGGAATCTGTACAAATAAGGCATTTATTCTCAGTTTTCTTGTTTAAAGAATTTTATAGATTCCCGTACTGCGGACATTCAGCCCTAAATATTGAAGGCATCTTTCGGAATTTTATAGGAGATACATTTGCATGGACTAAAACCAATGGCTCAAAAAATTTGAAACTCTGTAGACTTTATCCTTATAATAGTAGCTATCCTTCATAATTTTTACATATTTTTATCTATTATAATTTTGAAGATACAATTAGATAAAATACTGCTATATCTTAGAATTATGAAATTTTAGACTCCAAAATTATAATAGCTAAAAATCTGTAAAAATTCTGAAATAGACCTACTATTATAATAAGGGTAAAGTCGACAGTTTCAAATTTTTTGTACAATTGCTTGCTGCATCGCTGTGGGCCACATGTTAAAATTGAGATAGGGGCTTGAAACTTGGGGGGGATATTTTTTATTTATTTATTTCTGACCATATGAGCGTAAAAATTCGAAAATACCCAAAATAAGGACCACCCTAGTATTCATAATTTAAAGAAGTGATCAAATCAAGGGTTTACACTTGAGGTGGATGACTCAGGTGGGGGTGATTAGCACCTTAGTGTCTGTTCTGCTGGCTGGGAACGGCCCAGAGAGAGACGACTCAAGGGCCGGACAAAGGACAAAGGCAAACAGACAGAGAAAGAACAACAACATGAATAGAAATTATTAACGGCAGAGGGGGGAGAATTCCCAGAGGATGAAAATATAGAAGAAAAAATTTTACAGGTGGTTTACCCCTCCCCCTAACCCTCTCTCTTTCTACAATGCCGACAATTTATACTTGACAAAAGGGGTCGCTCGGAGAATTCGGCTTTTATTTTTTTTATTGTTTTTTCTAGAAAAGAGGGCCGGCCCTCCCTCCCCTCCGGTGACACCTTTGCCCCCCCCCCCCCCCCCGCCCTTCTCCTGGCTCAATCGGTGAGAATTTACCATCAACAGGAATATACCATATACCATACCCGACGGCGACATTGACTTCCCCGCCAGCCAGGCTCTATTAATAAAAAATACCTGGAGCCACCGAGCGATGCTCGGTAACCCCTAACCCCCCCTCCCGAAACCACACACCCCGCCCCCACCACTGCACCCCCACTTCGCCCACCCCACCCCGCACCCAGTTTTTGCATTTCTAGCATGTTCTACATATTATGTGTATACCTATTTGTTTACTCGTACACCAATTTGCCCACATTCGTCCATATTGATAAACATTATAAAAAAATAAATAGGAAAATAATAATAAAAAAATAATCGTATAGGATCTGATATAAAAACATAAAATTAAATAAGATTTGTTTCCGGGGGGGGGGGGGTCAGATAGGCTAGGCGGTAGCGTATCATCCTGCTAACCAAGTGGACCCGGGTTCGAATCCGACTCGAGGCATTCGGCTAAAATCTGACCCCGGGGTAGAGACAAAATTTAAAAAATATATAGTATCGTAAATTGGCTTATGGTTAGAAAGGCCGAAAAGCCAAAAAAAAAGATTTGTTTCCAAGTTATATAAAAAAAAGCCACTTCAACCACTTTATATGTAAACACACCTGTTTTGTTAAGATTTAGACACCTTTTAATTAAATACAAACAATTTTTTTTTTTTTTTATTTTATTAAACCATTTATTTTACATGAATTTATGCATACATTGTTTTTGAGCTTCGACTCCGGAGATTACTTCTCCACCATCGAGTGTCCTTGATCATCTTTTAGTCCTTGTTTTTAATAAGAGGAAAAAACTAATTAAAGAAAAAAACCTCTTTCCTGATAATTATTCCAATTCCATTATTCAATCCTTTTGTCCCTCATCCAATCAAAACAAAAAATCCTAATTTTAATATATATATATAATATTAATATTTCTATAATCTATTAGTGGGTTTTAAAATTAAAAAACCAATTAATAAATAAAGATAATTGAAAAAAATGTAAACAAACTTTTTATTGAGATTTTCATCTATCAATAATTACTTTAATTAAGAAAAGATCAATTAAGATGAAATTTGTCGAGGTCCAGACCTAGCCAGATCGTTTTCTCATCATCAAAACTTGTTAATAGAATTTGTTTCATCATATCATATACCATTATACATATATATATATATAAACAAACAAATAAATAAATATATAAACAATTTTTGCTCGTTTAATAAGAGTAGATAGATAGATATGGCATGAATTTGTCACGGTTTCTGGCTGGTGCTAAATTTTTGAGGGCCTTAAAAACCACGAAACCTACAAAATAGACATCATCGGTGTAGTTTTATAAAGACAATAAATGGTCAATTGAAAAGAAGATTGAACAATTTCCTAGCTTCTCTTGGGTAATACAAGGGCTTTTCGAGATACATGAGGTCTACATCTTCCTACGGTACGCCCCGCCCCCTAGCTATCACTATTTTGGTATACACATTTTCTACTCTATTTTGATTAAATAAAAGTACCTGGCCACAATGCTTGGTAACTTATTGATTCAGTTAAAAGCTATACTATATTAATCAACAAATCCCCTCCACCTATGCACCCCAGACATCTCCCCCACCCTAGCCCCCGTACCTTCACCCAGTTTTTGCATTTCAAGCCTTGTAGTGGCCCACAGATTATGTGTATATATGTATAGTTATATTTGTGACCTTAGCTTTTAATTTTTTAAAAACTAAAGGGTACAAATACTCCAGGTGGTAGAGCTATTGGGTGTTGTGCTTGGATAGCTATATTTATTAATTTTAAATCTAATGTTAGAACAACTGAATGTTTTTAGGAGATTTATTTGTTTTAATAAAATTTAAGGGTTTATTTAATAGATAATGTTTAATGCATTTTTAGAGTTTAAGTTTTATAAAAATGTTTATACACACGTTAATTTATAGACACGAGACTGTTTGAACTATTTGAAGATGTTTGAATAAAATTTATACTGGGTTGATGGAAGTTAATAACGGGTTATACCGTTTTGGGTCAAACTAAATTATAGTAAGACAAACCCAGGAGAATCAGCTGAAGTATAAGATGTTAAATGTACGGGTTATACCGTTGTTGTTGGTCCATTAATTGAGACCGCTACTCACAGCTTGTGTTCGGGCAGAGATTCACTGTTAAAGTTTAAGACAATTCGGTAGGGATTCGATCCTGCAGAGATTCCCCGTTCAAACGATTCTGAATTCTGCTTATATACTGATTTGAGGGAGCTGAGCTTGCAATTATCATGACATCATAATAAGTGCAAGCTTGGACTTTTGAAGCATTTACTTGTATAGGTATTTAAATAAATACCGTATAATAATTTTTTTAATTAAAAAAATTTAATCAATTAAAGTAGGGGGTCGCGAAATTTTATTTTATAATAAGGGTATTCGCGTCATGAAAAAGGTTGAAAAACACTGTTTTAATATAAGGAACCCATGCCCAAAGTTTGTAAAAGTATTTTTTAAACAATTTTCTAATATATTTTCATTTTTTTTTTTTTTTTAGGTGACCAGATGCCATTCTCTTTAAATTACATAAATAAAAAAAATATATAAAACCATTTTACAATAAAAGTTGAAAAAAAAAAAATTACAAAATTAAAATAACAAAATAAATAATAATAACAAAGTACTTTTTAGATCTTGATATTTGGACGGATCATATTGATGTGGTCCATCCTGGTCAAGGGGGTAACCGGCCCTCTCTCCTTTCATAGTACACTTATATTTTAATTAAAAATAAATATTTTACAATGAAAACTTTCTGATTGAATATATAGAATAGTTGATAGAGAAACAAATGGATATATATACGAGAATTTTTAAGGAAATGTTATATATATATATATATATAAGATTCTATATATATCCCTAATATATCATTTTTATTTGATGATCATGAAAGCGCTGGCTAATTGATCACACATTGTTTATATTTATCTCCTTATTCAAATGATAAAAAACAATAAAATCTAAATAAATAAAAATAAAAACAAATTTTTTAAAAATCAATCTTCAGAATGTTTCGGGAGAATTTCTCCTTTTGTCAATGGAATTTTTAAATTCAAAAAGAAAAAAAAAGTTGAATTTTCTAGTCTATCTACTCTTATTAAACGAGCAAAAATGGTATATATATATTTATTGGTTTGTATCTTAGTTCTATTTTGAAAATGGCTCTACCTATTTTGATGAAAAAAACTCTATTAACAAGTTTTGAGGATGAGAAAGCGAACTGGCTAGGTCTGGGCCTCGAGAAATTTAATCTTAATTGATCTTTTCTTAATTAAAGTAATTATTGACAGATGAAAATCTCAATAAAAAAGTTTGTTTACATTTTTTTCAATCATCTTTTATTTATTAATTGTTTTTTTAATTTTAAAACCCACTAATAGGTTATAACAAATATTATATATATATTAAAATTAGAAAATTTAATTGATTGTATCTGTAATTATAATTGTATAATAAAGAATTTCTTATCTATCTTATCTTAATTGATTATAAATCGAGTTTTAAATCCCACAAAAAGTTAATAACAAATATAATTATTTATTAGAATTTGCCAATTTAATTGATTAGAAAACTATGTAAATTGTTATTTAATTAAAGAAAAAAAATTATACGGAATTTATTTATATACATATATACACATAATCTGTGGGCCACTAGAAGACTAGAAAACTAAGTGCGGGGTGGGGTTGGATGTGGGGGGTGAAGAGGGGGGGGCAGTGGTGGGGGTCGGGGGTAGTGGGGAGTGCAGGAGGTGGGGTGCAGTGGTTGGGAGGGTTCGATTGTTTAACTGAAGCTTAAAGTTACCGTGCATCGCTCGGAGGCTCCAGGTACTATTTAAGAAGCTTCACTTAAATTTTTAAATCAAAAAGCAAATTATTTTCATTTTTAATTAACAGGAATAGCAGGGAATTGGACAAAAATTAAAAACAGAGTTTTTATTGAAGGGGCCAGACGTTTCGTAGATTAATTTCGACTTCCTCAGTGGCTCATTCTATCACTCTTTGTCAAAAGACAATTCCACTACGCGACGAAACATCCTTTAATCTTTTTTATTTAAACTATAATACATTGTTGGCTTATGCCTCAATTGCTCAAGAATCTTGAACTTTTTCACACTTGAACAATCAAAAAATTAAAAACCTTTAATCAAAATTTATCACAAAAAAATATGTTGTTTCTACTCTTTAAACAGACAAAGAAACAACATATTTTTTTGTGATAAATTTGCTGCTATTCCTGTTAATTAATGCTTATTATGGATACGAGTGATTTACCGTTATTTTCATTTTTCTTTTTGAATTTGAAAATTCAATTGATAAAGAGAGAAATTTTACATGAAACATTTGGAGTTGAACGTTTTTAGGATTTTATTTTTTAAAAGGTTAGTTTTTATTTTAATTATAAATCAATTAATGAACGGTCACGACAGTTTTGAGGATCAATTTTTCCTCTTCTTGCTTCCGAGACATGCGCATGATTGCCTTGTCATTCAATTTTCCTCGAATCAATTCACCGACATGTTTATTAGTGGACAAGAAGCCAACTAGGAATTCAGAACTTTCATTGATAACATTTTTAGATTCACACAAATCTAACTTCATATTTTTGGGTAAAATTAATATTTCAAGGTCAAAGTCATACTTATAAAATTCTAATCCATAACTGCAATCTCTAGTTTCGGAAAGAAGAAATGTTTCAATTTCCTAGAGTCTTTAGAAAATCGATAATCGAAACAGTTGATCACAATATCTAACATCTCGAAATAAATTTCGGGGTAATAATCACGGGGGGTGGCAAAGACAAAGGGTTGAGCGACATCATAATTTTTATAAATTTTGGATGTTCGACATCAAATTTTGTAATCAATCCTAAAGAATAAATCAAGTTATAAAGTGTATCGAAACCTTTATCAGTTCCAGATAATTTCAAAATCTCTCCGAGACTATGAAAAGTGTCCATGGCTTTTTGCAACTGTGAAATGGTAAGAGATAATTTGGGAAAAGTAAATATTGGAATATGTCAGAGAGTAAGAGCTGTTTAATTATTTATCAAGAAAATGAAAGAAAGGGGGGAAATTTTAGGAGTGGGTTTTCAAATGATTTTTGAGATTTTGTTTATATGAGAAACCCTTCTCGCAGTGTTCACATACGAAAGGCTTTTCGCCCGTATGAATTAATAAATGGGTTTTGAGTCTAGCCTTATCTACGAAACGCTTATCACATTGATCACATGCGAAAGGCTTTTCGCCCGTATGAATTAATAAATGGGTTTTGAGTCTAGCCTTATCTACGAAACGCTTATCACATTGATCACATGCGAAAAGCTTTTCGCCCGTATGAATTAATAAATGGCTTTTTAAATTACCTTTATGTGAGAAAGCCTTCTCGCAGTGATCACAGACGAAAGCCTTTTGGCCCGTATGAATTAATAAATGGCTTTTGAGTTTTCTTTTTTGCGAGAAACGCTTATCACATTGATCACAGACGAAAGGCTTTTCACCAGTATGAATTAATAAATGGCTTTTGAGTGCACCTTTTTGCGAGAAACGCTTATCACATTGATCACAGACGAATGGCTTTTCTCCCGTATGAATTAATAAATGCCTTTTGAGTCTAGTCTTATCTAAGAAACGCTTATCACATTGATCACAGATGAAAGGCTTTTCACCCGTATGAAATAATAAATGGATTTTAAGATCAACTTTTCGCGAGAAAGGCTTATCACATTGATCACAGACGAAAGGCTTTTCACCAGTATGAATTAATAAATGCCTTTTGAGTGCACCTTTTTGCGAGAAACGCTTATCACATTGATCACAGACGAAAGACTTTTCGCCCGTATGATTTGATAAATGGATTTTGAGTTCAACTTTTCGCGAGAAACACTTATCACATTGATCACAGACGAAAGGCTTTTCACCAGTATGAATTAATAAATGGCTTTTGAGTGCACCTTTTTGCGAGAAACGCTTATCACATTGATCACAGACGAAAGGCTTTTCGCCCCTATGAATTAATAAATGCCTTTTGAGTCTAGTATTATCTAAGAAACGCTTATCGCAATGTTCACAGACGAAAGACTTTTCGCCCGTATGATTTGATAAATGGATTTTGAGTTCAACTTTTCGCGAGAAACACTTATCACATTGATCACAGACGAAAGGCTTTTCCCCTCTATGAATAAGTAAATGCTTTTTGAGATTATTCTTGTTTGCGAAAGCCTTTTCACAGACGATAGACTGTTTGTTATTAGAATGAGTTCCCAAGCATTGGTTGGTTTGTTTTGATTTCAATTTTTCGGGATCGTTATGACAGGATAACGACGGTTTTACTTCATGACATGGATTATGAGTGGTCACTTTGGAAGCCTTCTCCTTCTGCGTAGTCATGTCAATAAGTGGTTCCGGTTTGGTTTCAAAACTGTAATTCTGATCGTCCACATTACTTGAGAAGAGTACTTCTTCTGAATGGCCTTCCAATATATGTATTTCGAAATCAGACAATGACAGGAATCCAGAGAAACATTCCTCACAGAAATAGTCTTCAGTAGTGTCAGTAGTTTTGTCTGCAAAAAATAAATATATTGACAAGATTATATTAGAGAAAAAATTTATAATAAAGCAGAGAATCAATTGTAATTTTCTGCTATTGTCAATCGTGAAATCATCTAATAATATCGTTAGATGGGTGGTATATAGTGTGCTAGGCAATTAATTTTGCATTAATTGATCAAAATAAATTATTAATACTATAATTTCATAAAAATGTAATCTCTTGAATGTCCTAATGGTTTCCGAGGAGGAGGACAAAGGAAGAAAGTCTTATTTTCATTTAAATTAGTATTTAAAGAAAAGTTGTAGGGGAGTGCTCCTAAGGTTATTAATCACATGAATGAACTTACCATCAGCTGATGTATTTGTTCTCGATTGAAATTTCCTTTTTAAAATTAAATGTAATTTTCTATGTATACATTTCTTTTGATGTTTGTTCAGGAATTCTTCACTAATGAACATAGTCATGCATTCACTGCACAAGAAATGTGGACCTGAAAAAGATAAAATTGCAATTTTTAGTTAGATATAAATGTTTACATTGACATAGCGAGCTCAAATCGAGCCAAACTGGATTTTAATGAACCAATTCGGACTTGATTTGATTTTCTATTTTTTAAATATAAATATCCTGAATAGTGAAACTGAACGTATTGCAAGTTTATTATAATTAAACAAATTAATTTTTACTTTATCAAATGCGAAGCATGGGTAAAGTATTGTAATCGGTTTCGCAGCAAGCATGACTTTAAAGTGTCCTCAAGTACAGACTACGGAACCCATAGTCTCAATTAAAGTGGAAAATTTTAGGATTCAATTATGTTGAATTTTAGCACGTGACTGTTTTGCCAAAAATTACATGGGGTCTCATCCAGAGGCCAAAAATTGCGATTTTTTCATTTAGTCAGTGCAGATGTATGGATGGATGGATGTTATCGTTTTTTCCGTCCACGATTTTTTCCCCTCCGTTGCACCGATTGTAATCAATTTGAAAACCTAGCATTATTTTAACAAAATAATACATACATATCGGCCCACAAACGTTAGTACTTTTTTCAGTACTTTTTTAGTTTTTTCTAAATATCTTGAAAAAGACTTAACCAATTTTGATGAAATTTAATATCCTAATTAAATACCTTGGGAGCCACAAAAAAGGTTAAATAAAGTTTTTAGTAAAACTATATTTTAAAGTACTTTAGTCTAGAGTAAGATAGCACTTTTTTTAAATCTTTAAAATTTATTCATTTGATCGGTTTAATATAGCTCATTTAAACTTGATTAAGTAAAAATGGATAGGCTTCTATCTGTGAAATCCTGAAAATTTGGGAGGAAATTTTATAAGTAATCCTAGCAACTGCGTTGTTTTCTTATCCGTTACCTTTGCTGAAGACATAGAGGAATCGACTTAAAACCAAAAATAGCCATCGATTGATTCTGATCTAACACTTGAGGAATAACAATTAAAACCATAAAAACTACGAAATAGAATCACCCACCCTCAATTAAACCCGCCATAGCAATTCACTTAGGGAAAAATCCTAAAAACGGATTTTTTTTTAAATGATATTGATGAGAGAAGGAGATACACCAGAAGGTGCATCCTCTAAGGACTGTATGGGATGGCCCCTCCACCGTGAAAAGAACAGAGTAGAAGGAAAGAAGCCGGGATCACGGGCCAAATCTCAGAAAGTTAGATACAATCCAATTTACTAAGTATATAGTTAATCCCCCTATGGATAACAGTCCAATAAATAACCCTATTTTAGGCTGTTGTGGGTATCGCATTTTTAGTTCACAAGTGGGGAAGCTGGTAACAACCAAATTGATTGTCCCCGACCGGGGCCCTTTGATTGGAAGTCAAAGATACTTCTTCTATACTGGACAAAACCCAACCATTACCCTCCTCACCAGTAAATTCTCAAATACAAAAACAACCAGACCACATCTACAAGTGTCAGTACCAAGCAGCTGCCTCAAACCCAAAATGGTGAATTCGTCTAAAATGCCCCAAAATAGCTCGGGCTAAACATACGGCGAGCAAAGTGGTTCCTACCTACTCACGTGAAGCCCATGGAACCATTGCCTTGGGTTTATAGTAAGCCCCAAACACAAGACGTATCTCTTTCCTAAAATTTAACGTTCAATGGCTACATGAGCTAATTTGGGGTTCCAAGACAGAGCTGCCCCCTTGATAGAGCAGCTTACCTTTTTTCATGATCATTCTTTGTTCATCTTATTAATAATTACAGTGATGGTAGGGTATTTGAACGGGAACCGTTTATTTTAATCGGTCGCATTTATTTCTAGAGTAACCAGATATCTTAAAATTTCGTTAACTTTTCGTCCCTACTTTGATGTTCAACACACATATGTTATTGTGAAATTCCTTCAAAATAGCCCATTTTTACTTCAGGATGAATCAATCGAGATTTTCCACTGAAGACATGGAGGATTCGGCTTAAAATAAAAAATAACGATCGATTCTCATAACCTTATTGCATTCCATTTTTGACGTTTTGACTATTAATGGCAACCTCTACTGAAAACGTAGAAGAATCGACTTAAAATCAAAAAGACTAAATTCTTTTTTGGCAAACTAGCTTGAGAGAACCAATGTAGAATTGTTATTCCTCAAGTATTAGATGAGAATCGATCACTATTTTTTATTTTAAATCAATATGGACTTCAAATAGCAAGTGATATCGAATTGATTAATAATAAAGGAATAAACATATTAATATTTCAAATTACTTTGGATAAAGTTTAGCAACGATCCGTTGCAGTTTATTTACTTATGAGTCATTCCGTGCCAAATCAACACACTTTAAATAAAAATTTTACCTCACCACTTTAGATTTTCTTGAAATTTGGTACACTGATATATTGTGCTAATATGAATGAAAATACAAAATTTTAAATTTTTATCTTGAATAGTTTTTTTATACGGGTTGTGAAGTTTTCAAAAAATCGCAAAAAAACCACGAACAAACAATTTTGAAACTGCTCTAAAAGCTGTCTTAATTGAGTTAGAGAGGTGGGACAGGTGTCATTTTGCAGCTTTTTTAATGCTCTTTTCAGAGACATACAACATGACATAGATTGTAATAAAAAAAAAATTTTCAAAATGTAATTCAAATTTTTGATTTTGATTTTTTCTAAAAAGTACCACTTTTAAAATTTTCAAAAAATTCTGTAAATAGATAGTACTTTCATAAACTACTATGCAAAGTATAATGATGGGATGGTAATGGGGTCTATGTTTAAAAAAATTATTACTGACTCTTGTTTTTCATAAATACCCAGTTTTGACCAAATAATAATGATCTTTGTTGTTAGGGCTCTCTTGTGGTGAGTGCTGTGTGGCGCTTTTGTGCCGCGCCCCCCATCAAGTCGATGGGGTCCTAACAATCTTGCGTATGCAGAGTTGTAGGTTGCGTGTTCATATATGGTGTGTGCAGGGGAGGGCTGCTGGATGGCGGTGCCCCCCCCCCCCCCCCCAGATTCGAATGTTCGAATCCCATTCGCTACTCCAGTCGCATCGAGTCGCTTTAATTATAGTATGGGTGAATATATTTCACTGATGAAAAAGCGACTCAACGATCCGACTGAGTCATCTAGCGGCCGTGTCTCAAGGCTCGTCGCCATGAGCGAGAGCGGGCCGCTACAATCTTTAAAGAATTTGGTGTCGGTTCTAGGTGAAACATTTTAATAGATAATAAGTAAAAATATATTTTTCTAGGTGGGTTTCACAAATAAAACAAATATATGTTTTGAGATTTTATCTCGATATATATTTCGGGTTATGAGCCCATCATCAGGAGTTACAAAAGAAAACTAAATATAAAATTGGAAACAAATGTATAAGTGAAGTTCAATTGGGAAGAACGTACATGGTAGGGGAAAGAATGCAGTATTGGTTATTGTATTAATAGACAAATGAACAAAGGAGTTTAACTAAGGGCTTAGAATTATCCCTGGGCTTAGAAATAAAGGAAGGAAGAAGTAGAATAAGGTAAGGGAGGGGGGGCTAAGAACTTGAAAGAAACAATAGGTAAATATTAAAATAGAAATTTTGAGAATGGGAAATAATATTTTTCGGGTTATTTAAATTATAAAATATAATCTATAATGGTATTTTTATTAAGTTCTAAATGGTTATTAAGGATGTTACTATTATTTGAAAGGGCTCTTTTAATTTCTGTGGACTCTAAAATATTTAGGCTCTCGATTAATTAATAATAAAATAGACAAAATTGATAAATTAGACAAAGCAGGAGTATATAAATTGACTTGTGATGATTGTGATGCATTTTACATTGGTCAGACTGGTCGCTCCTTCAGAAAACGCTACTCTGAACATATTGGTGCTCTTAAACGCCTTGACCGATCATATAACATCAATTTAGATTCAACTTCTGCTTTCGCCATTCATTTGCATTCCTCAAATCATTCGGCATCTATTAATAATCCTATTCCTATTCATTTTGAAAGAAAAGGCCTTAGGTTGGATCTTTTAGAGTCCACAGAAATTAAAAGAGCCCTTTCAAATAATAGTAACATCCTTAATAACCATTTAGAAGTTAATAAAAATACCATTATAGATTCATCATCATCATCGAGTATACAGTCCTAAGACTGGTTTGATGCATCAATCCGTCTCCACTCGACTCTGTCCCCCGCCAGCTGTTTGACCTCTCTAAATGTCTGGCATCCCATATCCCCAATTATTTGGTTGAAATATTCTAATCTGGGTCTTCCCCTTCCCCTTTTCTTTCCCACCTCCCCCTCCAAGATATCCCTAAGCAGTCCCCCATGTCTCAGTGTGTGCCCCATCATCTGACCTCTTCTCTTCCTCAGACTCCTCCACAAGGTTCTTTTTTCTCCGATTCTTCCAAGAACTTCTTCATTTGTAATTTTATCCATCCAATTGATATTCATCATTCTTCTGTAGCACCTCATTTCGAAAGCCTCCAATCTCTTTCTCTCCGCTTTTCCAATTGTCCAGGTTTCACACCCGTACATGGCTATGCTCCATACATATGTCTTCAATAGCAACTTCCTGTTGTCTAAGCTGATTGAGGAGAAGCATAGTAGTTTTTGTTTTGAATTAAACCCCATTATAGATTATATTTTATAATTTAAATAACCCGAAAAATATTATTTCCCATTCTCAAAATATCTATTTTAATATTTTACTATTGTTTCTTTCAAGTTCTTAACCCCCCCTCCCTTACCTTATTCTACTTCTTCCTTCCTTTATTTCTAAGCCCTTAGTTAAACTCCTTTGTTCATTTGTCTATTAATACAATAACCAATACTGCATTCTTTTCCCCTACCATGTACGTTCTTCCCAATTGAACTTCACTTATACATTTGTCTCCAATTTTATATTTAGTTTTCTTTTGTAACTCCTGATGATGGGCTCATAACCCGAAATATATATCGAGATAAAAAATCTCAAAACATATATTTGTTTTATTTGTGAAACCCACCTAGAAAAATATATTTTACTTATTATCAAATAATAATGATTTTAATGTA
This sequence comes from Forficula auricularia, assembly GCA_024734495.1. Lineage (NCBI taxonomy): Eukaryota > Metazoa > Arthropoda > Insecta > Dermaptera > Forficulidae > Forficula > Forficula auricularia. The sequence goes on along the minus strand of JALMQS010000291.1, from coordinate 6,094,203 downwards.
GTGAAACGACATTTTACGAAAAATCACTTTGTGTATATTAAACTATGGTTATGAAATAAACACTCTGTGCTAATTCAATAACCGTTTAATAATAAATTCATGAAACATATATTCTTAGGCTATATTTAAATGGCGGTTTCGGGCAAAATTGCTAGGGCTGTATAACAAAATGACATTATAAAAATCTGCAATTCAAGTTGAACATATTGTTTTGTTGTTTGGTGAATACATGAATAATTATTTCATTAGGTCAGCTTTACAATAGTTAGCAGATCTTTGTCTGGAACATTCACCTCCGACCCGGAAGAATCTTCATTTTCAGAATTTTTATCACTAATAGGCACTGTATTTTTTAACTTGGTTAGGTCTTTTCTACACTGATCACAAATCACGGAGCCATCAAGTATTTGTGGAAATGAACCTGTCATCCAAGGTGTGACATTTCTCAGTTTTTTTCTATCTCTAACACGATGATTTGTTTTCTTCAATGGATTACAACACTGAACTCTTACCACAGTTCTGCATTTTTCACTAGTTTCCATATTTTCTAAAAATGTCTTAAACTTTGCCTTTTAATTACAAGTTTTAATCATAGATTAAATTAGCTATTAAAACACACAAAAAAAACACAGAAGTTTAAAGATATTATGTAAGGTATAGCAACTAGGTATTTTACATTATGGAATTGATAACTTAAGACATTTAAAACACTACTTGTCAGCAAGGACTGAATGAGTCACTGAATGAATGCTTGTGGAGACAGCCTGGCTTTTGGCAGACTGGTAGGTATTTGTTTTAACTTGCTCACAACCAGAGACAGGTTCCAACTTGCTAGACCTGCAGAGACTGGATCAAGTGAATTCAAGGGAGATTTCTATTTCAGATAACATGTGCTTATCAAACTATTTAGCCTACAACAATATTTATTGTAAATTAACTAACTTTTCATGACATACCATAAATTGATTTAATTTTATTTAAAAAGTTGGTGTTTTATTTGTCTTAGTTTTTACTAATATTTTTACAAGACTAATTTTAAGTACAATGCAATCATATTTTTCACGGAAACATTTATAGGACTATTATTAATCTCTACTATTAAACAGTTATTGAATTAGCACAGAGTGTTTATTTCATAACCATAGTTTAATATACACAAGTGATTTTTCATTAAAATATAACCTTGTTACAGAGAACATTAGGTCATTAGGCCAAACAAAATACATAAAATTACATAAATATATATATACACGAGCTTTTCGTGGGTGCCTTCGGCACGCCCTCGAAGCTCGGCCCTCCGGGCTAGTGCCCTGGCGGGCAGCGTCTCGGGCCAAAAAATTTTTTCCTCTTAAAAAACCACACTCCAAATGTATACCCGTAAACTACCGAAAATACATCGTCTCTTAAAAGTTTCGCATCTTTAATTTTTGAGTGGCGACGGGGGGGGGGGGGGGAGAGGAACAATTATCAATATATTTAATGTTTCTTAATTTAAAAAGAATTGGAGTCTTTCATTTCAAAATTCGAATATATATATTTCAAATTTGCCTGGTTAATGAAAATCGATTGGAGCCATCAGTTTAAAATCCGAGCTGAGAATTATATTTCAAATTTGCCTCGTTAATTAATATATATTTAATGTTTCTTAATTTAAAATCTATTGGTGTTTTTTCATTTTCATTCGAGTTCAAATGAATACAATATTATCTAGACACAAAGTCTAAATCAAAAATATATAGTTTTAGTAAAAGAAATCAAGATATAAATATTAATGTGACATTGGTCTAGTGGTTAGAGCTGATGACCATAGTTCAAGAGTTCGTCGGTTCGATTCTAGGCAAGAGGGTAATTTTTTTAGAGAAATTTCTCTAAGCGTTGTTACAAATTAATCTAGATGAATATATATAGTATTACATTATGAATAAATTTCTTCCAGAAACTTAAGTGACTTGATTTAAATTTTTCAGTTAAATTGAAGAAGGGTTGGTTTTGTCACAAATATAATAAAACAATAATTTTAATAACTATTTGAATTATTTAATTGATAACTAATTGATAATAATTCAAATAGTTATTAAAATTATTGTTTTATTATATTTGTGACAAAACCAACCCTTCAATTTAACGAAAAATTATGAAGAAAGTATTACAATGTTTTTTTTAAAGTTCAATAAATCAAAGGATATGTAACAAACCTAGATGGTAGAACATTAGTCATACATAATATAAAAAGTTTATGAGATGGCTTTTTTAACAAATTATAATACATGTATTTATAGTAATTACTAATTACTAATAAATAATAGACAAAATCAGAGTCTGAACTCTTAGATTAACCAATAAGAAATAAATATGAAAAAAAAATCACAAGTTTTTACATTCTCGTCTTATTGAGATAATGAATTTATAAAACAACTTTAAATTATTCGGGTTTTCAAAGAAATATTTTAGAATAAGAAGCATATTGGTTGGATGCACCAATAATTTACCAGTTGATTGAAAAAAATTTTCGACTTTATTTTTTATTCTTGCGCAACCAAGAAAGAAATGATTAAGATCACCAACCTCACCCGAATCGCACACACATAGTGGGTTCTCTCTCAAACCTATCCTGTGTAAATACTGGGGGGTGATCGTGTGACCCAACCTTAAACGAATTATTTCCACAATCAGACCTCTAAACAAAGGGCAGGAATCATACCAGGGTCTACGTGGTATTTTCGGCATTATACTAAAAAGATGTCTGCCTTTGGATTGTGCAGACGACTCCCAATAGCTCTGCCAATCCACGTAAGCTCTTTTCTTGATACGATTTCTCATATCAGACTGATTATCATTAAGGTGATGAAATATCCCATTGGAGACTGCGTCCTTGGCGAGACGATCTACAATGGAGTTATCCGAGATTCCACAGTGTCCCGGTATCCAAAGGAAATTCACTAAAATTTTTGAGCGAGATAGGATTTCGAGGTTGGAAATGATCTCCGGAATTAATGAAGGTGTATAATTACCTTTATTAAAACATTCTATTGCTTTTAGAGTGGACTTAGAGTCTGAACATATGATGTAATTTTTATCTCCAGGGATTTGATTATATCAAGACTTTGTAGAATGGCATATTCTTCAGCTTTGCAAATAGATGTATTAATTGAGAGTCTGATCATTTTACTAAATTTATTTTTAGGGAACCAAATCGCACAACCAGTCCCTGAGTCCATCTTAGAACCATCGCAAAATATTCTAGTCATATCCGGAAAGTTTTTAGCTGTATATTCACAAAATATATCATTTATATTTGAAGAATCCTTTTGAAGGGCAAATAGAATACATTTGGTGAATAGGTCTGAATTGAGTAGTCATAATCAAATAAAAAATATTTGGAGTATTTGGTAATGCTAAACTGTTGGATAAAATTGTAACTTTTTATAAATGATGTTGCGGGTTTGTTATAAAATCTAGTGTCTAAAAGACTTTTAAGATTAATAATTGGGCTCAAAGTTGTATGATCATTCATAATCATCTTATTCAGTATACAGGGTGGTCCCGAATTCATGGTACAAACTTTAATGGTAGGTACAGGACATTGTAACAATGAGATATTGTATAGGAATGTATAGCGTAATAAGTATATGTAATATGTATATGTATGTATAGTGTAATAGTAATATAGTGTATAATGTATGTATAGCCGTTATTTCCCCTGTTTACGCCTCTCCGCGTCACTTGCGACTATACATTCCTATACAATAACTCATTGTTACAATGTCCCGTACCTACCATTAACGTTTGTACCATGAATTCAGGACCACCCTGTATAATTGTTCGTTAATAGTTGACGCCGAATGTTTAGGGGCATTTCTTTGGCCTCAATTAGCAGGGAGTTAGTTGGAGTGGATCTGAGAGCTCCGAGAGATATTCTTAGGCATCTGTATTGTATTCGGTCTAATTTTATTAGAATGGATAAGGAGGTATTATGAAAGATTTGAGAACCATAATCAAGGACAGGTCTAATTAAAGATCTATATAGGAGGAGGATGGAAGAGGGGTCAGAACCCCAGCTGGATTTTGCAATTGTTTGAAGAATGTTTACCTTGTTTTAACATTTTTTAATTATAGCATTAATATGAGGTCTCCATGTTAGTTTGGGGTCAAGTAAAAGGCCCAGGAATTTAAGAGAGGTTTTCACTTCAAATTCGCGATTATTAAGTCTGATAAAAGAAGGGATCTCAACTTTATATTTTCTAGTAAAAAAAAAATGTCGTTTCACTACATTAAAATCATTATTTGGTCAAAACTGGGAATTTATGAAAAACAAGAGTCAGTAATAATTTTTTTAAACATAGACCCCATTACCATCCTATCATTATACTTTGCATAGTAGTTTATGAAAGTACTATCTATTTACAGAATTTTTTTGAAAATTTTAAACGTGGTACTTTTTAGAAAAAATCAAAATAAAAAATTTGAATTACATTTTGAAAAAAAATTTTTTATCACAACCTATGTCATGTTGTATGTCTCTGAAAAGAGCATTAAAAAAACTGCAAAATGACACCTGTCCCACCTCTCTAACTCAATTAAGACAGCTTTTAGAGCAGTTTCAAAATTGTTTGTTGGTGGTTTTTTTTTTTTTGCGATTTTTTGAAAACTTCACAACCCGTATAAAAAAAAACTATTCAAGATAAAAATTTGAAATTTTGTATTTTTATTCATATTAGCACAGCATATCAGTGTATTAAATTTCAAGAAAATCTAAAGTGGTGAGGTAAAATGGGTGTGTTGAGTTGACATGGAATGACCCTGTAGAGGAGGCATAAAATAAATGTAGAATGATAACCTAATGGAAATATATTATTATATTATTAATTAATTAATTAAGTTCGCAGGTACTTGGACAGGTTTTAAGGTGAAAATCAAAAAAATGGCAAAAATCAATGACAATTTTTTGATTTTCACCTTAAAACCTGTCCAAGTACCTGCGAACTTACTTAATTAATTAAATAATATGGACGTTATGGGCTTTTAAATACATTATTATTATTATATTTGAGAATGAAAATTACATTTAATAACTCGCAAGGGAGGGGATTCCATTTCTTTGCTCGTGAGTGTAGTATAATTGAAAATAAATTCATGAAATATAAGATTTGGATTCTGATCCATTCGAGTTAAAAGAATTAATTTTTCACTAATCAACTGTTTATTTTAAAACAATAATAATAAATTAACAATGTTCAATTATGGATGACAATTAATTATTATTGAATAAATAAAGAAAACATTTTATTTATATTCATTGACAGAGGAAACTAACCTGTATAAAGTGGATATTTCAGATCCAAATTTGCAATTTCAGCCATTATGGATAGATTATAATATTGAACGGAATAGATTTTTCATTTAATAAAATTATATTCTTGAATATTAGTAGATTCGTAATAAGGAATTATCATGAACATGAATAACGAATTTAAGAAATAAATGTTTCTTTGTTTACAACATAGAGAGAAAACTTATACAATAAATCCGCCAGATGTCAGGGCACTCAATGTCAAACGTCCCCTCCAATTTTAAATACACGCATTATTAAAAACTAATTCGGCAGCAAAATTTTTGAAATTTTGAGTATTTCAAAGCCATTTTTCTTTTTAACGCTTTTAACCCAAAAGGAGCAGGAGCAATAACTTTCTGTTCGTTTATATATTTTTGAATAGAATCGATCCGCATAGCACGAATGCTCCAATTTACATAGCCTTTACAGAGAAATAATATTTTGGGTTTAATCATGGATGAGGGAGATAGAAATATCGTATCGGTTTCTTTTTTAATTCTCCATAATGCAAATAATAAAAGTGAGAAAAAAGAAAAAAAATAATTACAGAAATGTTCAAAATTGGTACTAATTTCCTCTCCACAGTAATTTTCAAACAAACAATGACGACCGACACTTCGTGGCAGGTTGATTACTTTTTTAAGCCTGTCTTGGATGGGTAGTGGATGATAAGGGGGACCCTTATCAACTAGATTAAGAATTTCTAGGGATACATACGTTCCCGAAATATCATCGAAAAAATTGAATTTTAATCAGATAAGAGTGGTCGCGTCATGAAAAAGGTTGAAAACCACTGTTTTAATATAAGGAACCCATGCCCAATGTTTGTAAAAGTATTTTTGAAACAATTTTCTAATATATTTTCATTTTTTTATTAGGTGACCAGAGGCCATTTCTTTAAATTAGATAATATATATACAGGGTGCATAAGAAAGTCCCTTTAATCTGAAAATACTTGCGAACGGAGAATGCTACAGCCACGCAAGTGAGGTAACGGTATAGTAAAGCTTTTGGAATGACCATATTATCTCAGTAGCAAAAGCTGCAGCATGTAAGCTTGGCTTTCTTTTCCGAACCAAACGATTTTTCACCCCCACTCAACTCCTTATATTATACAAGGCTCAAATTCGCCCCTGTCTTGAATATTGCTCGCATTTGTGGAGAGGGGCCTCCAAGTATTCTCTTAATACCTTAGATGCAATTCAGAGGCGAGCTATCAGACTGATAGGCGATCCTACATTAACTGACACTCTCGACTCCCTAGCCCATCGTAGATCTGTCTCCGCTCTATCCCTTTTTTATCGATATTACCATGGCTTTTGTTCTGACGAAATTAAATCGATAATCCCACCAAGGGCTTCATTTGCGCGAAATACACGATTTTCTAAAACTCAACACCCCTACGCGCTTAAACTATGTAGATACTAATCGAACAAACGCATTCGCCAATTCATTTATCCCTATGACATCTAGAGACTGGAAAACTCTCTTCCCCCGACCGTCTTTCCAGCAAATTATAACCTTCAATCTTTCAAGACCAGCATCCACAGATACCTTCGACTGCTACCCAATCCCTAAATCTCCCCTTATCTTCACGTTACAAGGGTCCACCACGGACTACAGAGGTTGTACCTTCTTGGTGCAACTTCTTCTTGTATCAATATCATTATAAAAAAAAAAAAAAAAAAAAAATTAGTGATAGATGAAAATGTCAATAAAAAAGTTTGTTTACATTTTTTTCAATAATCTTTTATTTATTAATTGTTTTTTTAATTTTAAAACCACTAATACAATTTAAGAAATATTATTATATATTAAAATTAAAAATTTAATTGATTGTATCTGTAATTATAATTGTATAATAAATAATTTCTTATCTATCTTATCTTAATTGATTATAAATCAAGTTTTAAATCACACAAAAAGTTAATAACAAATATAATTATATATTAGAATTTAATTGATTACAAAAATCTATAAATTGATATTTAATTAAAAAAAAAAGAATTATAGGGAATTCATTTATATACCTATATACACATAATCTGTGGGCCACTAGAAGGCTAGAAATGCAAAAACTGAGTGCGAGTTGGGGGTGGAAGTGGGAGATGAAGGGGGTGCAGTGGTGGGGGGTCGGGGGTGGAGCGGGTTGGGATTGGGAGGTGCGGGAGGTGGGGTGCAGTGGTTGGGGGTTCGAGGGTTTAACTGAAGCTAAAAGTTACCGTGCATCGCTCTGAGGCTCCAGGTACTATTTAAAAAGCTTCACTTTAATTTTTAAATCTTAGAAAAAGCAAATTATTTTCATTTTTCTTTTTGAATTTGAAAATTCAATTGATAAAGAGAGAAATTTTACATGAAACATTTGGAGTTGAACGTTTTTAGGATTTTATTTTTTAAAAGGTTAGTTTTTATTTTAATTATAAATCAATTAATGAACGGTCACGACAGTTTTGAGGATCAATTTTTCCTCTTCTTGCTTCAGAGACATGCGCATGATTGCCTTGTCATTCAATTTTCCTCGAATCAATTCACCGACAAGTTTATTAGTGGACAAGAAGCCAACTAGGAATTCAAAACTTTCATTGATAACATTTTTAGATTCACACAAATCTAACTTCATATTTCTGAATAAAATTAATATTTCAAGGTCAAAGTCATACTTATAATATTTTAACCCATAACTGCAATCTCTAGTTTCGGAAAGAAGAAATGTTTCAATTTCCTAGAGTCTTCAGAAAATAGAAAATCTATAATCGAAACAGTTGATCACAATATCTAACATCTCGAAATAAATTTCAGGGTAATAATCACGAGGGGTGGCAAAGACAAAGGGTTGAGCGACTTCATAATTTTTATAACATTTGGATGTTCGACATCAAATTTTGTAATCAATCCTAAAGAATAAATCAAGTTATAAAGTGTATCGAAACCTTTATCAGTTCCAGATAATTTCAAAATCTCTCCGAGACTATGAAAAGTGTCCATGGTTTTTTGCAACTGTGAAATGGTAAGAGATAATTTGGGAAAAGAAAATTTTGGAATATGTCAGAGAGTAAGAGCTGTTTAATTATTTATCAAGAAAATGAAAGAAAGGGGGGAAATTTTAGGAGTGGGTTTTCAAATGATTTTTGAGATTTTGTTTATATGAGAAACCCTTCTCGCAGTGTTCACAGACGAAAGGCTTTTCGCCCGTATGAATTAATAAATGGGTTTTGAGTCTAGTCTTATTTAAGAAACGCTTATCACATTGATCACATACGAAAGGCTTTTCGCCCGTATGAATTAATAAATGGGTTTTGAGTCTAGCCTTATCTACGAAACGCTTATCACATTGATCACATGCGAAAGGCTTTTCGCCCGTATGAATTAATAAATGCCTTTTGAGACTAGCCTTATCTACGAAACGCTTATCACATTGATCACATGCGAAAAGCTTTTCGCCCGTATGAATTAATAAATGGGTTTTGAGTCTAGCCTTATCTACGAAACGCTTATCACATTGATCACATGCGAAAAGCTTTTCGCCCGTATGAATTAATAAATGGGTTTTGAGTCTAGTCTTATTTAAGAAACGCTTATCACATTGATCACAGAGGAAAGGCTTTTCGCCAGTATGAATTAATAAATGGCTTTTGAGTTCACCACTACGCGAGAACCGCTTATCACATTGATCACAGAGGAAAGCCTTTTCGCTTGTATGAATTAATAAATGGCTTTTGAGTTGATCTTTTCGCGAGAAACGCTTATCACATTGATCACAGATGAAAGGCTTTTCGCCCGTATGAAATAATAAATGGAATTTAAGATCAACTTTTCGCGAGAAACGCTTATCACATTGATCACAGACGAAAGGCTTTTCACCCGTATGAATTAATAAATGGCTTTTGAGTTGATCTTTTCGCGAGAAACGTTTATCACATTGATCACAGACGAAAGCCTTTTGGCCCGTATGATTTGATAAATGGCTTTTGAGTTGATCTTTTCGCGAGAAACGCTTATCACATTGATCACAGACGAATGGCTTTTCTCCCGTATGAATTAATAAATGCCTTTTGAGTTCACCACTACGCGAGAACCGCTTATCACATTGATCACAGACGAAAGGCTTTTCGCCCGTATGAATTAATAAATGGGTTTTGAGTCTAGTCTTATCTACGAAACGCTTATCACATTGATCACATGCGAAAAGCTTTTCGCCCGTATGAATTAATAAATGGGTTTTGAGTCTAGTCTTATCTACGAAACGCTTATCACATTGATCACAGACGAAAGGCTTTTCGCCCGTATGAATTAATAAATGGGTTTTGAGTCTAGTTTTATCTAAGAAACGCTTATCGCATTGATCACAGAGGAAAGGCTTTTCGCCAGTATGAATTAATAAATGGCTTTTTAAATTACCTTTATGTGAGAAAGCCTTCTCGCAGTGATCACAGACGAAAGCCTTTTGGCCCGTATGAATTAATAAATGGCTTTTGAGTTTTTCTTTTCGCGAGAAACGCTTATCACATTGATCACAGACGAAAGGCTTTTCACCAGTATGAATTAATAAATGGCTTTTGAGTGCACCTTTTTGCGAGAAACGCTTATCACATTGATCACAGACGAATGGCTTTTCTCCCGTATGAATTAATAAATGCCTTTTGAGTCTAGTCTTATCTAAGAAACGCTTATCACATTGATCACAGATGAAAGGCTTTTCACCCGTATGAAATAATAAATGGATTTTAAGATCAACTTTTCGCGAGAAAGGCTTATCACATTGATCACAGACGAAAGGCTTTTCACCAGTATGAATTAATAAATGGCGTTTGAGTGCACCTTTTTGCGAGAAACGCTTATCACATTGATCACAGACGAAAGACTTTTCGCCCGTATGATTTGATAAATGGATTTTGAGTTCAACTTTTCGCGAGAAACACTTATCACATTGATCACAGACGAAAGGCTTTTCACCAGTATGAATTAATAAATGGCTTTTGAGTGCACCTTTTTGCGAGAAACGCTTATCACATTGATCACAGACGAAAGACTTTTCGCCCGTATGATTTGATAAATGGATTTTGAGTTCAACTTTTCGCGAGAAACGCTTATCACATTGATCACAGACGAAAGGCTTTTCACCAGTATGAATTAATAAATGGCTTTTGAGTGCACCTTTTTGCGAGAAACGCTTATCACATTGATCACAGACGAAAGACTTTTCGCCCGTATGATTTGATAAATGCCTTTTGAGTTCAACTTTTCGCGAGAAACACTTATCACATTGATCACAGACGAAAGGCTTTTCCCCTCTATGAATAAGTAAATGCTTTTTGAGATTATTCTTGTTTGCGAAAGCCTTTTCACAGACGATAGACTGTTTGTTATTAGAATGAGTTCCCAAGCATTGGTTGGTTTGTTTTGATTTCAATTTTTCGGGATCGTTATGACAGGATAACGACGGTTTTACTTCATGACATGGATTATGAGTGGTCACTTTGGAAGCCTTCTCCTTCTGCGTAGTCATGTCAATAAGTGGTTCCGGGTTGGTTTCAAAACTGTAATTCTGATCGTCCACATTACTTGAGAAGAGTACTTCTTCTGAATGGCCTTCCAATATATGTATTTCGAAATCAGACAATGACAGGAATCCAGAGAAACATTCCTCACAGAAATAGTCTTCAGTAGTGTCAGTAGTTTTGTCTGCAAAAAAATAAATATATTGACAAGATTATATTAGAGAAAAAATTTATAATAAAGCAGAGAATCAATTGTAATTTTCTGCTATTGTCAATCGTGAAATCATCTAATAATATCGTTAGATGGGTGGTATATAGTGTGCTAGGCAATATAATTTTGCATTAATTGATCAAAATAAATTATTAATACTATAATTTCATAAAAATGTAATCTCTTGAATGTCCTAATGGTTTCCGAGGAGGAGGACAAAGGAAGAAAGTCTTATTTTCATTTAAATTAGTATTTAAAGAAAAGTTGTAGGGGAGTGCTCCTAAGGTTATTAATCACATGAATGAACTTACCATCAGCTGATGTATTTGTTCTCGATTGAAATTTCCTTTTTAAAATTAAATGTAATTTTCTATGTATACATTTCTTTTGATGTTTGTTCAGGAATTCTTCACTAATGAACATAGTCATACATTCACTGCACAAGAAATGTGGACCTGAAAAAGATAAAATTGCAATTTTTAGTTAGATATAAATGTTTACATTGACATAGCGAGCTCAAATCGAGCCAAACTGAATTTTAATGAACCAATTCGGACTTGATTTGATTTTCTATTTTTTAAATATAAATATCCTGAATAGTGAAACTGAACGTATTGCAAGTTTATTATATTTAAACAAATTTATTATACTCTATCAAATGCGAAGCATGGGTAAAATATTGCAATCGGTTTCGCAGGAAGCATGCATTTAAAGTGTCCTCAGGTACAGACTACGGAACCCATAGTCTTAATTAAAGTGGCAAATTTTAGGGTTTAATTATGTTGAATTTTAGCACGTGACTGTTTTGCCAAAAATTACATGGGGTCTCGTCCAGAGGCCAAAAAGTGCGATTTTTTCATTTAGTCAGTGCAGATGTATGGATGGATGGATGTTATCGTTTTTTCCGTCCACGATTTTTTCCCCACCGTTGCACCGATTGTAATCAATTTGAAAACCTAGCATTATTTTAACAAAATAATACATACATACCGGCCCACAAACGTTAGTACTTTTTTCAGTACTTTTTTAGTTTTTTCTAAATATCTTGAAAAAGACTTAACCAATTTTGATGAAATTTAATATCCTAATTAAATACCTTGGGAGCCACAAAAAAGGTTAAATAAAGCTTTTAGTAAAACTATATTTTAAAGTACTTCAGTCTAGAGTAAGATAGTACTTTTTTAATTCTTTAAAATTTATTCATTTGATCGGTTTAATATAGTTCATTTAAACTTGATTAAGTAAAAATGGATAGGCTTCTCTCTGTGAAATTCTGAAAATTTGGGAGGAAATTTTATAACTAACCCTAGCAACTGCGTTGTTTTCTTATCCGTTACCTTTGCTGAGGACATAAAGGAATCAACTTAAAACCAAAAATAGCCATCGATTGATTCTAATCTAACACTTGAGGAATAACAATTAAAACCATAAAAACTACGATAAAGAATCACCCACCCTCAATTAAACCCCCCACAACAATTCACTTAGGGAAAAATCCTAAAAACGGATTTTTTTTTTTAAATGATATTGATGAGAGAAGGAGATACACCAGAAGGTGCATCCTCTAAGGACTGTATGGGATGGCCCCTCCACAGTGAAAAGAACAGAGTAGAAGGAAAGAAGCCGGGATCACGGGCCAAATCTCAGAAAGTTAGATACAATCCAATTTACTAAGTATATAGTTAATCCCCCTATGGATAACAGTCCAATAAATAACCCTATTTTAGGCTGTTGTGGGTATCGCATTTTTAGTTCACAAGTGGGGAAGCTGGTAACAACCAAATCGATTGTCCCTGACCGGGGCCCTTTGATTGGAAGTCAAAGATACTTCTTCTATACTGGACAAAACCCAACCATTACCCTCCTCATCAGTAAATTCTCAAATACTAAAACAACCAGACCACATCCACAAGTGTCAGTACCAAAGCAGCTGCCTCAAACACAAAATGGTGAATTAGTCTAAAATGTCTCAGAGAGACATACAACATATATAGGTTGTAATAATTTTTTTTTTCAAAATGTAAATCAAATTTTTGATTTTGATTTTTACTTTTTTCTAAAAAGTGCCACTTTTAAAATTTTCAAAAAAATTTCATAAACTACTATGCAAAGTATAATGATGGGATGGTAATGGGGTCTATGTTTAAAAAAAATTATTACTGACTGACTCTTGTTTTTCATAAATAGCCAGTTTTGACCAAATAAAAATGATTTTAATGTAGTGAAAAGATATTTTATGAAAAATCACTTTGTGTATATTAAACTATGGTTATGAAATAAACACTCTGTGCTAATTAAATAACTGTTTAATAATAAATTCATGAAACATATTTCTTAGGCTATACTGTTTCTGTTGATAAACACTTCCCTGGTTTTGGGTTCGGGCCTTCCATAAATCCTTTTTCTTTCAAAATTTTTTTTGATTGTCGAACTAAGTAATTCAGATCATTAAATTCACGCATTATCTTCCTAACACTCCATGTCTCGAGTAAACATGTGAGAATCATAATCTTTTTTGATCTATTTGAACAATTCAAAAAGTTGGTTTTCAGATTTTGAAGAACCGATTCGTCAATTTCGATATCATTATCTGATGAAGAATTTTCAGCAGCAACAAAAAGTTTACGTTTCATAGATGATGAGATTTTTTCTACTTTAGTTGTAGCATAGTGCTTGTGAAGCTATTTTCTTCTTATCAATCGGGAACTCACCTAATTCTTGATGTGAAGTATTTAGTGTCTGAACAATCACTGAACTTGTTGCAAAGTCTGGATCTTTGTCTGGAACATTCACCTCCGACTCGGAAGAATCTTCATTTTCAGAATTTTTATCACCAATAGGCACTGTATTTTTAAACTTGGTTAGGTCTTTTCTACACTGATCACAAATCACGGAGCCATCAAGTATTTGTGGAAATGAACCTGTCATCCAAGGTGTGACATTTCTCAGTTTTTTTCTATCTCTAACACGATGATTTGTTTTCTTCAATGGATTACAACACTGAACTCTTACCACAGTTCTGCATTTTTCACTAGTTTCCATATTTTCTAAAAATGTCTTAAACTTTGCCTTTTAATTACAAGTTTTAATCATAGATTAAATTAGCTATTAAAACACACAAAAAAAACACAGAAGTTTAAAGTATTATGTAAGGTATAGCAACTAGGTATTTTACATTATGGAATTGATAACTTAAGACATTTAAAACACTACTTGTCAGCAAGGACTGAATGAGTCACTGAATGAATGCTTGTGGAGACAGCCTGGCTTTTGGCAGACTGGTAGGTATTTGTTTTAACTTGCTCACAACCAGAGACAGGTTCCAACTTGCTAGACCTGCAGAGACTGGATCAAGTGAATGCAAGGGAGATTTCTATTTCAGATAACATGTGCTTATCAAACTATTTAGCCTACAACAATATTTATTGTAAATTAACTAACTTTTCATGACATACCATAAATTGATTTAATTTTATTTAAAAAGTTGGTGTTTTATTTGTCTTAGTTTTTACTAATATTTTTACAAGACTAATTTTAAGTACAATGCAATCATATTTTTCACGGAAACATTTATAGGACTATTATTAATCTCTACTATTAAACAGTTATTGAATTAGCACAGAGTGTTTATTTCATAACCATAGTTTAATATACACAAAGTGATTTTTCATAAAATGTCGTTTCACTACATTAAAATCATTATTATTTGGTCAAAACTGGCCATTTATGAAAAACAAGAGTCAGTAATCATTTTTTTAAACATAGACCCCATTAGTTTATGTAGTTTATGAAAGTACTATCTATTTACAGAATTTTTTTGAAAATTTTAAAACTGGTACTTTTTAGAAAAAATCAAAATCAAAAATTTGATTTACATTTTGAAAAAAAAATTTTGATTACAACCTATGTCATGTCTCTGAAAAGAGCATTAAAAAAGCTTCAAAATGACACCTGCCCCACCTCTCTAACTCAATTAAGACAGCTTTTAGAGCAGTTTCAAAATTGTTTGTTCGTGGTTTTTTTTGCGATTTTTTGAAAATTTCACAAGGCCGTATAAAAAAACTATTCAAGATTAAAATTTGAAATTTTGTATTTTCATTCCTATTAGCACAATATACCAGTGTACCAAATTTCAAGAAAATCTAAAGTGGTGAGGTAAAATGGGTATGTTGAGTTGACATGGAATGACCCATTGAAGGAAATAGAATGTTACAGGAAACATTAAAATAATGATTGAATATCATAAGTCAATTGATAAATTTTTTATAAAAAGGAAATTAAATTTTATATCACGATCCAAATTAATATGATAATCAATTTTGGGGGCCCCTATATTCGACGGGGCCCTAGGCGCCTTGCTTATGATCCGCCACTGCATACGCCCAGTATTTTCTTTTAAATCAATGGAAGAACGTTGTGCATCCCTATAGCCATGATTTAAGCAACTGCTATGGAACTTGGCATCCGTTTAGATCTCAACTCTTTTGTATCGAACTTGGCCCATTTTCCACATTCATGTTTTTGGACTGATAATCGTCGCTAACCTTAAGGCTTTGCCAAACAAGGGCGGATCCAGGAATTTTTTTTATGGGGGGGGGGGGGAGAATGTATATAAGGTGCCCGATGTATATAAGATCTACTTTTTATCTCGAAAGTGTGTCGAATTGTTCAAGCGGGGGGGGGGGGGACGCCGCCCCCCACACACACACGCATAGAACTTTATTTTAAAAAATAAATGTTTGTTTTTTTTACAAATTTCATATCTCATATTTTAAGTTCATTAAAATAAAAAATTCTTATAAATTCCCTGTCGATTTGGCCGCCGTTTTTTGGCCTCTGCGTGCGACGCACGTGTTGCACTCCCGCCAGGCACGGGCCTGTATGGGGGGGGGGCGATCGCCCCCTCCGCCCTCCCTGGATCCGCCCTTGTTGCCAAATACCAGCTACATACTTCGATAACCCTGAATTAGAATAATTTATTGTAGAGACTATCGGTCTATATGAAACGTTTTATTCAGGGTGTTTTATTGAAACCCAGGGCATCCAACTTTGGCTGATTTGACCTCCTCCTTCATCTAATACAGTTTCATCATTTCAGCCACCAACTCTAACAAGAATTCATTTTTTTTTTATTTAAAACCAAAATAATTATTAACAAGAGAATTATAATATAATTAAAAATAAAGTCATGAAATATAACCACCTGTTCAAGATTTGGATTCTGATCTACTCGAAGTAAAAGAATTAATTTTTTCACTAATCAACTGTTTAATTGAAAACAATAATAATAAATCAATAATGGTTAATAAAGATGACAATTAATTGTTGAATAAATAAAGAAAACATTTTATTTATGTTTCTTGACAGATGAAACTAACCTGTATAAATTGGATATTTCAGATCCATGATTGAAATTTCAGCCATTTTGAATAGATTTTCTCCAAGTTCCAACAAACAATTAAACGATTATAATATTGAATGGAATAGATTTTTAATTTAATAAAATTATATTCTTGAAATTTAGTAGATTGGAAAAGTAGTAGTAGTAGGTTTTGATTAGCTTCCACTTTTTCAGGAATTTAGCCACGGGTTTAGCCATAGATAAAAGATACTATAGATAGTGAACTAAGACGATCTGACAGGCAATTCAAAGTTTACAAACGGCCTGCTAGTTGGACACATGGCACTCACACACACGCACATTTAAATGGAGGCAGGAAATTTAAAATTATCTTTTTCCACACTAAATAATTAAAGATAAAAATAGATACACCAAATGAAATAACAGAAATAAAAAATATGAGATATCTAGTTTCTTTCTTTAGATGAGAAATTGCAATATATAATAAATCCACCAGATGTCAGGGCACTCAATGTAAAACGTCCCCTCCAATTTTAAACACAGGCAATGTTAAATACTCAGTCTGCTCGCTAATAAATAATTTTGATTACCAATAAAGTTCAATTTTAAATGTACACAGGACACAGGGCCGATTCTAACAGGTGTGCAGCGGCCTAAATCGGGGTTCGGTTACTGAAGTTTGGGGAATAGAGAAATTGCATCCCTTCTGGAAACCGGCTGAAAGATTTTTTTCTCTGATTAAATGAGGATGCAACAACTTGAGAGTTGACCCATCCGCTTCGCAAATTTCGATTTCCGGATGCAAGTTCTCACCTCCCCAATCAAACTCCGAAATACACTCTTTACTATATAAATATGAAAAAAAAAATAACAAATGATTAAATGGTCAGAGGTGCTGTCAAGGAAAAAATTGAAAATAAAACAAAATAAAATTAAAAAAAAATAATTGGAGCCGTTTATTGAAACTTTATAGGTAGCAATGATTGAAAAAAATTCAGGCACAAATACAGACTCTAATTAGAAAAACTTTAAGAGATAATAATTTAAGAAAATTTGAATTAAAAAAAAATTATAACAATTATTATTAGAATTTAAAAATATATACCTATTGAATACAAATAAAAAAAAAAAAATAGTTCAAAAATTATCTGTCATGAGCTTGAATTATTTTAAGGAATTTTTTCTTCATTAGGCCTCCTCGGAAGCGTCGTTGGGGCCCAATCTTCTTGATGGCAATCCAAAAAATGGCCAAATGCGAGTAGAATGGGCTCAAGGAATATCGCCTATAAAGAGAGTCATTTGAGTCAGATCCAAGCAAAAAAATAGACACAATTCTTCAAAATAATCAAAGAACTATTCTGAATCAAAAATATTGATATATCATAATATGTTGCCTACTTGAAGGCTAAGTCATAGACTACCTAGTATCTTTTATCTATGTAGACTACTTCGATTTCTCGCTTCTGGTCCTAGGCCCGCTGGCTTGGTGGGGGATGCAATTATCGTAGCGGCTTCTTGTTTAATTCTGCATAATGCAAATAATAATAGTGGAAAAAAACAAAAACATTAATTACCCACCAAACACTGCTCCATTTTGCGGTTTTCACCAACCACAGGGTTGTTCTTGACCAAGACAATCCATTTCGTGATTTGGCACAAAATTGTTAACAAATTTTATACAATTTTTAATTAAATTAATAAATAAGAGGAGGCGACTGTGGGTCAGTGGCTAGAGTGTCGAGTCGCTGACTCGAAGATCGCTGGTTCGAGACAGCATCTCGGCAGATCACATATTTACAGTTGCCTCCTCTTGGAAAGCAATGGGGACCTACTAAGAGTATAATTTCCTAGTAACCTCTCCAAACTAGCCATTCGGAACGGGCGTTAAAAAGTAGGTCCCGTATATCTGTGTAAAAAAAAGCAGCTAAACACACTCAGCACAGGTATATGTGGAGAGGAGCCGAAACCTCAGGGAGACCTGATATGGCACTTGAAAGAAGAAGAATAAATAATAATAAAACAATAATTAAATGTATAAATCGATTGAAATTTCATCCAAATCGTTAGAGCCGTTTTCGAAAACCCGATTGGATATTTATATATATTATTTGATAAACAATCAAATTCTATATATATCCCTAATATATCATTTTTATTTGATGATCATGAAAGCGCTGCCTAATTGATCTCACATTGTTTATATTTATCTCCTTATTCAAATGATAAAAAACAATCAAATCTAAATAAATAAAAATAAAAACAAATTTTTTAAAAATCTATCTTCAGAATGTTTCAGAATTTCTCTTTTGACAATGAAATTTTTAAATTCAAAAAGAAAAAAGAGTTGCATTTCTAATGTACTCTTATTAAACAAGCAAAAATTGTATTTAGTATATATATATTTGTATGTATTGTTTTCTATTTTCAAAACAGCTCTACCGACTTTGATGAAACAAACTCTATTAACAAGGTTTGAGGATGAGAAACCGATCTGGCTAGGTCTGTACCCAATCAAAATTCATCTTAATTAAAGTAATTAGTGATAGATGAAAATGTCAATAAAAAAGTTTGTTTACATTTTTTACAATTATCTTTTAATTATTAATTGGTTTTTTAATTTTAGAACCCACTAATACAATATAACAAATATTATTATATATTAAAATTATAAAAATTTAATTGATTGTATCTGTAATTATAATTGTATAATAAAGAATTTCTTATCTATCTATGCTTTTCACCTGTATGAATATGTATATGTCTTTCGAGATCCGCTTTCCTTAAGAAACCCTTCTCGCAGTGATTACAGACGAAAGGCTTTTCGTCTGTATGAATTAATAAATGGATTTTGAGTTGACCTTTTCGCGAGAAACGCTTATCACATTGATCACAGATGAAAGGCTTTTCGCCCGTATGAATTAATAAATGCCTTTTGAGTCTAGCCTTGTCTAAGAAAAGCTTATCGCAATGTTCACAGACAAAAGGCTTTTCACCCTTATGAATTAATAAATGGGTTTTGAGTTCACTTTTTCGCGAGAAACGCTTATCACATTGATCACAGACGAAAGGCTTTTCGCCTGTATGAATTAATAAATGTTTTTTGAGGTCACTTTTTCGCGAGAAATGCTTATCACATTGATCACAGAGGAAAGGCTTTTCGCCTGTATGAATTAATAAATGCCTTTTGAGTCTAGCCTTGTCTAAGAAACGCTTATCGCAATGTTCACAGACAAAAGGCTTTTCACCCTTATGAATTAATAAATGGGTTTTGAGTTCACTTTTTCGCGAGAAACGCTTATCACATTGATCACAGACGAAATGCTTTTCACCTGTATGAATATGTATATGTCTTTCGAGATCCGCTTTCCTTAAGAAACCCTTCTCGCAGTGATTACAGACGAAAGGCTTTTCACCCTTATGAATTAATAAATGGATTTTGAGTTGACTTTTTAGCGAGAAACGCTTATCACATTGATCACAGATGAAAGGCTTTTCGCCCGTATGAATTAATAAATGCCTTTTGAGTTTAGTCTTATCAAAGTAACGCTTATCACATTGATCACAGACGAAAGGCTTTTCACCCGTATGAATTAATAAATGGCTTTTGAGTTGATCTTTTCGCGAGAAACGTTTATCACATTGATCACAGACGAAAGGCTTTTCGCCAGTATGAATTAATAAATGCCTTTTGAGTTTACTCTTATCAAAGTAACGCTTATCACATTGATCACAGACGAAAGGTTTTTCGCCCGTATGAATTAATAAATGGCTTTTGAGTCTAGTCTTATCTAAGAAACCCTTCTCGCAATGTTCACAGACGAAAGGCTTTTCACCCTTATGAATTAATAAATGGGTTTTGAGTTCAACTTTTCGCGAGAAACACTTATCACATTGGTCACAGACGAAAGGCTTTTCGCCTGTATGAATTAATAAATGTTTTTTGAGGTCACTTTTTCGCGCGAAACGCTTATTACATTGATCACAGACAAAATGCTTTTCACCTGTATGAATATGTATATGTCTTATGAGATCCGCTTTCCATAAGAAACCCTTCTCGCAGTGTTTACAGGCGAAAGGCTTTTCCCCTCTATGAATAACTAAATGCTTTTTGAGATTATTCTTGTTTGAGAAAGCCTTCTCGCAGTGTTCACAGACGATAGACTGTTTTCCTGTATGTTTGTTATTACAGGATAACGACGGTTTTACTTCATGATAAGGATTATGAGTGGTCACATTGGAAGCCTTCTCCTTCTGCGTAGTCATGTCAATAAGAGGTTCCGGTTTGGTTTCAACAATATAATTCTGATCGTTCACATTACTTGAGAAGAGTACTTCTTCCGAGTGACCTTCCAATATATGTCTTTCGAAATCAGACAATGATAGGAATCCAGACAAACACTCATCACAGAAATAGTCTTCAGTAGTTTCAGTATTTTTGTCTGGAAAATAAAAATAAATGTATTGACAAGATAATATTACAGAAAAAATTTATAATGAAGCAGAAAATCAATTGTAATTTTCTGCTATTGTCAATTGTGAAATCGAAGGAGGCAATAAAAGAGTGTGTCTTCTGCTGGAATTATAAATTTTATTTATAACGAGACTATGGTTTCGAGGGCTTTGCGCTCTTCATCAGTCTATTACAATTGATTCACAGGAATTAATGTATTAAAGAAAAGCGAAAATTTCCAATTGGTTGAGTTAAGAATTGTCACTACTAATACTTGTTTTATTTTTGGTTCTAGTTAGCGTTAATGAGGTTTTTATTTGCGCGGCTATTTTTAAGATAAGGCTTTCGGAAATTTCTATTTTTCGATTTAAAATTTTTTGGTGAATTATTATATGATTTTAAAATTTCTAACGATTCGAAAATATTAATTTTTAGGGGATCGAATTCTGATCTAAATATTTTAATATTTGATTCATCTAGAAAACAATGTTTCTCGGAGATTAAATGGTCTGCAATTGCACTATGACCTGACCCCCCCTTTAAAAATAATTTTGTGTTCCGAAATGCGTGTCTTTAAATTTCGTTCTGTTTTTGCTATATAGGTCGAATTACATTCTCCACATATTATAGAATAGACGCCTTTTTTGTCCATTTTTTCAATTTTGTCTTTCTTATTATTGCTAATATCAGATCCCAATGTTCTAGAGGATTTAAAAATTGTTTCATATTCTAAAGTTTTTAATTTTAATTTTAAGGTTTCCGAAATTTTTCCATAGTATGGATTATTAATTTTGGTTTTGATTCTGGCTCGGACACTTGGGAATAAATCAGATTCAGAGTTTACTTTTCAATTTTCTTTTCTAATAGTTTTTCTATGAGGGTTCTCTCGTAACCGTTTTTGACAGCTATTTCTTTGATTATTTCTAATTCTTTTTTGAAACTTGTTTTATCTAAAGGAATGTTGAATAATCGGATGAATCATTGAATGGAAGCCGGCTAGTTTGTTAGGCCTCTAGGAATTATTATTTATAGCTGTGTCTGTGGTTGTGGGTTTCCTAAATATTCCAAAAGTATGTTTTTTTATTTGAAATTTTGATTTCTACATCTAAATAATTTAGTGTTTTATCTTTTTCAATTTCGCTGGTAAATTTAATTTTGTCATGGATAGAATTTATATTGCTGATAAAATGACCCGTCCAGAGTAAAATAATATAATCTACATAACGGTAGTAATAGTGAATGTATTTGAAATCTTCGTTGTATTCTTCGTTAAGAAATTTTGTTTCGAAATTATCTAATAATATTTAAGGGCGATTAGGGGTGATAGAGGGCTACCTATTGGTACTCCATTCTTTTGCTTATATATTTTATTATTAAATTGAAAGAAATTCTGGTTTATACAAAGGTTCATCACTTCGGTTAAATTTTGTTTTTCCACGGCTTGTAAGTTATAGGGGATTTAAAATTGATTTGGTTTACTAATTCTTGAGTTTCTTCTGGTGGAATATTTGTAAAAAGACTAGTGATATCTAAAGAGATTAATTTACCATCTGGAATTTCAACATATTTTATTTTATTTATTAACTCGAGTGAGTTTTTGGGAATGAATTTAGTTTTTTCTTTAAATATTTTGTTTAAATGTTTAGCTAGTTTTGTAATTGATGAATTTGTATAACTAACTACAAGTCTAATTGGGATATCTTCCAATTTTTCAGACTTGTGAATTTTTGCAAGAGAATATAATCGTGGACATTGTGGGTTCTTTTCTGGGAGTGAATATTTTAAACTATAGTCTCGTTATAAATAAAATTTATAATTCCAGCAGAAGACACACTCTTTTATAGTCTCCTTCAATATATAAAAATTCTGCAACCCTCGGCACAAAAACTTTCAATTTAATTGTGAAATCATTTAATAATATCGTCAGATGGGTGGTATATAGTGTGCTAGGCAATTATTTAGCATTCGTTGTTCAATAAAAATTATTACATAAAAATGTAATCTCTTGAATGTCGTAATCGACTCCGAGGTGGAGGACAAACGAAGAAAGTCTTATTTTTATTTAAATTGGAATTTAAATAAAAGTTGTAGGGGAGTGCTCCTAAACCTTTTTAGTCCAGTTAAATTGTTCTCTAAAGGGCCTCTCGCGGGAAAGTTTTGTGGTAATTGTAATTTCTTCGACCATTTATGTTTTTGGGTGTGGTGAATCCGAATCTGAGGTTTGCTATTAAAATTTCATCACGGAACATTGTCAAAAATGGAAACAAATCTCATTTTTTTGCGGTTTTTTGCTTATAACTCGAAAACTATAAACTTTTAGTAAAAAACCTTCCTATTCAAAATGAAAGTTCATAAAATTTCCTACAAAGGATTTGATTGGAATCCTCAAAAGGGTCATGGAATATCTATAAATCTAAGAGTTTTATCAAAAAAGTGGTTCATGTCAACAAAATTTCCTAGAGAATGAGACAGAAGTCAAGTTTCTTGGATGAGTTGTATTCATTTTATGAAGGAAAAATTGCGATTTTTTGCAAAAAATTGCAGTTTTTCAAAAATTCAACCTCATCGCGACACGGCTTACCATTTATCCAATTAAGATGAAACCTTGTTTGAATTGTATCAAATTTAATCTAAATAGTTTCATCATCATTGAGTATACAGTCCTAAGACTGGTTTGATGCAACAATCCGTCTCCACTTGACTCTGTCCCCCGCCAGCTGTTTGACCTCTCTAAATGTCTGGCATCCCATATCCCCAATTATTTGGTTGAAATATTCTAATCTGGGTCTTCCCCTCCCCCTCCAAGATATCATCCCCTAAACAATCCCCCATGTCTCAGTGTGTGCCCCATAATCTGACCTCTTCTCTTCTTCAGACTCTTCCACAAGGTTCTTCTTTCTCCGATTCTTCCAAGAACTTCTTCATTTGTAATTTTATCCATCCATTTGATATTCATCATTCTTCTGTAGCACCACATTTCGAAAGCCTCTCATCTCTTTCTCTCCGCTTTTCTAATTGCATGAAAGAGCAAGTTTTAGACAAATACCACTTTATACATTTTTAAACTATTTCTAATTGTCCGCTTTTCTAATTGTCCGAGTGTAAAACCTGGACAATTAGAAATAGTTTAAAAATGTATAAAGTGGTATTTGTCTAAAACGTGCTCTTTCATGGTCAAAATGGAAAAAAATCGAAAAAGTTCGAGTTTTTGGAATTTTTAACTAGCGCTTGAGCCCGAACGGTTGGTCGGAGAAAAAACCCCATAAATGATGACATTTGAAGGAAATTTTATGATCTTTCACTTTGAATAGGAAGGTTATTTACGAAAAGTTGATAGTTTTAGAGTTATAAGCAAATAACCGCCAAAAAATGAGATTTTTTTAACTTTTTGACAATGTTCCGTGACCAAATTTTGTTAGCAAACCTCAGATTCGGATTCAGCACAACCAAAAAACATAAATGGTCGAAGAAATTATAACTACCCCAAAACTTGCAGGGTAAAAACACAATATAACTGGACTTTTTGTTTTAATAAAAAAAAATTCCCAAATATTTTGCTGCTTTGTGGTTGACCCTCCCATGAAAATTTTCTGGCTACGCCACTGCCCACAATGAACCCATTCTAAACAAACAACTAGAAACCACAAAATCCACAATAATTGATTTATTAATAAACATAATTTAGAGGAAATTGGTTCTTTACAAACAATTTTTGTCTCCTTTTGTTGCCTTTGTATTAATCCCTCATACCTTCCAGTTTTGTCTACATTCTGATAGTTTGAACCCTTTATTCAATACCCTTAATAGTTATTTCTAGAACCCTTTATAAATAAATTCCGACCATAGACAACTTACCTGACCCCCCCACACACAAATTCGTTCAACACCCATTGGTTCCCCCCCCCCCTCACCTAACAAAATAATAGTCCCAACTAGTGTAGAAAATCAATAAAATGTCTTTTGTAAACTCAAACTCCTGATGATGGGCTAAAAACCCGAAATATGTATAGATTATTAAATTAAACTCCAAAAATATAATTAAAATTTTTTTTTAATTTTAATTTTTACTTGTGAAACACCACTATAACCTGTGTTTAATATGTTTCACTATAAACCAACACCGATTTCCCTAAATGTTAAATTAGAATTTAAAGAAAAGTTGTAGGGGAGTGCTCCTAAGGTTATTAATCACATGAATGAACTTACCATCAGCTGATGTATTTGTTCTCGATTGAAATTTCATTTTTAAAATTAAATGTAATTTCCTATGTATACATTTCTTTTGATGTTTGTTCAGGAATTCTTCACTAATGAACATAGTCATACATTCACTGCACAAGAAATGAGGCCCTGAAAAAGATAATATATTGCAATTTTTAGTTAGATATAAATGTTTGAAGCCCCCATGCTCATAGCAAGTTAAAATCGAGCTAAATTGAATTTAAATGAACCAGTCCTTGACTTGATTCGAATTAAATTTCTTTATATGTAATATAGTGAATAGCGAAACTGAACGTATTCCAAGTTCATTATAATTAAACCAATTAATATTTTTGTATTAGATGAAGGAGGAGGTATCAGCCAAAGCTGGATGCGCTGGGTTCAATAAAACGTTTCGGCCTGAATTTATTTGGCCATCTTCAGTTAATTGGGCTACAAAATTTACAAATAGATGTTAACATTGATATATTTTATGCTTATTATCATAATATTACAAGTTGACCAAGTTGGTTGTTTAAACTTACAGTTGTACACAAAATGCGGTACACACATCTGATCGAACCAAGCCTTGTCAAACAAAAAAATTGTAGCTTCATGTAAATCTAGAACGTGCCTGCGCCCAAAGGTTCACAATGAATGTAATGAGTTTATATAAATTTTTTCTATATAGTTAAATATTTGACCCTTATGGGAAGTCATCATAAATAACATTATTATTATTATTATTTACAATCGAACAAATTAGAATTTAATTTATGCATTCTTCCCATTCCATCAAATTATACAATTTCATGTCTACATATTTCAAATTTGATTTAAGAGTATCACCGAAGAAAACAAAATCCCTCAACATCTCTAAACAAGCACTTCGGTGCAAATTACAACTCTACAACAACATCATCATAGAGCAAATAATGTCCTTCCCCCGTACCTGGGAATTCAAATAACAAGTGAAAAAAATCTCACTTTCGAAGTTGGACAACAGGCCCTTAAGGCTTCCAGAATATCGGATGAATGTCTTAATGATACAATATGGTCCAACAAATTTTTAGGGATTAGAACCCAAGGTGCGCATACGTCCAGTATTTTTTTTTAAATCAATGGAAGAACGTTGTTCATCTCTATAGCTATGATTTAAGAAACTGCTATGGAACTTGGTACCCGTTTAGATCTCAACTCTTTTGTACCGAATTTGGCCTCCTCCTTCATCTAATACAGTTTCATCATTTCAGACACCAACTCTAACAACAATTAATAATTTTTATGTTGGCACTTGCTCTTACATATTTGATATTGACCATCTGTTATTTTTAATGAAAGAAGGTAAAACCGTGAGGAAAAGTAGAGATTGAAAATGGGAAATTGTCATTTTGTCATTGTTAAAGCATTGTGTGGTACGTGTTGACTTTGGTTGTCTTTTGTCTCTTTTTACTTTATCCAATGCGAAGCATGGGAGAAAGTATTGTAATGGGTCTCGCGGCAAGCGCGACTTCAAAGGGTCCTCAGGTAAATACTACGGAACCCATGGACTCAATTAAGGTCACAAATTGAAGTATTCAATGAGATTGAATTTTAGCACGTGACGGTTTTGCCAAAAATTACCTGGAATCTCGTCGAGAGGCCAAAAAGTGCCATTTTTTTTGGAAGTGCGTGGGGATGGATGGATGGATGGATGTGTGTGTGTTATCGTTTTTTTCGTCCACGATTTTTTCCACACCTTTGCGCTGATTGAAATGAAATTGAAAACCTATCATTAGTTTAACAAAATGAAGCGCTGATTAGTTTTTGGTACATATCGGCCCACAAACATTAGTACTTTATTTCAGTACTTTTTTAGTTTTTTCTAAATATCTTGAAAATGACTTAACCAATTTTGATGAAATTTAATATCCTAATTAAGTACCTTGGGAACCACAAAAAAGGTTAAATAAAGTTTTTAGTAAAATTATATTTTAAAGTACTTTACTCAAGAACATATTAATATTTCAAATGAATTTGGATAAAGTTTAGCAACGATCCGTTGCAGTTTATTTATTATCTGTAATCGCTTGAGTGGATGATAAGCTGTTTTAAGGTGTATTATGACGTTTTTATTGATACATTCTCAAGTATTGTCTGATTAGCATACTCTACAGGTATTAACCAAATTTTCTAATTGTAACAATAAAAATTAAAAAAAAAATTTTTGATAATTAATTATTCAGTTCATTGTTGTGAACTTTATATTTTAGCTATCTGGTTTGAGTTTTTATGCTGATCTGAAATAAGAAGTTGAAATGCGAGGTGAATTTGAGTTGACCTCAGCGATTTAATGTTACTATTAAGAAAAGTCTAGGTGAGTCTTTTTCGATTGTATTGATTTTAATTTATTTAAATGTCTTGTAAGCACAATGAATATGTAAACAATTGTGTAATGTGAGGTTGAGTTATGTCCAAAATTGTAATTGAATGTTTGTTTTTTGCCTTTAGACTGAAGATGGCGAGATAATATTCCGCCGAAACGTCTCTGAATTTTTTCTGAAAATTAAATGTTAAAATATAGAAATAAGAAGTAATTCTTTTCTTTCTTAACGAACACAATCCACCAGTCTTCAAGGTTTTACAAGCCTCATCTACCACAAGAATTTTAATTAACAATTAATTGTTTTTTTATTTAAAACCAAAATAATTAATAACGAGTGAATTATATAATAGACTCACGAGCAAAGAAATGGAAACCCTCTCTTTTCATTAATCACTCGAAAATGACGTGGAAGAAGCCCGACCATCTTTATCTCAATCTCCCTTTGAATCCGTTGAACATCCTGAAGATTCACATTCCGAACAGAACAATTATCCTTCAACTTCTAATCTTCGCCGCAGCTCCAGACTTCGAAAACTACCTGCCTATCTCAGCGACTACCAACTAAAACTAAACTAAACTAAAACCTAGGAGGGAAGAGTGATATAAGAAAGTTTGTTTACGTTTTGATTGTTGACTATTGTTTACAAATGGCATTGTTGACTATTGTTTACAAATGGTGTTAATGTTTATTATGTATTGGAATTTTGTTTAATAAATTGAACAAGATTATACCTCTGAATATAGGCTTTATTAAACAAAATTCCAATACATAATAAACATTAACGCCATTTGTAAACAATAGTCAACAATCAAAAGGTAAACAAACTTTCTTATATCACTTTTTCTTAGTAATTTATTAGAAATTTAAATATTTTTTCTACAAGGTTCATTTTTCAGCATTTATTGGGCCCTCTACACTATGGCCCAACGTGAGTCAAACATGTTGGCCACCAGTAAAACGAGTCAATTTGACGGTGTCTCGACACAGTGGTCCAAGAGTTGGGCCAATGTCTATGGCCTTGTGGAAACGACACCTAGCCAGTGGGCACTTTAGTTGCGTAACATTGGCCCTCTTTCATTTATCGAAAAAACCGTTCCGAAAGCCAACCACCGCCAGCGTCAACCAATGACCAATACAAGCCAAGCCCACTCTACACATTGGCGTTGGCTGAAATTGGCTTAAAGTGTAGAGGAGGCATAAAATAAATGTAGAATGATAACCTAATGGAAATATTTATTTATTTAGCTGTTTAGCTAGTTTTACGGACAAGATGTCCAATACAGAAAAAGAAACATATACAGGATACAATATTAAAACAATATGGATATAATAAAATAACAGATAGGTATCAGAGAGAAAAAAAAACTTATTACACTGAAGTGGTTTTTACAATGTGGCTGATGGTTTTAAGATGATTTTTTTTAGTTGGTGAGGAGTTGTGCTGGAAAGGTCAAGATTGGTCGAGTGTTTATTTGCTTGTGTTTGAATTCTGTCAATGGCGTTGGTTTTACCGAAGTTAGTCGAGTGATGTGGAACTACAAACATATCTTGGGATCTCGTGCTATGGGATGGGATTCTAAAATTTAGCGTAGATAGAATTTTTGGACACACGATTTTTCCGGAAATAAGTTTAAGCAGAAAGGAAATGTCATTGTAATCACGTCGTTGTTCCAGTGTGTTGAGTTTCAGGTGTGAAATTAGATAGTCATAATTCAGATTATCTATACTTATGCCTAGTTTATAATTAACCGTCCTCAAAAATTTATGCTGGACTCTTTTCAAAGGATGCCTTATGTATCTCATAGTAGGGGTTCCATATTACACTGCAGTATTCAAGTTTACTTCTCACGAGAGCAGTGAACAAGAATTTGAGTGCATCTATGTTTCGAAAGGATGAGGTTATCCGCGTGATGAAACCCAAGGTTTTACGAGCTTTACTAACAATGTTATTTATGTGTGGGACGAATGTCAATTTAGTATCGAAGATCACACCCAAGTCCCTAATATTATCAACGCTTAGTAATTTGTGGTTATCTATTGAATATGTAAATTTTAACAAATTTGTTGCCCTGGAGAAGTTTATGAATTTACACTTGGTTTCGTTAAGTTTGAGACCATTATCAGTGCACCAGGCATTGAAATTATTCAAATTTAATTGTAGAGTTTGACAATCATTTATAGAATGAATAACTTTAAACATTTTCAACATATATTATTATATTATTAATTAATTAAGTTCGCAGGTATTGGACAGGTTTTAAGGTGAAAATCAAAAAAATGGCAAAAATCAATGACAATTTTTTGATTTACACCTTAAAACCTGTCCAAGTACCTGCGAACTTAATTAATTAAATAATATGGACGCTATGGGCTTTTATCATATTATATTTGAGAATGAAAATTACATTTAATAACTCGCAAGGGAGGGGATTCCATTTATTTGCTCGTGAGTGTAGTATAATTGAAAATAAATTCATGAAATATAACCACCTGTTCAAGATTTGGATTCTGATCCATTCGAGGTAAAAGAATGAATTTTTCACTAATCATCTGTTTAATTGAAAACAATAATAATAAATTAACAATGTTCAATTATAGATGACAATTAATTATTGTTGAATAAATAAAGAAAACATTTTATTTATATTCCTTGACAGGAGAAACTAACCTGTATAAATTGGATATTTCAGATCAAAATTTGCAATTTCAGCCATTATGAATAGATTATAATATTGAACGGAATAGATTTTTCATTTAATAAAATTATAACAACATATAAGAAATAACATAAATAAAAAATATGTGGAAAATAGTTTCTTTAGATGAGAAATTGTAATAAATAATAAATCCACCAGATGTCAGGGCACTCAATGTAAAAACATCCCTCTCAATTTTAAACACAGGCAATATTAAATACTGAATCGGCTCGCCAATGAATAATTTTGTTTACCAATAAAGTTCAATTGTTAATGTACACAGGACGCAGGCCCGATCCTTACATGTGTGCAGCGCGTGCACCGCATGCGGGCGACCACATATAGTAGTAGTTCTATCAACCAAGCAAAATTTTTTAAAACTTAAAATATGTCAATATTTTGCTTTAGTTTAAAGCTATATATTAATCCCCTCGCCCTCCCGGACACCCACTACTTCACCACACCTCCTGCACCCCCCCCCCCCCGAAACCACCTTCCTAGCCCGCCCCCCGTACCCTCCACAATTACACTCGCACTACATCCACCCCCGTACCCTCACCCTGTTTATTTATGTCTAGCCTTGTAGTGGCCCACAGATTATGGTATGTGTATAGCGGTATAGGTATATAAATAAATACCATATAGTTATAATATTATTTTTAATTAAATAACACTTTTTGATCAAGTAAATTGGTAATTCTAATATAGAATAATATATGTTTGTGTGTTTTAAAACTCGATTTTTATTCAATTAAATTGCCCAACTTTTAATATATAAAAATCATCTTTTTTGTGTGATTTAAAATTAAAAAACCAATTAATAATTAAAAGGAAAACTAGGAGTACTAAAATTGTACATTTTCCGACGTCGATTTCTCTTCGAATATCCTCCGTAATTTTTAGTAAAGCAGTCGTACAGCTATGCCCTTTACGGAAGCTAGACTGATAAGGGTCTAAAAATGTGTTATTTTCGATATGATTTAAAATTTGACAGTTAATAATTTTTACTAATATTTTTGACAAGGCAGGGAGAACACTAATAGGTCTAAAGTCAGACAGGGATTTCGGTGAGCTAATTTTCTGCAAGGGCAGTACAATAGCATGTTTCCAAGCAGAAGGGAAGGTAGATGAAGTCAAACAAAATTTATCAAATGTGCAAGGTGTGGTAGAATTAGAGGAAGTATAGTTACTATAAATGAAATTGGAATGGTATCACACCCCACAGCACCAGACTTAATTGAGTGAACCGCAAAAACAATATCCTCCTCAGAAACATTTTTGAAAGAAAATGAAAAAAATCATTGGACCCGGAAGGGTCTGATGAACCAGTAAAAGTATTATTATTACCAACAGAAGATCCTACAAATTAATTCAATCAAATTATCATTGAAAAACTTCAACATGGTATTAGCGTTGGTACAACTATAAATAGATGACCAATCAAGTTGCATTGCCGAGTTATTAAGTTTTTCTAAATCTAATTTTTTGAAATTTCGTTTTTCAAAGACTTTATTTTTATATTTAATTGAAGGTGACTTGATAATTGCAATGATCATTTTGTGATTTGAAATACCGGGGACATCAAATGTTTCATAAGCTAAGATATTGTGCGGATTATTAACTAGGCAGAGATCAATTGTGCTGCTGGAGTGGCTTGTAAAATGAGTTGGGCCAGAGTCCAAGATTGAAAGATTAAGTGAAGTTACCATATCATTAAATTCTCTAAAGCCAGCAAGATTGTGGTTAGTATTAAAGTTAAAATCACCAACCAGCACCACTTGATCATATTGAAATACAAGGCCAGCTAAAATAGGTTCAATTTCAAGAATATCAATGCTTTTATAAGGGGGTCTATAGAATACACCAATTAGAATTTTTAAACCTTTTACATTCACCTCAACAAGGAGGAACTCAACAGATTTCTGAGGTATACCTTCTGAAGCTGCAATTACTTTGTATTTCAATTCTGCCAGTAGATATAATCCGACCCCACCACCTCTAATCCGACTGCGATCATTTCGAATGAGTCTGTAGCCAGGTATTTCCACAGATTTGTTGGTGTCTCTTGACTTTAACCATGTTTCAGAAACACCAAGTGCAGAAAATTTGCATTCATTGATGTAGTATTTAACATCCTCAATATGAGGGTAGAGGCTTCCAGGGTTAATATGACCTATCACAAAGGATTTATTAAAAGAAAGAGTGAACTCTTGAATAGAGGAATTTTTTTTTTTTTTAATGCAATCGAATGCAAGAAGGGGTGCACCAGTAAAGGTGTAGCCCCTATGGATCTCGAAAGACCCTTGCATTACCGAAGAGAAGGGAAAGTTGATTAAGTGAGAGGGTGTAGACGTAGGTGTCTATGCACCCTGGTTTTGAAGGTTTGAAGATCATAGGTGCTGGGAAAGATAGAGGCTGGGAGAGAGTTCCAGTTCCTTGAAGTCATGGGGATATATGTATTCGCGAATGAAGTGGTCCGGCACTTTTCCAATTTGACCGCAAAAGAGTGTTGGGAGTCGGCAAACGTGTGCTGCGTGCAAAGTATGCTTTGGGGGGAATTATTGATTTTATCTCATCAGAGCACCTGCCGTGATAGTATCTATAGAAAAGGGAAAGGGCAGAGACATCTCTTCGATGAGCCAACGAGTCGAGGGAGTCGGTGAGGGTAGAATCGTCAATTAGCCTGACGGCTCGTTTCTGAATTGCATCAAGGGTAGCAAGAGAATATTTTGAGGCTCCTCTCCACAGATGAGAGCAGTATTCGAGATAGGGGCGGATTTGGGCCTTGTAGATGGTGAGAAGTTGTGGGGGTTTGTAAAATCGCTTGGACCTGAATAAGAAGCCAATCTTCCTTGCTGCAGATTTCGCCACAGAGGAGATGTGTTCATTCCAAGACAGGTCAGATGCGACAGAGACGCCCAACATGGATAGGCTGTCACACATTTTCAGGGTATTCGAATCGAAGTGAATATCAGGGAAATCTCTATTTTCGCGCCTAGAAATTAGACAACATTGAGTCTTATTTGAATTAAAGTTAACTAAATTTTGAGAGCCCCATTTATTCAGTTTGTCTAGGTCGAGAGTAATTGAGGAGGCAATATTGATTCGATTATTCGGGAGAGAGGGTTTGCCGTGTAGAGTGCTATCGTCGGCGTAACAATGAGTGGGGTTTGCCGTTTGATCAATAAGGTCGTTTATATAAATAAGGAAGAGTGTGGAGGAGATTACAGAGCCTTGGGGAACACCAGAGTTTGTGGAGAACGATTCAGATGATGTTCCATCCACCACAACTTTTATACTTCGGTTTGTCAGAAAGCTTTCTATCCATTTGCGAAGTGTTGGTGTGAATCCAAAGGCTGGCGTTTGGCAAGAAGATTTTGTGCCAAACCTGGTCAAAAGCTTTGGAGATATCAAGGGCTACAGCGAGGGTTTCTTTTCCGGCCTCTAGAGTATTGTTCAAGGTGTGGGTGACATAGGTTAAGATGTCGCCTGTGGAACGATTTTGTCTGAATCCATATTGCCTATCGTGAATTAATTTATTGTTTTCTAAGTGATGAAGGACGTGAATGAATGCTAGAGTTAAAGGTATCATTGTCATTTACAGAATTAATAGATTCATTTATGGCAGTAACATCAAGGGGCAAGGCTTCAAGGAAAAAATTATCCAAGCCCAGACATACACCCGACTAAAGAACCCCCAGTCTCCGGGATACCCAACACTGATAAAGTGAAGAAAAAGAACAAATTTAAGTTTAGGAAAAAATAAGAGCTAAGAGAAAGAAGACAAGAAAAGAAAAAGAGAGAAAAAGCAATATGTATCATACTGCTTAGATAATATAAAAATGAGCCCATCAGGACATATGATATTGCTCAATGAGTCATAAGAGTACTTAATTTACTTAATTGAATACATACATACACATATATATTATGTACACACATTACATATAGGCATATACAAATAAACATACACATAATATATACACAAAGCACATGCTGAATCTATACAACGGAAAAGTGAAACATACATACTCTATCATATATAATACAACCAATAATGAAATTTAAATGCATAAAGATACACAAGTCCATGATGTACAGATCTGTAAAGCACACACCTGTACAACATTCATAAACATTCAATACACATATATATATATATACAAAATACACACCCATATATATAATATATACACATATGCATACATGCACAAAACACATAAAATAATATTAATCCAATAAAAATTTAAACTTTAATATTAATCCAGTATAATAAAATCATTTTTAAGTATTTAACATATATAAGCGCATAAAGTGCATTGAAATTTTGACAAATAAGTCTATAAATAATGCATATATGCATAAAATACACAAAAACAAAACATTGAAATATAAAAATAATTATAAAAACAACTATAAGGAACGTACATATACATTGAGCATATAAAAATATAAAAATAATATATACCATATAAAAATAATTTTTAAGAAAAAATAAAAACCGACTTGAAAAATTAAATGCAACAAATAAAATACACTAAAAGGTATAAAATAATTATTATCTTATTTAGTTACAACTAAACGACGAAATATTAACATGAAATTACTTTTTGAAGTCGGTGCCAAACTAACTATACCTATAAGCGAGCATATCCTCCAAACGTACTAAGTAAGATCCGTCGAGTGCGATTCATAAAAGGTATATGTTTGGCACCGACTTCAATAAGTAATTTCATGTTAATATTTCGTCGTTTAGTTGTAACTAAATAAGATAATAATTATTTTATACCTTTTAGTATATTTTATTTGTTGCATTTAATTTTTGAAGTCGGTTTTTATTTTTCTTAAAAATTATTTTTATTTTTCTCTTTTAGTGATGTTATTAATAGTGACTAATATCATCAGAACTTGACCAAATTAATATGACACCATCCCTAAGACACCCCCTATCGGATAAAAAAGAACCATCGAAATCGGTTCATAAACAAAGAAGTTAGGTCTAAACAAACCTAATAAAAAAGGTCTAATACCTAGGAAAAAAATACGAAAAAAAATGGGACCAATCGGAAGCTAGACTGGACCCAATGCAAAAAAAATTTCAAAATCGGTTGAGAATTGGCGGAGATATGAGGTAACATAGGCACAAAAAAAAAAAAAAAAAAAAAAAAAATTCAGTCGAATAGAGAACCTCCTCCTTTTTTGAAGTCGGTTAAAAATACAACACACAAATGCATAACATATAAAAATATAACATACAATATCTAAAAATATAATATATGATATATAAAATATAACATATAATACTTAAAAATATAATATATGATACATAAAAATATCATACAATATACAACATTTAAAAATACTATATAATATATAAAAAATATACATCAAATAAAACATATAAATATATATAACATATATAAATATCTATCTATCTATCTATCTATCTATCTATCTATCTATCTATCTATCTATCTATCTATCTATCTATCTATCTATCTATATATATAAAATAGAAAAGTATGTGGATATGTATGTGGAAACGATCTGATTGGCCAGTGCATAGCCAATGGCAAAGCGTTAAATTATTAGAACGATTCTGATTGGTCAGATAGGGATCGTGCTTAGCCAATGTGTTAAATAAATCTTTCTTTATTGTTCCTTATTGTTGAATCATTTTAATTCAGCACATTATTTCAATACTTACATTATCATTTTAAATTTCAATTATTAAATTGGTATGAACGAGACGCTTCCCGCCAGAGCTAGGGACGCCGGGCCGAAGGCCCGGTCGTCACTAGTAATATATAAAAATACGACTACAACGGGATTCTCAAAAGCTCAGCGTCAGATATAGCTGAATGAATACACCTTTCCATTATGAATAATTTTAATGGTTCCCCCCAGAGTCCAAACGTTCATTTTTCCATATTTCAAGACAGCAGCCTTAAGAAGCGTTCGTCTTTGGAAGGTAAGATCTTCAGTTATGAAGAACTTGGTGCCTTTAAGATTACGCTTTTTTGAAAATATGGATTTGAGCGCATCATGCTGCGATTTTTATTTATTTTATCTCCTTGTAGAGTAATTTTATGAAACAACGACGCCTGACTGGGAATAAAATAAAGCATAGGTTCTGACATCGTTTTGAAAGAACAGGGCATTTGTCAAGGCTTAAAAAATATTAACGTAGTGGATCATATAACTGCAAAACGCGTTCTAATGCTGGAGTTATAGCAAGCCATCTGACTTTGGAATAACCAAGCAGTTTTTTGTATTGAACACCAGCCTCTTCACAAAATTCTTTCAAACTTGCTACCCGTACTGTAAACCGATAGAAATAGAAATATATTTATATTTGTAAAATTACTTCCACATCTATTGACATTGAACTTGATGCTGTATTGATGGCATTTGATATAAAAATGCAAAAACTAACCGCCCAAAATGGAGAGGGGGGGTGTAGGATCAAAAAATGAAAATATAGGCTCTTGTACCAAACTCAACCAAATTTTTTCTACCTATTCGGACCCAGAAGCGCCCGTCCTGAGTACCTTGAAAATTTTATTTTATTGGAATATAAAATTCTTCAAATGTGTGCCGACTGAATATTTAATATTGCATGGATTCAAAATTGGAGGGACGTTTTACGTTGACTGCCCTGACATCTGGCGGGCTTATTGTATTTTGCATTATTTCATCCAAGGAAACCAACATTGCTCATTATCTTTTTTTATGTCATTTCACTTATATAGTTTTATTAAATTAAAAACTACTCCATTCATTATTATAATCTTTTAATTGTTTGTTTGATTTTGAAGAAATTATATCAATTATGGCTGAAATTGAAATCATGGAACAGAAATATCCGATTTATACAGGTTAGCTTTCCTCTCTGTCATGGATATATAAATAAAATGTTTTGTTTATTTATTCAATAATTAATTGTTATCTATATTGACTATTGTTAATTTTTTATTATTGATTTCAATTAAGCAGTTTAATAGAAAAAGTTCATTCTTGCCTCGAATGGATCAGAATCCAATGCAGGTTTTAAAAATCTTAAACAGATTATATTTAATAAATTTTTCTTTTTTTTTAATTTTATTATTTTGGTTTATTATTAATTATTTTGGCTTTAAATAAAAAAATAAATTTGTTTAATTATAATGAACTTGCAATATGTTCACTTTCGATATTCCGTATAATTATCTGGGGGGGGGGGGGGGGGCACGGGGTCAGTTCCGCAGCCAAGCTCGATTCGAGCAAACATTTTTT
Organism: Forficula auricularia; assembly: GCA_024734495.1. NCBI lineage: Eukaryota > Metazoa > Arthropoda > Insecta > Dermaptera > Forficulidae > Forficula > Forficula auricularia. The sequence continues at coordinate 6,056,813 of JALMQS010000291.1, read as the reverse complement.
TATAATTTTAACTAATCTTGTCTGCTAAGTAAGAACAAAAATGTTCAATATCCACCGCATGAAAAATAATATTTATAATCAATAAAAGACAGACTGATGATGAAGGCCAAGCCTTCGAAACTATAGTCTCAAACAAATAAATAATATATATGTGAGTATGTTTATTTACATCAAGCAGAAGATAACCTCTTTGTTTCTCTTTATGAAAACTATAGATGGGTGTACCGGGGGGGGGGGGGGGGCTGCCCTTGGACCTATTGTTATTACACCCTGCTCAGATGGCAAAAATTTCAGTTCCTGATTTAAAAATCCGTATAGAAGAAGTCTCCACATTTTATAAATTAGAGGGGATTGAGTCAGAAGCCTAGCTGTGGCGAGTTTTTGGACAAACAAGAAACTTTGAAGTTAACAGACGTGATTCAACACGCAGAAACTTTCTATCCAAGCGTTAATACAGCCCTACATATTATATTGGCTTTGCTTTATTCTACAGTTACTAGTGAAGGGACGTTTATGAGGTTGAAATTTTGAAAAACTGCATTTCTAATAATTTTCATTGATAAATGAATTCAAAATTAATTCCTTAGCACACTATATATATACTATTATACTTATCTAACGATATAATTGAATGATTTCACAATTAAAAATAACTAAACTACAATAAACTTTTCTGCTCTATATTAAATTTCATCTCTTTAATACATTTATTTTTTCCAGATGCAAGTAATCGAACTAAGAATGAAACTGAAGATTATTTCTGTGAAGAATGTTTATCTGGATTCCTATCATTGTCTGATTTGGAAATCCATATACAGGAAGGCCATTCTGAAGAACTACTCTTAACAAGGCATCTGAGCGATCGGAAATACGGTGCTAAAACCAAATCGGAACCCCTTATTCGCATAATTCCTCAGAGCGAGAAGGCTTCTAAAGTGGCCTTACATAAGCGATATAATGCCGCCAAACAGACTTTACAATGCCCTAAAGATCAAGAAAAATTGAAATCTAAACAAACTGATCAATGTTTGGGAACTCGTTTCGTCTGTGATCAATGCGACAAGGGTTTCTCAAATAAGAGTAAATTCAATAGGCATTTACTTATTCATACAGGCCAAAAGCCTTTCGTCTGTGATCACTGCGAGAAGCGTTTTCCTCAGAAGGCCAATCTCAAGAGGCATTTACTTATTCATACAGGCAAAATGCCATTCGTCTGTGATCAATGCGAAAAGGGTTTTCCACACAAGGCCAATCTCAAGAGCCATTTACTTATTCATACAGCCACAAAGCCATTCGTCTGTGATCACTGCGAGAAGGGTTTTTCTCAGAAGGGCAATCTCAAGACCCATTTACTTAGTCATACAGGCCAAAAGCTTTTCGTTTGTGATCACTGCGACAAGGGTTTTTCTAAGAAGAACTATTTACTTATTCATACAGGCGAAAAGCCTTTCGTCTGTGTTCAGTGTGACAAGGGTTTCTCAGATAAAACAACTCTCAATAGGCACTTACTTATTCATACCGGCGAAAACCCTTTCGTCTGTGTTCAGTGTGACAAGGGTTTCTCAAATAAAATAACTCTCAATAGGCACTTACTTATTCATACCGGCGAAAAGCCTTTCGCCTGTGATCAATGTGATAAGTGTTTCTCGCGAAAAGGTGAACTCAAAAGTCATTTGAAAATCCACTCTTAGAAAATTGTCTTTATTGCTTCTATTTTAAATAACTAATTGATGAAGGCTCTGATGGATTATGTATAATAATTAAATGCTGTTTTGAGGTATATAATTAAGCTCTTTGAACCAGATGTGGTGTTCAGGTTGAGTAATGAAATGTATTTTCTTCTTTAGATGTTTTATTTTCAAATCACGAGACGGTTTCGGCGGAGACTCTCCACCATCATCAGTCAGTGTTTGAAATATATCTTTTCTTCTTTTAAGTCGTGTGCCTCAAAAAGAGGCGTCGTGATCGGTGTGTAGTATTCTACAGACCGACGTTCATGGGATATAGGTAGTGTAGTAAGGTCCCTCTCTTTTCTACACAGCAGTAATCCAACCATTAAAGCTGATACAGCCGTGCTTGTATTGAATTATATACCGCTCACTATTTCATTATTCAACCTGAATAAAAATCAGAAATGGCCAACAGATAAATCAGGATGCCCAGCTAATTACAAGTCAATTAAATTCCAAGCAGTTGACGACCAACAGTCAAAGCCATTTGATTTTATTGTAGCTAAAAGCAGCATTTTTTTGGCCTCTAGACCAGTGGTTTGCAAACATTTTTAGGTCCCGACGCCCTCAATATATCAAAATATCGGTTTACCTAATACAGTTGATGCGGTTAGGTTAGTTTAAAAATATAATAATAAATGAAAAACGTATTTCAAAATCTCAAACAACTTATCATTATTGTTTGAACATCTTAATGCTTAAGATGTTATCCTTAATAGAATATTAGTTTTGTCACCTGTTGCATATTTATTCCACTAATACTTTATTTATCTCTCTGATTCTATGTTTATTAGGGTGGCTGTTCATCAATAATAAATATATTTACAGCACCTTCACCATCGATAAGAAATAACGTAATACATTAAAAGTTACAGATACAAATTTTCTACTTCATCATGTTTTAATATATACTGCTGCTTATTTATATTTGTTTTTTAATTTTAATTTTATACTCTTTATATATGCATATTATGAATGAATAGTTGGTTTTTTTTCATATAATCTATGATTTTTGTATTTTTTATGTAAAATGGTTTGTTCTATATACTTTTATAATATAATAAACACGCCCCCTGGACCCCCAAGCCTCGAACCCCACCCTCACACCCCACTCCCACCCACCACACCTCCCGAAACCCACCCAGCACCCCTACACCCCGCACCATGCACCCGTGCCCAAACCCCGCCCCACACCACCACCCCAACACTCCATCCTACACCCCACCCTCCTCGGACCCCCACCGCCGTACTACGCCACTGGACCCTCACCTGAACCCTCACTCCACCAACCCTGCACCCCCCGCGCCCTCCACCCCCGCCTAGCCCCCTGGACCCCCCGCTCGACCCCCCTATACCCTTTATTCCGCCTTACTCCCTCACACCACCCCCATTCCTCCCCATGCACTACCACCCTCACCCCCGCACCCAGTTTTTGCATTTCTAGCTTTCTAGTGACCCACAGATTATCTATACAAAATTTGGTTAAGTTGGCTCTAAGGGTAAGAATTTTCATTTTTTGACCCCCCCCCATTTTTGGTAGTTAGTTTTTGCATTTCTAGATCTCTAGAGACCCACAGATTATGTATACAAAATTTGGTTGAGTTTGCTCCAAAGGCAAGAATTTACATATTTTTCACCCTCCCCCCCCCCCTTTTTGGATGGTTTTTGGGGGGAATTTTTTTAAACAAAAGTTGTCAGTAATCACATCCCCTATAACTTTGCTCATAATAAAATTTGCCGTAGAGTTAATAGTTTAGGAGTTATTTGATAATTTTCATTCGTGCGCCTCCCCAAACTCTCTTTTTAGAGTCAAAATATCAAAACGTTATATAGCTATAAACGTAAGTTGGATGACATCTGATGCAAATATGAAATTTCATAATAATCCCTTCAGCCGTTTTGACGTGAATAGTGAGCAACTTTTCGCGGAAACCACTGAAACAGACAGACAGGAATTTTGTTGAGGGTGTTTTCGTTCATAACTTTGCTTGAAACGTATGCAACCAAAATTTGGCGTGATTTGGAGCAATGTACAGACAAAACATTAATTTTATATATATAGTTATATAAATAATTAAAAATAATTTATTCTTGTATTTTTTACTTATTATATACATTAATTTGTCATTATATAACTAGTCTTACAAATATATATATCTTTTACATTGAATATTGTATTACATAAGTCATAAAAGTGATACTAATAAATAAAAACAATTTTTCAATTAAATTATACTTGGTCTTAAATTTTAATTATGTTACTAATACTCTGTAAATTAACCAAACCACAAGCAATAATAACAATATGATCCAGGTACTTTATCTATCTACTCTTATTAAAGAGCAAAAATTGTTTATATATATATATATATTTGTATAATTGTTCTATTTTGAAAACGGCTCTACCGATTTTGATGAAAAAAAATCTATTAACAAGTTTTGAGGATGAGAAAGCGATCTGGCTAGGTCTGTACCCAATCAAAATTCATCTTAATTAAAGTAATAAGTGATAGATAAAAATGTCAATAAATAAGTTTGTTTACATTTTTTCAATTATCTTTTAATTATTAATTGTTTATTTTAATTTTAAAACCCACTAATACAATTGTTGCGATTTAACCTACTTATGTTAAATCTGGGTGAGGCCCAGTTTAGGATTTTATTGTGTAATGGTATTTTTAGCACTCTGGAATAAAAGATAGAAGTTTTGAGAGAAACAATTTAATTTATGCAACGAAGAATAATCAATTTGTACAAAGTGTATTAATAGAATAATTATGTATATAAGTCAAGAAAGACAATGAAAACATTTAATTTATGACACGAAGAATAATCAATTTGTACAAAGTGTATTAATAGAATAATTATGTATGTAAGTAAAGAAAAAACAATGAAAACAGCGATTGAAACAAGTTGAAACTGTGTGTGTGTAAAGTGACTGAATTTAATATAAGTATAATTAACAAAGAAAGTGAATAATAATGGCGGGCCAGCGTGCATCAGCTGAGCGATAGATATTGTGTCCGCTGGCGTGCCTCGGGCTGACTGCCTCGTGTGTCGAGATAGCCTTCGTACGCGCAACTCATGATAGCAACGGGCGGGGAGCAATCACAGATTGCCAACTGCATCTACTAAAAGAAATAATAAAACAAACCTGGCAAGCTATATGCCGATTATGAATATAAGGGCCAAGGGGTGCTTATTTCATTACATCCCCCCGGCCGGAAACATTAAAACTGGAGCCACTCACAGAATTAAGTAGCGACAATTTTAATGGCTTCAGTTAGCCTTCAGACAGCATTCAAATGCCTCCTTTCATGGAATAATATTGACACATAAGAAAATCTACTGTACTGAAGCTACGTTAAAATAAAATAAAAAAACAATGAATGTATAGGTGTTGAATGGACATGACTGGTTTCAAATCGGAACGGAACTTTCCAGATCCACCAGTATGGGCCAGACGCACCACAACGAGCGCACGCCACGGCCAAGACGTGGGAGCAAAGATTCATTGTCAAACAAAAAGGGAATTCGGGATGGCTGTTAAGAGCGCACAGCCCTACCCTGTGGTCTCTGAAGCCTACAGGGCGGACACTAGCATGTCCTCAAAACGAGCCGCTGCCAAATCAGAACCAGAGTGGATGCTAGACAGCTGAATACAGCTGTCGGGGTGGCCAACCACAACGCCTCCAATTGGGCACAAAATTTAATATAATTTACGAGGCTTTAAAGCCTCCTCCACTGCTCAGAGTGAATGGCCCGCCTCCCATTTCTCCAGAACTCGTCCCGGTGGGATTGCAGTCAGCTCATTCCTCAATAGGGTCTATGCCCTGCGGACTTAGCCGCCAATAACTAGGCTCTTAGGCCTCCTTCACTACACTCAATAGGGTCTATGCCCTGCGGACTTAGCCGCCAATAACTAGGCTCTTAGGCCTCCTTCACTACCTTCAATAGGGTCTATGCCCTGCGGACTTAGCCGCCAACAACTAGGCTCTTAGGCCTCTTTTCTCCATCTTCCACACAGCAAAAAAAAGGGGGGGGGAATTGACAACAACGAATCTCCGGTCCCACACACACGCCAATGACCCACGACCATAGCGGAACGTCCTTTTAAACTGGCTTCAAATTCCAGTTCCACTCCAAAAATCACGCAGGATGAACACTCAACAGTGCTCTACATTCTTTAAACTGGACCATTAATGACCTTGACTGAAAACAAAAAAATTAAATATTTATAAAAAAACAATTATACTCAACTTGCAATATTAAACCATTAAAGCATGGCAGAATTTAGACCGCCCGCTTCCACAACATCAACTCGCCAATAACCAGCAACCTCAACACATTATTTCACTTTTGCTCTTTTGCTTTGCGATTAATAAAAAAATAAAAACTATAAAAAAATTTAGTGAAAAATTAATGTAAAAATATTTAATCAAAATAATCATTAAATTAAAGAATAAAAATACGCGTAATTAATAGCGACCATCCGTCCGTGAATTCTTTGACTGATCAAAAATAATAAACAACACAACCATGGCTCTCAGATTATAGAGCCTTATTAAGTTTAGAGAACCTTCATGAGGCTGCAAAACATTTCACTTCCCAACACAGATCTTTTATTCACAGTTAACAGGCCACAGGATTTAAATTATTTGATATGACTATTAACCCTTAGTTTACTTGTTCCTTTGGAACGAATGTCTAAATGCAGTTATACAAAAAGATTTTTGAAAGAGACTTTCAATAAAATAGACTAATATAGAAAAAGGATTGCAAGAATGTTTGTTGACAAATGCATCTAATTTTGGCGGGATGTGAACCCGTATCAACTGCTTGGAAGGCAACTATGCTGACCTTGACTTGTTATGCATTCAATAAACAAATTGGACTTGTTTGGGAATATACCAAAACTGCCTATATAAACATAGAATAATGAGCGGGAAGTTATTTACTATCATAAATGCTCCTATATACTCGGAAATTCACGAAAATAGCTAGACTAGGCTGTTGTAGATTGCATTTGTTATTAATAGAATAATGTATTTAAGGTGGACGCATTGGATCATTTAATTATAAAATAATTTGTAATTACAAAAAAATGCAATAGGAATTCTCAAATAAACTCTTGTTAAGGAGATTTCATTAATCAAAACTAAATGTTTTGTAATATTTGAACATCCATAAAAAAATTTGAACTACAGAAAATAATATTGATTACTAATAGAATAAATGGCTAAAGGTGGATATCTAACCATTATCGTTATAAACTTCAATTGTAAACAATTAAATAAAAAAATGTCCCTAACGGGATTCGACCCTTTATTTTTAGATAATGGAATTCAGACTTTATTAAAGAATTGTCCAATAAAAATTAGATGGGCATTCTTCATATAAAAAAAATGAATGAACCTAATCATTCGATTAACACACCTTTGGTTTGTTTACTAACAGTAAATACTTCTGTTCAGTAGTTCACACAGCCTTACTACGGAACAATATTATGGTACCTTTGGATATAGTTAACTTCGATGTAAATAAAAACTTTTACTAGTATAAAATATACTAGTGGTCCCCATAGCAACTGACCAAATATTTTTTTATATCATTTGATATCTGTTTTCAGAATTGAATAAATTTTGCTTCGGCAATTGATTAATAAAGTAAATATAGAAATGAAAACATTTTCGATAAGCTACGGAACATTATCTATAGGCTTATTTTACTCCATGGGAATTTGCCCGCTTGCCTTCAGGCGACTCAAGGCTACAACCCCGTCGGATGGCCAATCAGCCTGCGAATTTGCTTGCAGAATACCCACACTGGACTGGCTAAGTTTTGTCGTCGGTAGACCGTGACTAGTTTGAATAAACAGCACCCATACCAAGCATAGTATAGATTAAGAATTATTATCCATTGGAAAATTACCCAGGTTTAACGTGAGTTAGAAAATGAGCGGAAAACATTTTTAGATAAACCAGGATACAAAGACCGACCAAATAAACATGACCTCGAACAGACATTTGTGAACGGAGGGCACGAGCACGAACCACACAAGATAGAGATTACTTTTTCAGAGAGAAATCCTATACGATTCTAGAAACCAATATTCAATTTAGGGATTTTCTGGTGTATTAACACACCTGGTTGGAAATTAACAAATTTTCCATAAAAAAACTTATGTTCGGAAGAATATCTATCTAAAAAATATAGGCTTAATAATTCCTATGCAATTTACTTGAAATTATTAGCAATAATGGATAACATGAGATAATTCAATTTTTGTGGACAGACTGACAGATTGTCAACAAAATACAATTATAATTATTTATAAGTTAATTGAGATTAACTAATTATGAATTTACATTAGAACCAATTCAGACATTGCCCGACGTTTTCTATTTGATTTTGTTCTTCTGAAATGCGTTGGCTTTTAAAACCCAAAAAGCACACTAATGTTGGCTTTAAGAATAAATCCAAATATTAGAATGAACCATTTAACTTCTAAAATGTTTTAATTAAAAATTTCTCAAATAAATTAAGATTTAATCATAATCTTGATGTAATCATTAAAGAACCATTTAAAATACATTTAACGTTGATAAGATTGATAAATACATAGTTTGTAGATATTAATTTTTTTCACAATGAGAAATGATTTAAAAAATGTGTTCTTATGTTATCATTACAATTAGGCCCTCTTCACACTAGGCAATTCCCAGCTTACGCAACTGAAACTCGACTATCGTTGCCTGTGCGTAGGAATACCCTCAGGCGACTCAGTACTTCACACTGAGAATAGTGCAAAGTAATTCAGAGAAGATTTAATAATTCGATTAATTGTTTTTGTAATTTTAAATTCCACTAAAAGATCATTACAAATATTATTATATATTAGTATTTGCCAATTTAATTGATTAGAAAACTCGATAAATTGTTATTAAATTTAAAAAAATAGTAAATCTAAATCTACATGCATAGAAAAACATTCGTTTTAATTATTTCTTGAAATAAGTCAAAAAAAATTAAAACGAATGTTTAAAAATATGTTAATTTGTCTAAAATTATCAAAGTAATAATTTTAATCATAATTATCATTAAATGAGACAATAAAAGAGTTTGTCTTCTGCAGGAAAAATAAATGTTTTAATTTATTGTCTCCTTTAATTTATAAATATTCTCCTACTCTCGGCAAAAAGAAACTTTCATAATTATAATTATAAAATAGATGTGTACTAGTGGCGTGCGGTCCATGGATGCTGTGGATGCGGCGCATCCCTAACATTTTAAGACATTGAGAGTATTTTCATACCGTGTCATAAAAAAATCTATTGTATATCGTGAAATTCTATCATGTCGTATTTGAGAAAATTTTCAAAAAGGAGCGAAGGATAAAATAAAATTCAAAAAAAAATGAAGACTTTTGTTTGACAGCATCCCCTGGTTGAAAAGTTACCGCCCGCCACTGATGTGTACATATTTTGTAAAAATAATTCGATGAGAATTTGAGGTAAGTTGTGTAATTGTACACCTGAGGGAATTTTTCAATTTCACCCACGAACATTAAATATTGAATTCGTGCTCGTCCGACATGATTCCCTCAATAGCCGGATACTGACTGAGGATTTGCCTCGCGAGGCCAGCCCCTTGAGGCAAATGCCTGGTCGGTCAGTACGTGCCTCGCCCAAGGCAAAAGTGCCCGTTGCCTCGTCTGAGGCTGCCTCAGCCCAATCCATCGGTTGTCGGTTTTTGTGAATGCTCGAAGGCGCCCCGGGTCGTTTCCTCCGTTCACTCAGGACTGTTCTGAGGCAAACGCGAGGCTGCTCGCTCAGTCAGTATCCGGCTAATGGCAGGAGGCGCACAAGCCACCCAACTGACGGGCGACCTGCCTGGCAAGTTTCCTGCAACTGGTAAAATACACGTAGAATACGCGTCTCTTGGGAATCGCTCCGTTTGTGTCTCCCCACTACTTAACATTGGAAGTGATTTCTAAGATACTCCCAAGTTACTCGAGTTTCAGTTGCGTCACCTGGGAATTGCCTAGTGTGAAGATGGCCTTAAAATTAAAATAATCAGCTGACGTGCGGACCAGTGATATAGGTAAGGAGGGAGGGGAGTTCAATGGGTTCAACCCCCTCCATACATGTGACTGTTAAATTTTTCTTTAACGTTTCTTTTCGAATCACATCCTTATACTACATACATAGCTGAGAAGCTGTGTTTGAATTGTGTATATTAGAAAAGCATTTCAATTTTGTTTTACCTATACCGGAGTAAGAGGGAATAAGATACCTAAACAAATCAATTGCTCAGTCACCCCCCTCCCCCGCATCCCCCCAATAAAAATGTATATCTATGCCAATGGTGTGTATTATATATTATAAGATATCTATTGATTTATTAAAATTAAAAAAATTATTCTGAATTGAAATTTTAAGAATTCACAAAAAAATGATTCTGATGTGGCCATCCACTTGACTTTATCATACACTTCTGGTTGAGTTTGGTAGATTTTCATTTTTTGTCCCTACAACCCCCCCCCCCCCCCCCCCATTTTGGGCGGTTAGTTTTTTTCATTTTTATTTAATCTTCTGGTAGCCCACTGATTATATATACAAAATTTGGTTGAATTTGGTCCAAGGGCCTAGATTTTCATTTTTAGACCCCCCCATTTTGGGCTTTTTTTGCATTTTTAGTGTTCTGTGGGCCCACCGATTTTGTATAAAAAATATGGTTGAGTTTACTCAAATTCCCTAGATTTTTATTTTGCCCCCCCCCCTCCTAATTTTGGCGCCAGAAAAAAAATATTTTCGTTATATCAGATTCATTTTATAGTATATTTCATTTTTCTTGTTTTTTTTAGTTTTTAACCCCCCCAAAATCTAATCAGCTCTTAATCTCAATGCACCAAAACTACGTGTTAAATTTGGTTTCAATATTCACACTAGTTTTTGAGCTAGCTGGTCTACAAAATTTGGTAACGCATAGAATAACAACCTAACAGAGTAACAGACATTTTGACAAAACAGTTATTATCTCGAAAAATAAAATTTTTCGATGTTCTCTTATTAGAGCTTTTTTATAGATCGAAATGCCATGATTTCGCCCAATTTTTTTAATCAAAATAGTTTGAGCCGTTTTTAAAAGTAGCAAAAAAAAACACTTTTTTCATGCACGATTACAATACTTGACCATACCCTGTATGGTAAAGTAAAAAAATAAATAAAATATTTTTCTTTTGAAAATTGTTACTTACTTACTAGGTAATAATTTTAATTAACTTATTTTTGACATGAAAATAATAATAGAAGAATCAATTAGGTACCACATTTTTTAGACTAGGAGAATAATAAAAATTGAAAAAAAATTTTACCTGTTAGTTCAAAGGGAGTTTTTCCATTTATATATAAAATATAGGCGACCAAAGAGCCGGCTAAAACTGCTACTGCATTCCGAGAGATGGAAGCAAACCAGCAAATTTTCCGAATGTATACATTTATTCCAGGACGGTCAAACCTTACCTGCCACTAAAAAGAATAATAATTTCCTTATTAAAATTGGTAAATTTTAGTCAAAAATCAAATAAATACGATACCTTAAGAACGACTAGAAGAAGAATTGTGAATAAACTTAGAAGAGAATCTCCTAATTTAACATCCGTTATGTTACTAAAGAAATTTTCCAATGCTGGCAAAAACTCAGTACCTTTTCCTTTAAGTCCAAATAGGCCTTTTAATTGAGATGAAGCAATCTGTACAGCTGCTGCAGACGAGAAACCAGCAACTACAGGCCTAAAAAATACAAGTTTTTATTTACTATGATGATTTGCAACAATCTAACATTTGTCCAAGCGTACTCAGGCATATTCACTCTCAAAGGTAGATTATATTCATTATATTTATTCTTAAAATATAACTTTAGAATGCATGTTTTTTTGATATATTTGAAAACATGATTAATATTTAAGATGGAAGCGATATTTCTCATTAAATAATTATTTTTGAAAAATCAAATCAAATCTACTTGATCTGAGATATGGGAATTTTCTTACATGTCATAGGGGATTTCGCCCCCCTTGGGAATTGAACCAAGCGCAAAAAATAATCATGGCTATTGACTGTACTTTAATACAAACCCGTCTGATATTATTTAATCAGCCACTAAATTTTAGTCAAAGATTTAAACAACTTCTTATAATTTCGCTAATGTGTGATTCGAAATCTAAACATAGAGTCCTACCAAATACTTTAAATATAAACGGACGAGTGTTTAGAATTTCGAAAAAAAAAATTGTGTTCAAAGCTTGACGCAATTGAAATGACTAATTCAAAACACTCACCCCTTTCTTTTTAAACAATTTAAAATTATTTTGTTTTATTATTTTTATTGTTTGGATTTCTAATAATTCATTGGTGAAATTTTACGGTCTTTGAATGAAATCTAATGGCCAATTATATATGTCCAATGGGTTCGTCTCAAAAGATTGCCTATGATTTTCGTACTCAGGTTTGATTTTCGAGGAGTCAACACCACTTTTTACAAGTAAGCAAAATTATTTATAACTTATTAAGCATAGGGAAATCTGTCTATTTATTTATTTATTTATTTTCATAAAATCGACTCTGCGGAGTCTCAGCAATTTTAAACAAAATAGCTTTCTAGTTCAATTTTTTCTGTTGATAGTATTATTAAGTAATAAAATAAATTACTTAAAAACGAGTTTTTTAAAAAGTAAAAAATAAATAAACTCTTATTATGAAACGATTTATTGATTGAACTAAAAGATTGAATAGCAAAAATTTTACTTACTTTGAAATGAAATTGACCAAAAATCCCAATTGAAGAACTGAGAATAGGATAATGATACAGCCTGAGAGAAAGCTCAATAATACTGCAAAGTCTGCTGAGTATTTACTTACAAATGGTTGAGTCATTAATGCTAAAATTGCCGTTGGACCAATGACGACATCTTTACAGGAACCGAGAAAGATGTACACAATGGCACCAGTAAAACTAGAATACAGACCATACTAAAAAGAGAAAAATAATTCAGATTAATTTTATTATTTATTAATTTAAAATAATTTGATTCATCGTTAAATATAAGTTATATATACTTGTGGTGTAAAATGGCACGAAATTTTCTTAAGAATTTCTCAAATGTATCTATTAGGTTATTCTCAAAAAAAAGTTAAATTAAAATTGAATGCTGATTATTCATGTAGGTACATTATGATTTCAAAATAGAGCTTTCGGGGATGAAACTAATTCATATTTTAGGTAAAACTTTTAAAATTCAAAAAAATCCATTAAAGATTAGAGAGGCATAGAGAATTCCTTGGAGGCTTTTGAAATGTGAGAAATTGAAAATATATGGAGAATGTTGAAAATTAAATTGGTTGATAGAATTACAAATGAAGAACTTCAGGAAAGGAGCAGAGACAACTTTTTGGAAAAATTTCGGAAATAGAAGACTTCACATGATATACCTAGTATAAAATAAAATACATAAAAAAAAATCATCGAAATCGGTCCATATGGTAAAAAGAAATCGAGGCACATTCTAAAAAAAAAAAAAAAAAAAAAATTCCGATGAATTGATAACCTGCTCCTTTTTTTGAAGTCGGTTAAAATTTAAAAAGAGTTCCGATGAATATTTTGGAGAGTGAGATAAGAAAAACCTAGATTAGAATAATTTTCTTAAATTGAAAGTTTTTGTGCCGAGAGTAGCTGAATTTTTATATATTGAAGGAGACAATAAAAGAGTGTGTCTTCTGCTGGAATTATAAATTTTATTTATTTATAACGAGACTATAGTTTCACTCTTACACTCTTTTATTGTCTCCTTTATTAATTTTTTAGATAATGGAATCGATTTGGAATATATTCGACTTTAGAGAAGTGAATGATTTGGTAAATAAAGCCAAACAGAGGTGAGTAGTTAGATCAAACCAGTCTTAGCAGTGATTAGCTACCCTATGAGGAGATGACAATAATAAAAAGAAATTCTAGGTAAATTTTGATAAGTTTTTTTTTTTAATTCAATTGTAGCAAATAAGTTTATTTTTGAAGTCTCATAAGTCAGATATAATAGAATAAATGAGCACGAAAAATAACATTAGTCAATTTTCGAAACATTTGGATTTCTGGCACCAAAATCTTCTCTGTAATAATTTCATTGAAATTTCGAAATTATTTTTCTTAATTAGTATTCTGAATACCTCTGGGCTTAGACCAGCGACCACCGCATATGCAATTCCCTGAGGAATCGCGGTGAGACCGACAGTGAATCCTGCGATAATGTCGTTGAAGAGCCAAGGGAGTCGATAGCGCGGCAACCAAGCCAAGATAGGTAGTCGAAGTAGTAGATAATCTTTAGTAAACACCCTACGAACTTTTTTCGAAGCAGAAGTACGTATCTCACGGGCTGTATTCTTTACGGTTTCGAGGAATGGCTCAGGGGTATCATCGTCGTCATTTGCTTGCGGCTCCATATCATTTGTAATCGGATCTCCATTTGATTCAGAACCTGGATAACAAATATTGCAAAACATTTCAGTATTTTAGATACTATTTTTGAAGTGAATACTTCTATAGGCTCGCCAGGTACACATTTTTCCCGGGGAGAGAAACGAACGAACGAAAAAGCGACCGTAACGAAATCGAGGCAGTTCTCTCTCTCTCTCTCTCCCTCCACTAGACTAAATTCTTGAATGGAATGCAATAAGGTTATTCCTCTAGTATTTGATGAGAATCGATCATTATTTTTGATTTTATGTCGATTCCTCCATGTCTTCAACAATGGTTACCAATAATAATCGAAACGTCAAAAACCTAATGTAGAATTGTTATTCCTCAAGTATTAAATGAGAATCGATGGCTATTTTTGATTTTAAGTCGATTCCTCCATGTCTTCAGCAATGGTTACCAATAAAAACCGAAATGTCAAAAATCCAATATAGAATGGTTATTCCTCAAGTATTAGATGAGAATCAATCGCTATTTTTGGTTTAAAGTCGATTCCTCCATGTCTTCAGCAATGGTTACCAATAAAAACCGAAACGTCAAAAATCCAATATAGAATGGTTATTTCTCAAGTATTAGATGAGAATCAATCGCTATTTTTGGTTTAAAGTCGATTTCTCTATGTCTTAAGCAAAGGTAATGGATAAGAAAACAACGCAGTTGCTATGGTTACTTATAAAATTTCCTCCCAAATTTTTAGCATTTCACAGCGAGAAGCCTAACCATTCTTACTTAAGTCAGGTTGAATGAGCTATATTAAAACGATCAAATGAATAAATTTTAAGGAATTTAAAATAAAAAATTAAAAAAGTACTATATTATCCTAGAGTAAAGTACTTTAAAATATAAATTTACTAAAAACTTTATTTAACCTTTTTTGTGGTCCCCAAGGTACTTGATTAGGATATTAAATTTCATCAAAATTGGTTAAGTCATTTTCAAGATATTTAGAAAAAACTAAAAAAGTACTGAAATAAAGTACTAATGTTTGTGGACCGATATGTACCAAAAACTAATCAGCGCTTCATTTTGTTAAAATACTGGTAGGTTTTCAATTTCAATTCAATCGGTGCAACGGTGTGGAAAAATTCGTGGACGAAAAAAACGATAACACACATACATACATCCATCCATCCCCACGCACTTCCAAAAAAAATGGCACTTTTTGGCCTCTCGACGAGATTCCAGATAATTTTTGGCAAAACCGTCACGTGCTAAAATTCAATCTCATTGAATACTTCAATTTGTGACCTTTATTGAGTCCATGGGTTCCGTAGTCTTTACCTGAGGACCCTTTGAAGTCGCGCTTGCCCTCGCGACCGATTGCAATACTTTCTCCCATGCTTCGCATTAGATAAAGTAAAAATGAAGATGCCTGTGATTCTACTGTAGATACAATGAAGTTGTAAATAAAGTTTGTAAAAAATAAATTTTTATACAGATAACGATAAACATATTTTCATTATTTCACCTATTTTCAAAAAATAAACAAATTCCACAACACCTATTTCAGTATTCACTTCTATCGGCTGTCCCCGAGACAGCCAAATTTTTTAATCAAATTAACTAAACACTTATTCAATACACTCTGTCAGGTCAACTCATCGGGAGACCGTAGTGTTTTCTATGTATAATGATATTGATACAAGAAATTAATCTTTCAAAAAGAGTCAACCTCTATAACATCGTGAAAAAGAGAAGAAATTTCAGGGATCAGGTTGAAAGACTAAAGGTTTTAAAATAAGCTGAAGATTTATGAGAAGTTTCAGTTTTCAAGCTCAAACGGGTTGCTGACGAAAAAATTCCCCAAAATTTGCACAGATCTTTTATCAAATCTTTAAATCTTTTTGATTTTTAATCCAATTTATTTTTATTAAGATTATTATTATTTAAAAAAAACACACAATTCTATGTTCACAATATCTAAGATTTTAGTAGAAAATGTTTTTATATTGCATGCCAGAGGGTTTCATCCCCCGGGAGTTGAACCTGTTTGACGGGCAGTTAGTCTTATTATTTATTAATTTCCCTTATATTTTCACTTTATAATATACTTAATATTATTAATCTTTTCAAATTTTATTACATTTTCACTTTAAGCCTGATCTGTTTTGACATCATTTTTGTTTTTTATTTAATTGAGGGAGAAGATTTTAATTTCGCAGCTAATTTACTGATTTAAATTATATTTTTAACCGACTTCAAAAAAGGAGGAGGTTCTCTATTCGACTGAATTTTTTTTTTTTTTTTTATTTTTTGTGCCTATGTTACCTCATATCTCCGCCAATTGTCAACCGATTTTGAAATTTTTTTTGCATTGGGTCCAGTCTAGCTTCCGATTGGTCCCATTTTTTTCGATTTTTTTTCATAGGTATTAGACCTTTTTTATTAGGTTTGTTTAGACATAACCTCTTTTGTTTATGAACCGATTTCGATGGTTCTTTTTTTATCCGAAAAGGGGGTGTCTTAGGGATGGTGTCATATTAATTTGGTCAAGTTCTGATTATATAATGACTATTAATAACATCACTAAAAAAAGAAAAAGAAAAATTTTTTAAGAAAAAATAAAAACCGACTTCAAAAAATTAAATGCAACAAATAAAATACACTAAAAGGTATAAAATAATTATTATCTTATTTAGTTACAACTAAACGACGAAATATTAACACGAAATTACTTTTTGAAGTTGGTGCCAAACATATACCTTTTATGAATCGCACTCGACGGATCTTACTTAGTACGTTTGGCGGGTACGCTCGCTTATAGGTATAGTTTGTTTGGCACCGACTTTAAAAAGTAATTTCGTGTTAATATTTCGTCGTTTAGTTGTAACTAAATAAGATAATAATTATTTTATACCTTTTAGTGTATTTTATTTGTTGCATTTAATTTTTTGAAGTCGGTTTTTATTTTTTTCTTAAAAATTTTTAATTTCAGCTATTAACGACGATAGGGCACTACAACAAATACCTTATACTTTGGATTAAGCAGCTCGGATGATCGCGAGTGAACCAGAAATACGAGTCATGCAGAAAATATAAAATCTGCCGATTTCTGAAGTCAAAACGTGGATTTTGTTATTAATATAGCCACCATAATATTACTATGGGGTCTTTTAAACGATTTGTAATTGAAAAAGTGACCTCAAAAACTTATATAAACGTGTAGGTACTTGGTGCTTGCTTGGGTTATTAAGGTAGTTGGTAGGTAGATAATAATAATATTTAAGGAATATGCCTTTCATATAATTGAAAAAAAAATATGAAATGCTATTTAATTATAGTAGCTATCTTTTATTTGAACATTATATAGAATTTGAGAGATAATAAATAATGATTATAATAATCAAATAATGTTTACAATAGTCGGATATTTCAATAGACAAGAAGACTGGAAATATAATATATTATATCGAAATAATAGAAATCATTGAAATAGAACAAAAGAAATTTTAAGAAATTTTAGCATCAAAGTTCAGTCTAAGGAAATAAGCAAATAAACCTAGAGAATATAATATTTATTTTTATATCTCTCCTAAAAATTAAATTTATGAACCACTCCAATCCTAAAGTGATACAAAGAACCCCCATTTACCTCTTATTTTCGGATTTTTTTAAGAAAATAAACTATTAATTTTTAAGAAATTTTAATTTATTCTAATAGTATATTATATATAGAGCTCGAATATAATATTTATTTTTATATCTCTCCTAAAAATAAAATTTATGAACCACTCCAAAAATCCTGAAGTGATACAAAGGGTCCCCCCTTACTTCTATTTTTTTAAGTAAATGAAGTTTTAATTTTTAAGAAATTTTAATTTATTGTAATAGTATACTATGTACAGAGCTCGAATATAATATTTATTTTTATATCTCTCCTAAAAATTAAATTTATGAAGCATCCCAAAAATCCTGAAGTGATACAAAGAGTTCCCCATTACCTCTCATTTTCGGATTTTTTTAAGAAAAAAAGTTTTACTTTTTAAGAAATTTTAATTTATTCTAATAGTATTTAATATACAGAGTTCGAATATAATAGGTATTTATTTTTATATCTCTTCTAAAAATTAAATTTATGAACCACTTCAAAAATCCTGAAGTGATACAAAGGGTCCCTTCTTACCTCTCATTTTCGGATTTTTTTAAGAAAATAATGTTTTAATTTTTAAGAACCCTAGAGAATCTTAACTCTTTAAAATATGGAACGCTAACTCCTGAATTCACTCTGCAGTTATTTTTAATAAGAAAACATTTATGATGGTTCATGAAATTTTTAAATAATAAGCCTGACAAGTGCGAGTTGGACTCGCATGCTGAGGCTTCCATACTTAATATACCATAAGTATACATATATGATCTAGTTTTACTTTTTAAACGGAACCCTAAAAATTGAATCACATTTGCCAAGATCTTAACCTTACAATTTTTCAATTTTCATTTACTTTAGGAAAAATATTTTTCGAGATTTTTCCTCACTAACACTACTAACCCATGATAAAAGAATCATACTATTATACATACTAGTGATGTTACCGAGCTTTGACTCTGACTCCGAAAGGTCGGGACTTCCGATTGATTTTACACCTCCGGCTCCGACTTCGGCACCGATAATTTTGAATCCGAGGTTATAACGAAGATCGAAAGATAAATTTATTTTATGGAAGAGCTTTCTTAATAAGTACAACAGAGAAAAACGTATTCCTATCAATGACGATCCCTTATTATGGGAGTAAATACAAAATTTCAAATATTGTACTCGATTAGTCGCCACTATTTATCATGTCCACCAGGCTAAGTGGCAAAGTGAACAACTTTTTAATGGAGCTGGCCTAATAATGTATAATTCGCTGAGAAATATGGTAGACTGGACGGAGATAAAGCTGCTAAACTTTTGTTTATTAAGTACAATTTGTTTCTTTTAGAGTCACTCAAATTGATTTAAAATTTTTAATTAAGCATTTTTTCTATTGTTGCAAGTAATTATACTTATGTATGTCTATTATTATTAATCCATCTAGACTTATTTTATTGTATCAATCTAAAAAGAAAAAATTATACTATGTCTCAATTATTTTTATTGTTATCTCAACCAATGTTGCTCTAATCAATTGAGTGCTTGAAAAAGTCTCGAGAGAGACGAAACGTTGTACAAAAATTGAATAAGAGCTTCAATAAAAAACATTGTCCAATGAACTGTGAATTTTTAATCTACTAATTATAATGGACATTAATCAACATAAATTATTATTTATATTTGACTGATTAAAGGGACTGGTTACTGAATTATATTACTATTATTTCATTAGGCCTGACCTTAACTTAGTTAAATACATCTCTCTTCTACTCCGACTCCGCCTCCGATAAATCAAATTTAAAATCTCCGGTTCCGGTAAACCCACCTCCGTAACATCCCTACTTCATTCTCACTGGCTAAATTCATTAAAATGACGAAAACAACACAACGCAAACTTTCTAAGAGCTCTCTTATTTTTGGGTGAACCATAAATCTCATAATATCTTTGAGATGTGAAACAATCATTGTATAACGAAAATGCCAAGCTGATATTTAATTTAAAATGTTTAGACTTCAAAGTGACCTTCCAAGTCAACTCACGTTCCTTAGATGTCACGTACATAGATAAACAGACAGACAGACAGACACCGCAGATATGAAGATTTTTCTGTATAAAAATACATTTTCTTCTCGTTCATTAGATTTAAGACTGTATATATATGTTTACATTACTATACAGGGTATATATGGTATACTATTGTAATTGAGCATGAAAATAAGCTGACATGTTCTGATGTGGCCATCCACTTGACTTTACCATACAACTTGGCCCCTAAAATTATTTATTATCATGTAGGGGGGTTAGTTTTTAAAATTTTATACTTCTGGAGGTCCACTGATTATGTATACAAAATTTGGTTGATTTTGGCAAATGGCCAATATTTTCATTTTTTTACCCTAAAACCCCCCCCCCCCATTTTAAGCGGTTAGTT
Organism: Forficula auricularia; assembly: GCA_024734495.1. Taxonomy (NCBI): domain Eukaryota; kingdom Metazoa; phylum Arthropoda; class Insecta; order Dermaptera; family Forficulidae; genus Forficula; species Forficula auricularia. The sequence goes on along the minus strand of JALMQS010000291.1, from coordinate 6,036,546 downwards.
TTTGCATTTTTAGAATTCTGGGGGTCCACTGATTATGTATACAAAATTTGATTGAGTTTGCTCAAACGGCCTAGATTTTTAATTTTTAACCCCCCCTTCCACCCTCCTTAATTTTGGGTCGATAAGCACCAAAATCTAATCAGCTCTTAATCTTAATTGACTAAAACTAAGTGTGAAATTTGGTTTTGATATCCACACTAGTTTTTGAGCTAGCACGTTCACAAAAAGTTGGTAACGCACAGAATAACAGACTAACTAACAGACATTTTGACAAAACAATTATTATCTCGAAAAACGTATTTTTTTTTTTTTTTTTTGATTTTCACTTATTAGGGCTTTATGGTAGACCGAAATGCCATGGTTTCGCTCAATTTTTTGAATCAAAATAGTTTCAGCCGTTTTTGAGATATTTCGAAAAAAGAAATAAAAAACCACTTTTTTCATGGACGATTACAATACTTGACCATACCCTGTATGGTAAAGTAAAAGTGTTTGATTTTTTTTGCTTCTAAAAGACAGCTGAAAGTATTTTGTTAAAAAAAATCGAGCGAAACCATGCGTTTTACAAAAAAGTCCGAATGACTGAACATGAACAAAATTATATTTTACGAGATATTAATGATTTTGTTAAAGTGTCTGTTAATTATGTTATAGTACGTTAGTATGTTAGTATGTTACTAAATTTTGTGTACACTCTAACTCAAAAACAAGTGTGAATATCAAAACGAAATTTCACATGTAGTTGTTGTGCATTGAGATTAAGAGCTGATTAGATTTTGGTTAAAATCGAACCAAAAATTAATGCGGGTGGGGGATTAAAAACTTTAAAATTATAAAATTTTCGAATTAAAAAAAAAAGAAAATTTAAATTTACTGTAAGATAAACCTATAATAAATAATTAAAGAGCTTTAATTGATCTAGTGGATATCTTTTTGATTTTTAGAGTTATTCAAGAAAAACTGAAAAAACATCGAAATTTGCTCATTTTGAGGCGCGCTGTGCAAATGCCATAATTCAGATTTGTGGGGAAAATTAGGATAGTAATAGTTGGGGCACCAATAAAGGTATTCCAGCAATAAAACCTTTAACCGGAGATAATTCTTTTAAAAATCATAATTTGCCTGGACTAATATTTAGATATTTATTTATTATCAAAATTTTTAAAAATATGCACGAATAGGTGAAAGTGCGTCAAAGAATTTTTTTTTGGGGGGGGGAGTTGAATATTGTTGCATTATATGCTAAAAATAAAAACCATCAAGTCTTATAACTTCACAAAAGGTAATAAAACCTCTTATAATTCTTTAGAAGTGAATAAAATTAGATTATGTGGGGGAGGGGGGGGGGTACTTTTCATGAAACTAGGGTGGTCAGTCATAAAGCTAGAAGGGGAGGGGGCACTCCTGTGCTAATGATTCCATTACTGAAGAGCGATTTAAATAGTACTAAAGCTTGAATTAGTATTTGGCGGGTTACTATGCATGTGTAGCAAGTTTAAATACTAACAAAAAGAATTTATGTCTCATGCATATTTTACCATAGTTAAGATCCAATGGCGAGTACATGTCGAAGACAGCGGCTCATCAAGTACTGAGCTTCACTTTAAAATCTCAGTGAAATACTGTGAATTCAGTCATTGTCTAATGCTAATAGACATTTATGTCTGACAAGGGCTCCGACAGATGGCGGCGTCATTCAATAAAATATATTAATTTTAGTTTTCGCGCACTTAAAATTAATTCAAACTCAAATATTAATACACTATTAATATTTATTTATTTGTAATGAGTTTGGAATAAATATAGAAAAACGGCTCTAATGTTTGTGGGAGTGAATGGATGAAAAAGCGCCATAATACACAATGGCGTTGGTAGGGGGGGGGTGCAGGGTCTCATAACAAAATTAAGTTTTTATCAGGGTTGCCTGCAGGGCTGGGGGAACTTTTCATGAAAATGGGGGGAGGCGAGTCATGGAGCTGGGGGGAACCCCTATTTTTGCTATAAAAATTCTTTAGTAAAATAGATTTCTTTGACCGTCGGCCCCTTTCAAGAGTTTCTTGTCATTTTATCGACTCTAGCGATTTTGCTATTAAGAATATTAAAAAATAATAACATCGCTAAGAAGGAAGTAGCTTAATAAATTGTTGGTTAATTAGAAAATGAATGAAATTAACTTGTTGGAACCAAAAGGTTAGTTGGCAGTGCTGAATAATTTTATACGAAATGAATTTCAAACATGATAAACACTGAATATAAATTAACTTTGTTCAAAATATATATTAAATAATATTTTTAGGAAATCTGTGAATCCCTATAAGCCGAAAAATAACTCTCATTTTAAATTAAAATAAATTAAAAAAAAAAGAAAGTATGTAAAAGTATGTCTAATCGTAAAAATAAGAAATAAAAATAAATAATAAATAAATGAAAAAATTGAAAGTTTTTGTGCCGAGAGTAGCAGAATTTTAATATATGAAGGAGACAATAAAGAGTGTGTCTTCTGTTGGAATTATAAATTATATTTATTTATAACGAGACTATAGTTTCGAGGGCTTTGCCCTCTTCATCAGTCTATTACAATTGATTCATAAATTAATTCATGTGAATCAATTGTAATAGACTGATGAAAAGGACAAAGCCCTCGAAACTATAGTCTCGTTATAAATAAATATAATTTATAATTCCAGCAGAAGACACACTCTTTTATTGTCCCCTTCAATAAATAAATGTTTAGCTTCTCACTTTGATTTTTTCTAGTTAGCCAATAAACAAATAAAATTTGAATTGTTAGTTACATCACAAATAATTAATTATGACTTTACGTTTTTGAATTATCGTGGATAATAGGAAATAAAAAAATCAAATTTTATTAAAATTAATCACAAAAATAAAATCTTCAACAGCTTCTTTACTGAAAATAAATAATTTGAAATAAAAATAAATATGTGTAGGAGTTATTAATTATTTTTTTCTTTAAGTAGTAAACAATTAATATTTTGATTTCTTTAGTGTGAGATGTCTGAAACGGAGAAATGTTCATTCGTTCGTGTATGTTAATTCGAATTTCTAAACCCACGACAGCGGAAAAACTAAAGGTCGTAGAAAGTTCATTCAGGTCCTATCATAAAATCTAATTTTGATTCCCATAATCCACAATTATTCAAAAACGTAGTCATTATTTTTTTTGTCGGTCCGGATTCCCAAGTCTTATCACTAGTCAAGAACGCAGAATCGTTCAGTTTGTTCTAGTGTCAAAAAATTTGTATTTTATTCACGCAGATATATAGAGAGAAAGATTTTCAATTTTTTGGATTTAAGGTACCTGAAAAATTGGTAAAAAAAAATCGAATTCGAATTTTTTTACGAAAATAAAAAATTTAATGATTTTGATTTAGAAATTTTATTATCAAATTAAACACGCCCATCAGGCTTTAGCTTGCAAGCCTACCGAGGAAATTTTATCAGAAAAAATAAATTATTAATTTTATTAAAAACAAATTTCGTATAAAATTATTTTCTAAAATAATTTTTAAGAAAAAATAAAAACCGACTTCAAAAAATTAAATGCAACAAATAAAATACACTAAAAGGTATAAAATAATTATTATCTTATTTAGTTACAACTAAACTACGAAATATTAACATGAAATTACTTTTTGAAGTCGGTGCCAAACTAACCAAAAAACTATACCTATAAGCGAGCGTACCCACCAAACGTACTAAGTAAGATCCGTCGAGTGCGATTCATAAAAGGTGTATGTTTGGCACCGACTTCAAAAAGGGATTTCATGTTAATATTTCGTAGTTTAGTTGTAACTAAATAAGATAATAATTATTTTATACCTTTTAGTGTATTTTATTTGTTGCATTTAACCTTTTGAAGTCGGTTTTTATTTTTTTCTTAAAAATTATTTTTATTGTTCTCTTTTTAGTGATGTTATTAATAGTGATGATATCATCAGAACTTGACCAAATTAATATGACACCATCCCTAAGACACCCCCTTTCGGATAAAAAAAGAACCATCGAAATCGGTTCATAAACAAAGAGGTTAGGTCTAAACAAACCTAATAAAAAAGGTCTAAAAATGGGACCAATCGGAAGCTAGACTGGACCCAATGCAAAAAAAATTTTCAAAATCGGTTGACAATTGGCGGAGATATGAGGTAACATAGGCACAAAAAAAAAATCAGTCGAATAGAGAACCTCCTCCTTTTTTGAAGTCGGTTAAAAATGAACATTCCATAATAAATATCTGTTAATTCTTATTTATTTGTTCAAAAAATCTATCTAATAAAAATAAATTCATTGTATTTAATTATTTAATGAAAAAAATTGTATTCGATAAATTGTTTCTTTCCTTAACAACAAATAAAAAGAATCTATCGAAATTAAGAAAAAATAATTCCCTTATTTCATTTAAAAATATTTAAAAAACAATTAATGATAAAAATATTTAAAAAATAATAAATTTTCTGAAATGAAATTGGGGTAGAATGTCTCACTTTGGTATAGAAAGAAAAGGTTGCGAAATATAAGCTTGGGCACTTTTATAATAATTCCGGATACATGTCGAGACAAGTCCAAATCCATTGGAGACATTGAAACAAGCTCAGACACGAAATAAAGAATTTTCTAATTAATCAAGTATAGGAAGAGTTTAATCAATAGCGTCTACTTCTTCTTAACACATGTTAAATTAATATTTTAATACTAAGTACCTGGAGGCACCGAGAGACGCTCGGTACTTCTTCCTTCAGTTAAAAGCTTTATATTAATATTATTTTTAATTTAAAATTCTGATAAAAAGGTCAATTTTTATTTGAGAGCCGTTTTAAAATTAAAAAAAAATACAAAAATATATAATATTTGCCCACTGTACCCCACCCCGCCCCACCTCCACCCCGCTCGGCCCCACCCCCGCAACCTCGCCCTACCCCCGGATCCCCCACCACTGCACCCTACCTCCTGCAACTGTTTTGATTCAACCATATGATTCATTTTTATTCATCCAATTGTTAATAAATAAAACCTATCAAAATGTGTTGTTTTTTCAGAAAATTGAGACCTGCTTATGCGAAATATATTTGTAAATAAATTCTTGATTATTTTTTATTCTATTAAATAAATAAAGTTCTTTATAAAAACAATTATAAAACGTTTATTAATATTTCTAACGTTTAGGGAGAACAAAATATGTTAAAATCCACAATCACAATACTTCTTCAAGGCCTTTGAGAATAAAGGATTAACCCAACCCATTGTCTGTCTGAGTACAAAAGTAAACAAAAGAGAAACCTTTTTTAAACTCCAAGATTGGGATTTCTCTACCTGAGAATAATTAATTTGATTACGAAAAAACCCATCAAAAACAATTTTGTCGAAGATGAGACCGTGACAGATCGAATTGGCAACCCAAAAACCCCCTAACCCGTGAATTTCATCAAAATCGGTAGAGTCGTTTTCAAAATAGAAATAGATACAAATATATATATTAGGGTGGGTCAAAAAAATCCATTATTTTTTTTTTTACAAGTGCCACGGAAAAATGGGTTGCTAGACACCTTAAAAAAATTATTTATAAATATGAGCTCTTAATTTTAATCGGAAGATCCTCCGCATCGCAGTTTTTTATTTTTTTCTCAGTCCAATAGAAAAAAAATCATACCTCATCATTAATTGATTGTACAGAAAAATGTTCTTAAAGAATTTCCTAGAAAATTTAATGCTCTACAAAAAAGGTATCTTATATTTTTTCCTTAAACCTCACCATTTGAAAGATATTGAAGATTTAAGTTTGTTTATTTTAAGACAAATTTCATTTTTGTTTATGAATTTTATAACTCGACTATAAATGGCTATTATAAAATTCGCAATACAAATTTTTGTAGGAAATTAACTGTTCTATAAAAAAAATATCTTATGTTTTGGCGATTAAATTAAGCGTTCAAAAGATATTCATCATCAAACTTTCATGTGTAAAGATTTTAAGAGTTTTTGATTAGATATTCGAAAAATTTCAATTTAATTTATGAATTTCATACAAATTTCATTTTTTGTCATTAATATAAGTATTATTCGAGTTTTATTTTTGAAATTTTTGAAATTTTTTTTTCAATTATTCTAAACATTTTATTTTTAATAAATACTTATATATATGTATATATACCTGGAAGACCGAGCTTTGTTCGGGTTTAGTTAATGCTTGACAACAACACACCACAATCAGAATAGTTTTTTAAGGCCTTTGAGAACAATTAGCCCAACCCATTGTCTGTCTGAGTATTATAGTAAAAGGAAAACCTTTTTTAAACTCCAAGATTTGGATCTGTCTACCTGAGAATAATTAATTTGATTACGAAAAAAACCATCAAAAACAATTTTGTCGAAGATGAGACCGTGACAGATCGAATTGTCATCCCAAAAACCCCCTAAGCGATGAATTTCATCAAAATCGGTAGACCCGTTTTCAAAATAGAACTAAGATACAAATATATATATAAACAAATATACAATTTTTGCTCGTTTAATAAGAGTAGATAATAAAATTGCATGCAAAGTCTATTATAGAGTTGAAATATGTTAAAAAAATTGCAAAATAAAAACATATGAAAAAGAATTATACTCTCTATCTTATCGTTATAGATTAAACACGTATGAAATAATTTTTTAGTAAAAAAGTAAAATATAAGCTTTCAAATCGAATTCTTTCTCGAAAATGAAAAATTAAATAGTATTTTATTTGATTTGAAAGTTCTATTAGTAAATTAAATCAATGTTCGAATTAGGTGAAATACTCTATGTCTAAGATTATATTAGAAATAATAATCCTATGATTAAGTGGACGACGCATAATTTATGAATTATTTTACAAGAGCTAGTCGTAATGCTCTATAGCCTGTATTTTGGAATAAAAGATAAATTTGTGTAGGTTTTTATTGGATAACTTTAAAATAAACTAGAGTAATGTAATCGAAATTTAAAAACTGCTCATATCCAGGATGAAACTTATTTCGCTATCCGGCGTGAATAAAATGGGGGAGCATTTGACCCCCTTGGCCCTCCTTCCGGTTGGCTCTGATTATGAAGCTTCGCGGCGCAGCTGTGGAAATGGCGCGGCGCACAGTTTGGGAACCGCTGTCTTAGAGGATTATTCTTTGGAACATTAGACCAAGTATCGGAAACCTTTTTTGGCTAAGGGTCAAAATCAAGCAAAATATGACAGTTAACAAGACGTTTCGGGTCAAAGGGTATTTTTTTCAATACAGTCTTAAGATAAATACTATTGAGAAAATAATAACAATATGTATTATACCATATATTAGTACCATTGCTAAGAAGCTGGCAGATTTAGCGAAATTGTAGCTGGTGAGAAAACTCTTTAAAAATTTATTTTGTTTTCCAGTATTTTATACTTATTTATACACAATTATTGATTTCTAAATATCTACTGGAAAATTACAGGCAATTTTTTTTCAAATGGGTAACATAAAACTACCAAATGGGTCAATCAATGACCCGCGGGACATAGGTTGCCGACGTCTGCATTAGACTATTCATATTAGTTAAAATAAAATATTCTTTTAGCATGTGGCATATTTGAAATTTGAATTAAAGCTCTTCATACCCTTCCAAATGTTTATTGACAATGAAGTAAACCAATTAACACACTAGAAACAATTTTTAGGTAATAAATACGAGCCCCGTCCCATCTCAATTGGCCCACCAATATTTTTTCTTTTTAAATAAAATTATGCTAATTCACGGTAAATTTAATTTAAATATTTATTTTTATTATCATTTGGAACAACATTTTAAACAATTTAAAACATTTTATTGTAACATTTAACTTAAAATTATTTTTTGATTGCTAAAAACATATTTTTATATAAAAAATATTTCTTTGCTTTTCACGAATTTTTTTTTTTATTTTTTAAGAATATTTGAATATGTGAAATAATCAAGTAGGCTTTGCCTTTTTCCAACAAAAGAAAGTTTGTTTTGTTTATTATTAGTAAAAATGACTCGTGGAAAGGTTGTTGATGAAAAAATTCGCTCAATTATTATCAATTTATTTAAAAAGGGAAAATTAAACGCGGAAATTGGCGATATAATTAATTTATCAAAGTTTACTGTCAGAAATATTATGAGATATATTGAAGAAGATTATTAGAAAAAACAGGCATTCGAACTATGGTGTATTATCTGTTCTTTGGAACGATGCTGTGGGGCGAAGTGTTTCAAGATCCACGTGCCATAGAGAACCCCTTAAGTTATGTTTTAAAACTTGCAAGGTAATTTTATTGCAACTTATTCCAATTTTTTTTTTTTTTTTTGTAATTTTACTAATTTTATTTTAGGCGAAAGAAAAGCCACTCTTGACATTAAAACAAAAGAAAAACCGGCTTAAATGGGCTAAAAGTCACATTAATTGGACGAGTGATGAATGGAATAGTGTCCATTGGATTGATGAGTCTCGTTTTGAAGTTTGTGTTGGGGTCAATCGAAGCAGAGTTATTCGTCAGAAAAATGAAGCTTGTTTAAAAAAGAAAGTAAAATTTCCTGCTTCAGTTATGGTATGGTTCAAGCAGACTAGAGGTGTTGGAAAACTTCACTTCATTGATGGAATTGTAAACACCAATAAATATTTAGAGATTTAAAAATAATCGTTACTTCCAGCAATGGCAGATGCATTGCAGAATAATAATAATTTTGTGTTCCAACAAGACGGGGCGGCCTGCCATACATCAAGAAAATCTTTAAAATGGCTTTCTGATCACAATGTTCCACTTTTGGAGTGGGTGGCAAACAGTCCCGACTTGTCACAAATAGAAACTCTTTGGCACACAATGAAAAAGCTATTACGAATACAACCAGCTAGAAACGTAGTCAAATTAAAAGCACAAACTTCAAAATACTTGAGATACTTTCACTCAAGATGAGTGTCAAAACTTAATAAGTATGTTGCCCAAAAGATTTCAAACCGTTATTAAAAATAAAGGCGACGTCACACAGTGGTAAAGGTTTTGGATTTTGTATGTTTTCCTTGTTTTTAACAATTAAAAAATAATTTTAATTTAAATGTTACAATAAAATGTTTTAAATTGTTTAAAATGTTGTTCCAAATGATAATAAAAATAAATATTTAAATTAAATTTACCGTGAATTAGCATAATTTTATTTAAAAAGAAAAAATATTGGTGGGCCAATTGAGATGCGACGGGGCTCGTATATGTGACTTAGATGAATTCATTAGAATAGAAGGCTTACTACAACCGAATGTTCAGCTTGGTGCCATGCCAGTAGGTAGTATTGTTTACATTACTTTTTGAAAATGTTTTTAGTCGACTTCAAAAAAGGAGGAGGCTATCAATTCGACTAATTTTTTTTCTATCTATATTACCTGAATTCTTCGCCAATTTCGATGATTTTTTTCCATTGGGTTGTCTAGTTGCCGTTTGGTCCCGTTTTTTTTTTCATTGGTATTGGACCTTTTTTGTTATGTATGTTTTACGCATAATTTCTTTGTTTATTGACCGATTTCGATGATTCTTTTTTATTGAAAAGAGGGTACCTTAGGGGTGGTCCCATATTAATTTGGTAAAGTTCTAAAGATATGATCAATGACAAAATAACAGAAATCTCTCATATTTATGAGCAAATAATCGAAATTATAATAAATAAAATCTTTAATAAAAAACAATCTTAAAACGTTCATTTAAAACCCGCTAACGTTTTGAGATAATTTATCTATTTATGAATTGAATTTTATTATCAATTTCTAATTCCTTCGCCCGAATCTTTCTCTTACGAGATGCATGCAAGGTATTATCATAAGTCGCTATTATTAACATCACTAAAAAGGTAAAAATAAAATTAATTTTTAGAAAAAAAAACGACTTCAAAAAAATTAAATGTTACAAATAAAATAATAAGAACTCAAAAATAAAATAAAATGCACTAAAAGGTATAAAATAATTAAATAGTAGAGATTGTGGTGTTGGTGCAAGGTGAAACATATTTAATAAAAGATAAGAGTAAATAAATATTATATTTAATATTGATTTACTATGAGTTAAGGATACTAGGTCACTTATTTAATAATAATAATAATAATAATAAGTGACCTAGTATCCGAAACTGAAACTTATTTAGACTTGTAAAAATTTGTATTGTATACTGAAATCTACATAATTACACATGATATACAGAGAGGTAACCAAACATATACATTTTATGAATCGCACTCCACTGATCTTAGTACATTTGGCGGCTAATGAAGACAGCATCGCGTAAGCTCGCTTATATAGTTTGTTTGGCACCGACTTCAAAAAGTGATTTCATGTAATAATTTCATCGTTTAGTGTTAACTAAATAAGATAATTATTTAATACCTTTTAGTGCATTTTATTTTATTTTTGAGTTCTTATTATTTTATTTGTTGCATTTAATTTTTTTGAAGTCAGTTTTTATTTATTTAAGATGTTTAATATTTTCTGGGGTTGACCACAAATATCCTGGGAGGCCTGGCCTACCTCCCAATCCACCGTTGTTACTCCAATTATATCAGCATTGAATTATTTTAATGCACAAATATTATTAAAATAAATTTATTGATTAATATAGTTCACTTTTCATATTTTTTCTTTCTTCAGGCGACTGAAGCACAGCCTCACTTCACTTACCTCATCCGATCATGCGCCACTGATAAATATGCACTTGGTAAAATTAATTTTATCAAACATGTGAGACTCTTTTCTCCTTCTACAGCTACGTGCTTATATAGAATTAAGAATAATTTAGATAAAAAAATGTCGATTTTTTCAAGTGTGATTACTTGTGAGTTTTCATTAAACTAATGAGTTCAGAATAAAAAACCAATTCAAAAAATTGATTATACTCTTTAAACATTTATGGATCACTAGTGGATTAATTATAGGTGTTGAAAACAACTGTGAAAAAGAACATTAGAAATATTAAAAAAAATTATTTGTTAATCCTTTTCAGATATGAAAATAAAATGCCTATTATAATATATACCTAGTAAGATATCATTTAGCACTTTCTCGATTAAGGCTGATTCGACATAACGCAGACTGTTCGAAGGCTAAAAAACTCTCAATTTGTCAAGAATTTACTGATAAATAGAAGAACGGAGCAGTGCAGAAACTAGGGCGGTGCCCAGGTACAGGGCGCAGACTAGGGTGCACCTTATTTTGGATATTTTCGAATATTTACGCGGACAGAGGCTCATATGGTTCTAAATAAATAAAAAAATATTCAACCCAAGTTTCAAGTCTCTATCTCAATTTTAACCTAGTGCTACACAGCGATAAGTTTCCCATCTAAATAACATGGGGTTTTTGGCATTGGACGATCAATTTTTTATTCCGGCCAAAGTAATGATTCAAAAATTTGAAACTCTGTAGACTTTATCCTTATAATAGTAGCTATCCCTAAAGAATTTTTACAGATTTTTAGCTATTATAATTTTGGAGTCTATAACTTACTAATACTAAGATATAGCAGTATTTTATCTAGATGTAACTCCAAAATTGTATTAGCTAAAAATCTGTAAAAATTCTGAAGGATAGCTACTATTATAAGGATAAAGTCTACAGAGTTTCAAATTTTTTGAACCATTACTTTGGTCGGAATAAAAAATTGATCGTTCAATCCCAAAAACCCATGTGATTTAGATGGCGAAACTTAATCGCTGTGTAGCACTAGGTTAAAATTGAGATAGAGATTTGAAACTTGGGAGATATTTTTTTTATTTATTTAGAACCATATGAGCCCCTGTCAGCGTAAATATTCGAAAATATCCAAAATAAGGAGCACCCTAAGGCCCTGGAGGGCCGTCAGAAATGACCAGACCAGGACCAAGTTTCGTTTTGTATTTTGGCAAATATTTTCGAATAAACCTTTTTTTTTACCTAACTTATATATACTTATTCAAAATTATACAATGTACCTATACTTTTTTTTCAAGGACGCAGTTATAGAAGCTCGCATCGGGCGCATTAAAGGCTGGAACGTAGTGAGAAAGGAGGTATTTTCAACAAGAGCCATTTATTGGCCAAATTGCCAATATAGTTGATACAGAACGACCATGAGGTGTAAATGGGCAGGTAATTGAAGAATTTCAGCAAATTTTTGGAGAGAGTCTTACAAACTTCGTTTAATGATGTTTTTTTAACAGTTTGTCGCCTAGGAGGGAGGTGCTGGGTGGGGTTCGGGGGGAGTGGGGTATGAGGGTGTGGTTAGTGGGTTGGGGGTCCAGGGGGCGTGCCTCCTGGCTAGCAAGAGGGCCACCGAAAGCGGGCCTTGGCCTTGCAGCTAGTTTATAATAAAAAATTTGAATCAAAAGGTGAAAACTTTTTCTACAATAGGTACTTTATTATGGTACACGGATTTTTAAGAATGAACTATCTAAGGCAGCTAAAGTAGTTAGAGCTGCCCTAGCAATGAATTTAAATAAGTATATAACTTCTTAAAGCTTATATTTTTGTGATTGAATTTATTCAAGGTTAAATTTTGGCCACTTCACAAACCAATTCGTTCTAATATAGTTTCGCTTAAGCAATTTTTATCATTCATTATAATTTGGAAAACGACGATGTCCCACGGTGGTCGGGTAGAAATGGATGAGGAGTGTTTACCTATAGAGCAAAAAACAAATTTGAGGCATAAAATCACAGATAATTAATTAGTATCTGGAGCACCGCTATGGCCTTATGCATATATGGCCCAAAGACTTACCCCGACAAAAAATATAAAACTAATAAAGAATTTTTAAAATATAAAAAATACTTTTATTTTCTTTATCATATAAACTTTACTATATAATATTATAAAAATAAAGAAAATTATTCTAGGTACAAAATGAAATTTCAATAAAAATAATTTTTATAAAAAAAAATAAAACCTACTTAAAAAAAATTAAATGCAACAAATAAAATAATAAGAACTCACAAATCAAATCAAATGCGCTAAAAGGTATAAAATAATTATCTTATTTAGTTACAACTAAACGATGAAATTATTACATGAAATCACTTTTTGAAGACGGTGCTAAGCAAACTATATAAGGGAGAGTACCCGCCAAACGTCCAATAAAAAAAGAAGCATCGAAATCGGTCTTCGCGGCAAAAAGTTCTCGCTGAACATACATAAAATAAATAAATAAATAAATAGTTAGGTATCTTGACTATCTTGGAGATATACTGATCCAAACGCAGAAAGAATCATCTAAATCGGTTCAAAGACAAATAATTTATGCCTGAACAAACATAGCAAAAAAGGTCCAATACCAATGAAAAAAAACGGGACCAATCGGAAACTAGACTGAACCCATGCAAAAAAAATCATCAAAATCGGTTCACAATTGGCGAAGATATCATTAACATAGACACAAAAAAATTCAGTCGAATTGAGAACCTCCTCCTTTTTTGAAGTAGGTTAAAAATAAAGTTATTTCTTCCTTGCATTTGCAAAATCATTAAGTATCCTTTTTTATTTTATTCCATACGATTTATAATAAACAAATGTCAATTGTACATTTCATTAAAGTTATATAAAATAATTTGATTAATATTTATGAAAGTGAAAAGACGAATTATTATTAACGAATATCTGTTTTGGAAATTTTTCTTGAAATTTTTCACCCTCCCCCCATTTTAGGTGGTTGGCTTTTGTTGGAACCAGAAAAAATCATACAAACTTTGGAAATTAAATAAAATCTTGTAATTTCAAAAGTATTATTAAAAATAATTACTAATTAACCATAGATAAGAGCTAGCCCCGCAGGGGTCCGGATCCGGCCGTGGTATTTTTTTAATTATTCCACTTCATTAAAAACACATACTTATTCCATAATAAGAGGCCCGCTTCAGATTTAGGGCCCCCGACCAGAAATTTGATGCTCATACATTCCCGCACTATAGGCAATGTAGGCAACTGCATTTGGGCCCGCTTATGGACCCCAACTCCTGAGAAAAATAGCTCATAGTTTTAATTTGATGCCCCGAGACTAGGGCTTAATCCGGCTCTGGTCGGTTTAAGTAAAATTCATTGCGAGTAAATTCGTCACGTAAGATTCATCGTATTTTTTTTCTATATCCATATTAACTATGGAAATAGTAAAAAATACAAAACATGATTAAAGTATTGTTTTCATGTGATTTTGAAATATATTTCTCAAAATCCCAATATACATTTTACATTATATTTAAAGGATAATTTTCTGAGAAGACTGGCTAAGTTCCCGAAGCCAAGGGGGTAGAAAAAAAAAAAAAGGATAAAAATTAAACCAAACAAAAATTTAATTTAATTCTATTAAAAAATCAACTACCTGAATCAGTTGGGGGGTTGGATTTGAGAAAAGTTGTACCTAAGACTACTTCAAGGCTTTGCTGAAATAAGTGTCTAAAAATCATCTATCGAAATCAGGTCCTGATTCGGATAGGGTTTTTTTTGCCAATAGTTTCTCTGGTCTTAAAAAGAGATTATGCAAAATTTTATTCAGTTTTGACAAAAGAATAAACTTTTTTCCTTTGTTGGATGTGAACAAAAATGTTATGCTTGAGGACTTTGTGACTATTTGTCGAAAAATCAACTTTAAATAAATTGTAAAAATGTTTAAAATTGTTTATTAAAAAAATTATATATTAAATAGTAATTTAATCTTTTCCATTTAACTTGCTTTATTTTATTTAATTAATGCATATTTATTTATTTCGGAAGGGCTATTGTTATTAATTGCTACAGAGTGGCGCCTAAAGATAAGTTTTCTTCAGAGAATATGTAGATAGAACCGGCACTGATAGTAGGTACTTAAATTGTAGACACTGATATCTAATGTTATTTGTACTCTCTTAAAAAAAATCCAACTACATAAATGATAATCAAAAATAATCACTTCCTATCAAACATATCTAAAATGTGTGCTCTATAACATTGTCTATTATATGTTATCACTTGAGATATCCATTGAACGTGACATATGTCACATATGTTGAGAGATTAATTTTTTTGAATAGACTTAAAGGATTTGAATAATGTCTCTAATTATGACATACATTAGTATAATACTCTGTTATTTTCAGTTTTGAATCCTTGACCTAGACAGCTAATATATTATGTTTCTTCAATCTTCGCCTTTATCAAATGTGATTTCAATGATAAGGTTATCAAAAAGTGAGATATTTTTATTTATTTATTTTTTTGTAATGCGAAGAATAGCGCACTAAGAAGATGCAGTTCTTTAAAGACCCCTGCATTACGCGAGAAAAGTAGAAATTGATCAAGAGAAAGACTGGAAACATATCTTAAATTCTGACTAAACTTACAGTTTTATTAACACTTAAGTAGATAAAAGATACTCTCAACCTTGAACTCCTACTATCTCCATTCGGCCTTTCTATTCAATTTCAATGGCATATAGATGCTCGCAACACGACCAGGATTGGCAAAAATTACCAATAGTACACGGTGCTGATGTGGATCACTCTTCTCAAAACAAACGCCGCCACATGAGCTTATAACTTTAGTAGTCCATTAGGAACCAATCAGCTGTAGTTAGCAACACCATAAAAGGCACTTAACGTTTTCTTGTTTGTGTTGATTTGATTTTGATTATAACATTTTATACCTTTATATGTTAGTGGTGTACAGCATAATTATAATATCTCGCATAGACCAACTTCGATCATTCCGGATTCACTACCTATATTCCGGTTTGAAAATCTTAATATAAACTAAATTTAATTACTTTAATTTACTTTAATTTCGAAAAATTAAAGTAAATTCTAAAAAATTTATAAACAAATTTGTTTTTTAATATATTAATAAATTATAGTTATTCCCCTTCGTACAATTATACATCTTTTTGTGTGGTTTAGTTTTATGCGATTTGAAAGATATAGTACAACACTGTGCCATTGATTTCATATGTTTTGAAACTTATTTTGCTAGAGTCACTATAGTGGAAATTGGACATCAAATTAGTTTCAATGAGTTAAATTCCCTTAAAGTAATTGATGGCATCAAATCAAACACTAATGAACTAGATAATGAAATATTTATTAACATAGATAAACAACTGACTTATAAAACAGGAGTAGAAAGAACTAAGACAACGAAGATTGTCAATATATGCCTGCTCGAAAATTACCAGTGAACAAGCTAACATATAAAAAATTATTGGAATGGTTGAAACTTTGTGACTGCATATAATGAAAGTTTATGTTGATCGCCATATTTAACCACTTCATTTACATGGTCGTGACTGTCACGGGAGCTACTTACTGGCAATTTTACACGCGCTCGTGTATGTCACGGGCGCCGTGTTATAACTCCTCAACAAATTTCACTTGCTGGTGTCTGGCAGGGGCGCCGTTTTTGGCTCGATACATTGATCTTTTTTATCAAAAAATAATGTGATCATTATTTACCAGAAATTCAAAATTCATGTGTGCATGAAGTGGTTAAAGTAGCCTTATGATTCTACGAACGATAAACAATGAAAGTGAATTCAAAGAGCTGAAATTTGACCCCAAAGATTGATAAGCTACCCGTTTGTGACATGTTTTAGCAATCTTGCTGAAAGAGTTCATCATTCAACAAATGATTGTGTCTATGCTAGATTCTTCATTTCTTATCTTTTAGAAAGATAGTATTTTATTTTTTATATAGATTTATAAATAGGTTATTGCCCTCCTTAAGAAGTCTAATAATCTCCTATTGAAAATATGTATACAATCATACCATCCATGTTAAGGTTTTGACGAGGTTTCCTTAACAACTTATGGCAAATTCCGGAATTGTCGCTTGATACTAGTATCGGGGTTTTGCGCGAAATGTTATTTGCTAATTAGCATACATTTCTATTTATTTTTTTGTACTCGTTTATTATTTGTTAAATTGTTTTAGTTAATTTGTATTGTTGTTTGTTAATGTATTGTAGCTGGATTGTATTGATGTTTGAAGGACCAAGCCACCGAGGACTTATGTTGTGCCTCTAACCAGGTGGAGGAATAAAGATTTATTTATTTATTTACTATTTTTCCGCCGGTAGGCTGAAATATTTTGCCGCCTATTCTCAGGGGCGGATTTAAACTCTAGGCAAAATCTTAATTTCGGGCCCAGACGTAAAAACATAAAATATATTTAATATATGTATATAAGTTAAATAGTTCGAATCAATTGCATCTTTAGCCTAGGGCCCTAGGCCAAAGTACGCCCTGCATATTCTTGTCAGAAAAATAATTTAAATATTCGATTATAAGTATTATACATATATAAACCTACGGATGTTTAGATATAATACGTTTAATCTAATATTAATTTTTTTTATATTTATTATATTAAATATTCTCACATTTAAATATATTAAAAGACTACTCACTAGTGTATATTGAATAGGCTTGATGAAATGACGTGTTCCCTATATGCGGAGAGGCTTGTGTCTCAACCTCACCATGAAACAGACCGAAAGATTTGTAAATGAGAAAGAAAACGATCTTAATTTATCGATTTAATCTATGAGAAGGTTATCATTCTAATATAAGAAAATAGCATTTCAATCAAGAATATTGTAGTTTAAATGAAAAATTATGAAAACATTCATTTTCCCTTTACCATACAGGGTATGGTCAAGTATTGTAATCGTACATGAAAAAAGTGTTTTTTTTCCTTCTTTTTTTCGAAATATCTCAAAAACGGCTGAAAAAAATTGAGCGAAACCATGGCATTTCGCTCTACAAGTAAACATCGAAAAATTATATTTTTTGAGATAATAATTGTTTTGTCAAAATGTCTGTTAGTTAGTCTGTCTGTTCTCTGTAATTCTGTTAGTTAGTCGGTGCGTTACCAAATTTTTTGTGGACTAGCTAGCTCAAAAACTAGTGTGAATTTCAAAAACAAATATCACACGTAATTTTGGTCCATTGAGATTAACAGCTCATTAGATTTCGATGCATATCGACCCAAAATTAAGGGGGGGGTGGAGGCGGGGTTAAAAATTAAAAATCTTGGTCATTCTTCTTTCGGAAGACGCATTACTAATTGCCATGGTCTTAAAAATTCTTAAAGCTATAACTACATTCGTAAATATACCATAAGTTATAGTAGATGGAATCATCAAAGTATCGCACCCGCAACATGGGGGTCCATAAGCAAATGTACACACGACGCGTGCAAACAGCGGAGAGAAATAAAGTTTCCTGTCTAAATAAAAATTCATAAAATCCTCAAATTCAAAATTAGGTATTCATCGAAAATTTGCCGCCGTAGGCTTCAGCCTACTTAGCCTAAAAGGAAATCCGCCACTGATTGTATATACATATATATATATACGAGTATAAGCAAATTACTTGAGATGAAAAATCATGAAAAAATAAATTTACAAAAACTTCTTACATAAAAATTACACCAAACCTATTTTTGCAGAAAGTTGAGTCTTGAAAATATAACATTTTCCCCATTTTTAACCGACTTCAAAAAAGGAGGAGGTTCTCTATTCGACAGATTTTTTTTTGTGAAAGGGGTGTCTTAGGGATGGTGTCATATTAATTTGGTCAAGTTCTGATGATATGATCACTATTAATAACATCACTAAAAAGAGAAAAATAAAAATTTTTAAGAAAAAATAAAAACCGACTTCAAAAAATTAAATGCAACAAATAAAATACACTAAAAGGTATAAAATAATTATTATATTATTTAGTTACAACTAAACGACGAAATATTAACACGAAATTACTTTTTGAATTCGGTACCAAACAAACTATACCTATAAGCGAGCATATCCTCCAAACGTACTAAGTAAGATCCGTCGAGTGCGATTCATAAAAGGTATACCAGTATGTTTGGCACCGACTTCAAAAAGTAATTTCGTGTTAATATTTCGTCGTTTAGTTGTAACTAAATAAGATAATAATTATTTTATACCTTTTAGTGTATTTTATTTGTTGCATTTAATTTTTTGAAGTCGGTTTTTATTTTTTTCTTAAAATTTTTTATTCTTTTGTGTGTTCTCAGGATAAATTCCCATTTATCCTAAGTAAACTATTTTTTATATTTTCATATTTTTGTATTTAAATGTGAGTTTAAATTGATGTAGTTGATGCAAGATTAATGCTTGTCCAGTCTCCGCGGTAAAAATTATGAATTAATTTAATTGAAATTATTATTTTTTTATTTATGTCTATACGGTAATAATGACAACGCCATAAAACACTGAAAGATCATTCAAAAATGTTATTTTCTGCAATTTTTTGAAGCCAGAGACAAATATTTTGACACCAGTAAGAACTTTATACGAGTTAATTTTTGTGAGTTATTTGGGTATCGGAATTACTAGACATATACCCAGACAACACAAAAAATCATTTTTGAAAAGTAATTTAGTAGTATAGGTATATGAGATAATTCTGCGATATTTAACAAAATAAATATAAATTGAAGGTTTTTGTTGTTTGGAGGGTAGGAGAATTTTTATATATTGAAGGAGATAATAAAAGAGTGTGTCTTCTGCTGGAATTATAAATATAATTTATAATTCCAGCGGAGGGCACATTCTTTTATTGTCTCCTTCTAAATAAATATAGGTAAACATATTGAAAATAAAAATAAAAAAATAGTATTAATTCATATATACCAGGTGTACCGGAAAGTCATTACCGGTTTTTCTAACAGATGTCGCTAGGCTTAAGTATGCAATGTTATGTTTTGACACATATGCATTTTATTCTACTGACATCAAGCTTCAAAGCTATACATATTATATTTTGCGAAAGTAACACCTTCATAGATTTATACCTCTTTGAAAATGTCAAGTTTCATGCCTGAAAACGTGCATTTGCGGCACGCATTACTTTCCTTATTTAATCAAAAGAAAAAAGCTTCTGAAAGTCATCGTTTGCTGGTAGAAACTTACGGTGAGCATGCTTTAACCTTAAAAACATGTGAGGTGTGGTTTCGAAAATTCAAAAGTGGTGATTTCGATGTGCAAGATAAAGAAAGTTCTGGTAGACCAAAAAAGTTTGAAGATGCGAAACTACAGGAATTTTTGGATGAAGACCCAACCCAAACTCAAAAACAATTGAAAAAACAATACACCGACAACAAATGATCAATTTGAACCACGCATTGATCGAAAAACGTCCAGAATGGGCCCGAAGACACAGTAAAGTGATTTTACAACACGATAACGCGCCGTCTCATAAAGCAAAACCGGTCAAGGAAGCGTTGAAAGCACTTGGGTGGGACATATTATCGCACCCGCCGTACTCTCCAGACCTTGCCCCGTCCGACTATCAACTTTTCGCATCGATGGGACACGCGCTTGCAGAGCAGCACTTCGCCAATTTCGAAGAAGTTAGAAAATGGCTCGATGAATGGTTTTGCTCAAAGGACAAACAGTTTTTTTGGGATGGCATCCATAAATTGCCAGAAAGATGGGCAAGTTGTATAGAATCAAATGGCCAATACTTTGAATAAATAAATTTTCCATTTTCTTAAAAATTACGTAGTTTTTTTTTCGAAAAAACCGGTAATGACTTTCCAGTACACCTAGTACATAGAAATAAAAATTATTGCGGTCTGCTTATATTGAAATTTTTTAATCAATATAATGTCAAATGAATGAATATGTATGTGTGTTTACTAAGTATTATTGCTGTCAAGTCGATGACCTTCACATTGATTCATGAAAATCTTATCCTTATCACTCAGTGTTTGAGGCCAATTCAATAAAGGCAATTTCGTTTTTATTAGAGAGTGATTAACAAACACTTGAGGCTTTTGAAAAATATCAATTTTTTTCTCTACACAGTCATTTAATTTAATGAATTAATTAATTATATGAATAATTAATAAAAATTTAATCATTCAAGTAGGAAATTGGTGGAGATAAAAATTATTTGCTAGTAAGAAGTTAAAAAAAATATATTTTTTATTTTTCTTATATTAATTAATTATTTCTAAGGGGTGAACCGCGACCTAATATCGTGTACACTTACTTCCGATTTCATTTCAAGTAGAAGATAATTGATGAAGGGACATTATCTAATGAATTTCAAAATAATTCCACATAATTTCAAAGACGTGTACACCTAATTTCATTCGCGGTTCATCCCTCGATTATTTCAATTTTTCTATTGTTTACAAAAAAGAGAAAATTATCCATCAATATTTTGTAATTAGATTTCTAAAATAAATTTAAATACAATATTTACTATGAAATTATATTTAAAATAAATAACTCTCTGACTAAATAATAATTATCCACCTGATATGCCAATATATTTTATTTATGAGTATTTTGGCCATTGGCGTAGTAATGGAGTTTTCCTAGGGGGGGGGGCAGTCGGTCAGCTGATTAGCCACCACAAGGTTTCAATTTCGGTAATCAACTAACTTTTTAGTAGAATTGACAAATTTTGGAAGTAACGAAATAATTTAATGAGAAATACATAAGTGATTATTATTATTATTATTATGGAGTTTCGATTTTTCTAAGGGGGGGGAATGAGTTTTGTAGGGGAGCACTGGCCCTCTTGCCCCCCCCCCCTTAAATACGTCCATGATTTTGGCTAAGTCGATTTTAAGTAAATCCATATGCACACCAATGACTAAAATCGTCGTTAATATTTTTTTTTTCCATAGATTCTGCCCCCTGAGATCCTATTTTTATAACATCTCGGAATTGGCGGAAACTTGTCGGCTCATTTATTTATTTATTAAACAATGCTCTGAGGCAGAGATGCCGCATAGAGCAGACACAACACGTCATTTGATACAATATACTAAGAAATAATATAAGAACATATAGTGTACAGCAGATACAAAAATAATATGATACATAGGCACAGACAGAACAACATGATATGACATAATTAAGTAAGTACAAGATTTTGGTTAAAACTTCTTATCTCGAAGGGAACCCCGAGTCACCACGAGCAGGCGAATCGACATTATTGCACTTTTTAAATAACAGATAATTTTAAAGAAATTCCTACATTCTATAAATTTTAGTTAACAAGTAGTTAGATAACCCAAGTATAATTTTTTATGTGATCAAGGAAAACAGTTGAAAATTATTCTATGTTTATAGAAAATTTTATTGAATAAATTAAGATTCCCGATGACATTGGAATTATAGAAAAAATCACTATTTTCAAATTAGTATAAAAATGAATTACATTTATACAGCCTAGTAAAGCAGACAGTTAATTTGTTGACTTAGTTATTAATTATATTGAAAGTCTGTAATTTGAGTTTTTTCAATATTTTTATCATAAAAAAAAATAAAACCGACTTCAAAAAAATTAAATGCAACAAATAAAATAATAATAACTTAAAAATAAAAATAAAATACACTAAAAGGTATAAAATAATTATCTTATTTAGTTACAACTAAACGACAAAATATTAATATGAAATTACTTTTTGAAGTCGGTGCCAAACAAACTATATAAGCGAGAGTACCCGCCAAACGTACTAAGTAAGATCCGTCGAGTGCAATTCATATAATGTATATGTTTGGCACCGACTTCAAAAAGTAATGTCATGTTAATATTTGGTTGTTTAGTTGTAACTAAATAAGATAATTATTTTATACCTTTAAGTGATTTAGTGTATTTTATTTTATTTTTTAAGTTATTATTATTTTATTTGTTGCATTTAATTTTTTTGAAGTCGGTTTTATTTTTTTTATAAAAATTATTTTTATTTTTCTCTTTTTAGTGATGGTTGACCTTGCATGCATCTCGTAAGAGAAAGCGTCGGGCGTATGAATCAGAAAATGATAAATTTTTATTAAACCAATTATTTTACATTAATTAATGTATACATTGTATTTTAGCTTCGACTCCGGAGATTACTTCTCCACCATCGAGTGTCCTTGATCATCTTTAGTCCTTGTTTTTAATAAGAGGAAAAAACTAATTATAGAAAAAAAACCTCTTTTCCGATAATTATTCCAATACCATATTGCGGAAATTAATCCATCCAATTAATTTCCTTCCTCCAATTCCTATCCAGAAAATGATAATAAAATTCAATTCATAAATATAGAAATTCTCTCGAAACGTTTGCGGGTTTTAAATGAATGTTTTAAGATTTTATTAATTATAATTTCGATTATTTGCACATAGGAAATTGGAAATTTACGTTATTTTATCTTTGATCATATTATCACAACTTGACCAAATTAATATGATTACACCCCTAAGGTACCCTCTTTACAATAAAAAAAGAATCATCGAAATCGGTACATAAACAAAGAAGTTATGCGTGTACATATATAACAAAAAATGTCCAATACGAATGAAAAAAAAAACGGGACCAATCGGAAGCTAGAATGAACCCAATGCAAGAAAAATGATCAAAATCGGTTCAGAATTGGCGGAGATATGAGGTAACATAGACACAAAAAAAAAATTCAGTCGAATAGAGAACCTCCTCCTTTTTTGAAGTCGGTTAAAAAGAAGAGTTAAATATTATATTCAATACTTCAATATTTTCCTAGCAAATGTAATTAATAATCTAATACAAATTTTAAAATCAATAATGATCAACATATCTGCACTTACTGGATGGATTATGGAGCGCCATGTCCCTCTGTCTGTCTGAGAACTCGTCTCCCAACCCGCGCACCTGCTGACTGACGATATCACCTATATACTAACAATACTAGTAGTAGTGCCGTCTCCCTACTCTATCTCCTATTACCTCCACTAACTTGTAGCGCTGTCACCTTACAAACATTCTCAAATTAAATTTTATAATACGAATGAAATAATGCCCAAGTCGTTTCATATTTCTTCATTAAATACGCTATAATACACAAAAGTAGATTATTTTACTAAGTATCCATTTATCTATTCATATTTTTTTAACAACAAGGTTTCAAGGTCTGAATTTACGAATACGCATTAATAAGTGTATAATTCTTGTTTACCTCACTTTTTGGAATTATAAATTAAAAACCTTAAATGAATAAATGAAAAAATAGAAAGAATAAAATATACTCAGCAGCACAATTAACGCCCACCTAAGTTTTATTAATTATTTTACAATTAAACAAATTTTTACTTAATTTATTTATTACCTTCAATTTCTAGAATCATAAAAGATTAAAAAATCATAATTTAAACAAGAATATTTATTTTTATTTAAAAAAAACAAAAAAAAAAACAAACATGAAATTAGAAAAAATGTCATTATTTCATGAAAGCCATTTTTACATCAACACTTAATTTTTGCAAATTTATTTATTGAATTTAATATTTTAATAATATGTGTTGCTTCCTCTGGCTTTAATGACCTCCTGTAAGCGATTGGGAATACTATCGATAAAGTTTGTGATATAGGTTTGTGGTATGTTATTTCATCCACTCCTCTAAAACAGCATCTTTCAATTCAGGGATAGTGGTTGGTGGGGATGTTCGACTCTGAATACGTCTTTTTAAGTTGTCCCATATGTGTTCATTAGGGTTGAGGTCTGGACTGGGCGCTGGCCATAGTAATCTTCTAATGCCGACTGATTCCAGGTATTCAGTAACAATTCTCGCGACGTGTAGGTGGGCGTTATGTTGCATAAGAAGAAAATATACTCCAACAAATAGTGCAAACGAAACAGCATGTTGTTCCAAGTCAGCTTCCAAGTACCTTAGCGCATTGATTGAACCTCTTTCTAAAATCACAAAGTCCGTGCGGGTTTCATAAGAAATGACACCCCACAGCATAATGGATCCACCTTGAAAAACAACCGTTTTCACTATGGTACATGGTGAAAACCTTTCGATCCGACGTCGATACACTCGGTAACCACCATCTGGACCAATTAATGATATTCTGGTTTTATCCAAGAATGTTCGAGAGAGAAACGAAGCCGCTCTTTTTTGTGTTGATGGAGAAGTTGTGGGGCTCGAACAGGCCTGTAAAATTTTCAATTTCTTTCTGCCAGCCTTCTTCTAACTGTTCTTAAGCTCACTGTTACATTTCTTACTTGTTTTAATTGACTACTTATCTCAGAAGCTGATTTGAATCGATTTCGTAAAATGTTGTTCACCATAAAACGATCATCCCGAGCTGTAGTGCACCTTTTTCGGCCTTAACCCTATTGAACACATATGGGACAACTTAAAAAGACGTATTCGAAGTCAAACATTCCCACCAACCACTATCCCTGAACTGAAAGATGCGGTTTTGGAGGAGTTTATAACATACCACAAGCCTATATCAAAACCATTATCGATATTATTCCCAATCGCTTACAGGTGGTCATTAAAGCCAGAGGAGGAGGCAACACATGTTTTTAAAATGTTAAATTCATTAAATAAATTTGAAAAATTAAATGCTTATGTAAAAATGGCTCTCATGTAAAAATGGCATTTTGTTTAATTTCATGTTTTTTTTTTGTTTAATAAAAAATAAATATTCTTGTTTAAATTATGATTTTTTTAATCGTTTATGATCCTATAAATTGAATGCAATAAATAAATAAAGTGAAAATTAGTTTAATTGTAAAATATTTAATAAAACTTAGGTGGGCGGTTAATTGTGCCGTTGAGTGTATGAACAAATAATGCAGATTGACGGAAAATAGCTCAAGGTTAATGAAAAAAAAAGTATAATTTTCGAATAAAATAATTTATTGGAATGTCATTTTCAATCTTTTTAAAAAACGACCTTTCGGAGATCTTCCCTCCTTCAGGGTTTAAATGAGTCAATGAAGGAAGCTTGGAACCACCTTCTTTTTATCTCCTTTAACAATATTTGTTTGGTGTTATTATTAACATCAAAAGAATTTCATCTTCATTAAGAATTAAACTTGAAAATATTAAAAATTCTTTATTTTCCCAGTTCTTACAATTTGATTTAAATCCTTAAGAGAAAAATAAAAATAAAAAATGATCAATTTGAATTTTGATTTAAGTGGAGTTTTTTTTTTTTTTTTTTTTTTTAATAATCAATTTCACTGTCTTCTGAAATTTCAAAACGTGTTTTTTGTGCTATATGTCTGTAGTAGGGATGTTACGGAGCTTTGAATCCGACTCCGAAAGTCGGAACTTCCGATTGATTTTACACCTCCGACTCTCTTCGGCTCCGATAATTTTGAATCGGAGGTTATAACGAAGATCGAAAGATTCGACTTAGGCCAGCCAAAGCGCGCACCTACAAGTTTTGACTTGTCGGCCGGGGAATTCCCTTATTTTTCTATTATTGCATGTTATTATTCTACTTACGTAAGTGTTTTATTATTTATATTTGACTGATTAAAGACACTGATTACTAAATAATATTTCTATTATTTCATTAGGCCTGCCCTTAACAGTTAATTAAATACATATTTCTCTTCTACTCGGACTCGGACAAATCAAATTTAAAATCTCCGGCTCCGGTAAACCCACCTCTGTACATCTCTAGTCTGTTGTATGTTTAATTTTCTATATAAAAAATCAATAAAAATAACCAAATAATTTTTTATATTTCAATATATGTGGTTAAGAATTAATTTAAGTCGGATCACGTAAATCTTGCAATTTTTCTAAAAATAATTACTATCTCTTAAAATATATTTTGTATGATTGGCTGATGGCTGAATGAAGTAAGTATGGAAATATTATAAATTTAAAAAGTAGAGGATTTCAAAATTACGTCAAATCGTCCATAGTAGATAATATTTTATAATTATAAGTAAGCGATGTAGCCCGGAAACTTCAACTCAAGATACACACAGCGACATTTTATAATAAGAATAGTCCAGATTAATTTGCAGCAACGCTGACCTAATGCTGCCGACAGGGGCACTGATGCCGTCGGTATATTTGTGTTTTGAGTCGAGATAAGTCGAGGCAAATTTGAAATATAATTGTAATTTTAACTCGAATCGTAAGAAATGAAAGACTCCAATTGATTTTAAATTAAGAAACATTGAATATATTGATAATTATTCCCCCCTCTTCACCACTCAAAAATTAAATATTCAATTCGCTTTTCTTTGCGCACAGAAGAAGAAATTAATCACATCTTATTTGATTTATATTTTATATATTATTTGTTTATTTTTTAATAATTTGCCACTTTTTTATAATTTTTTATCAATCTAAATTTTGTTATTCTTATTTTTGGATTTTTACAAAATTGAACGACTTAAGACACGCATGCCCGAGGTTCTCATGGCAATACTGGATGGAGCAGCTTGTCATACAAACACCTGATCTCTATTAAATACTATTTGGAGCCTTATATCGATTATCGATCCCAAATTTAAAAATAAAGTAAAAAATGATATAATATAATTCTCCTCCTCAAACGATCCCACTTATTTAAATAAATCTATTTCCACACAAAAAATATCACAATGATGTAGATTATAGAAAAAAAAATACTTCCAGATTCATATCTAGAGTCTCATTTCTGTAGCTGTGCCATGACAAAAATGAGGCAAAACTTTTAAGAGACTATGTATTTTCAGGGAGTGTTTACATGTATACATTTGGAGTGTGGTTTTTTAAGAGGAATAAAATTTTTGGACCGAGACGCCGCCCGCCAGGGCATCAGCCCGGAGGGCCGAGCTTGAGGGCGTGCGCGAAGGCACGCACGAAAAGCTCGTATTTTAAAAAGAGATATAAATTTACTGTATTGTAATAGAAGTAAAATTATAATATTAATTTACAATCGAAGTCAAAATTCTTGAATAGAAGAAAAAGCTCTATCATTCTTTAAAAATTGAAAGCTTCTTTTTGCCGAGAGTAGCAGAAATTTTATAAATTGAAGTAGACAATAAAAGAGTGTGTCTTCTGCTGGAATTAAAAATTTTTAATGTAATTATAACGATCTTGTAAAAAAATTAAAAATTTATAATTCCAGCAGAAGACACACTCTTTAATTGTTTCCTTCAATTTTTTAAAATAATAAAATTTAATAATATTCTTCCTCTTTTAGGAATACTATCCGAATTTTAGATCAAAAGTAGTAGACAAAAAAAAAAAAAAGTCACTCGGTTAACAATTTCAATTAATCTGTAGCATAAAAAGATTGGTGTATACTTTGATTTTTTTTTGAATTCACTATTTTGGAATCGCCGAAAAATGTCGAGTTCCCATTTACCCTTACACCTATTTATGTCAGTGCTTATTCTTATTCGAAAAATCGCAGCTTCTGTTTTTGAAATAATGCAATCAAACAATCCTAGCCTTTGAGTTTGGAAGTTTAAGTCCATCAACAGAAGAAATCCGGGCACCCTAAAAAAAAACGACTCTATTCTTTGAAATAAAATAATTAAAATCACTTAATTCTATTCTGCACCCACAGGAAGATATAAATCTAAATTAATCCAAACAAAATAGATAATTTTAAATCCTTTTAAAAATCGGATCCCTTAATATAATTTACCTAGATCAGTGTTTCCTCAAAGTGGGGCTCACGCCCCACAGGGAGGCAATTTGATTGTTAAGGGGGGCAACTCGAAAATGGGCTCGACCTAGTGGTATGTATTTGTGTTTTATTTTTACTTTTTCAGTTTTAGAAAATTATCTTAGGATTCACAATAAATAAATAAATAAATAACAACGCTCAAGAAAAGAAGAGAGGAAAAAAGGAAATCTCAAAGTAACTAATTAAATTTAGTTTTAGTTTAATATATAAAAATCTACAAGATTAGTTTATTTGAAAAAATTAAAATTAACAAACTTTGATACTAAGTTGCTAGAGCAAGATATAAAATACAGTTAAATGAATGTAGAACCATACAAAATACTAATCAACAAATATTTGTAACTTAATACTTAGTAGTAGTACTATAATTTTATCGCTGATTTTGCTTGCTTTGAGTAGTACATGTATAATATATAAATGATAAATAAATGTATATTGGAAGGCTCATCTGATCATTCACAGTGCTAGTCGTCTGTTGTGGTTGTCTAAATACAGGCGTTGCCATCAAGTGCTGCCATCTGTTAAACTCAAAGCGGTCAAATTTATAGTTATAGAGACAATTATTTCGTCTTACAGTTAACATGTCATATCAAACGTACCTAAAGATTGCGTTCCATGGAAAAATGAATTTGAAAATTTATACATTTTTAATATAAAAAAAAATATATTATTATCTTTTTTTTTCAAATTTAAATTTACAAAATTACTTTTACAATAATTTGGGCATCGAGCAACACTCCCTTCCCATGTCCATATTTACAACAATGTCTTATATTATCTTAATCACTTTTAGATTTTATTGTGGAAAAAATTTTGTAAAAACCCACTATTTGCTTTTTTTGTAACTCTATATAATTGTTGTATACTTAAATAACAATAATAGTTGTCTTTTGGAAAAACTTTTACTTAGGGGGCATACGAATTTTCGAAAGGCTTAGGTGGGGCATGGCACAAAAAAGGTTGGAAAACACTGAACTAGATGATAGTTAGATTTCTAAACATGAATAGGCAACAAAAAAAAATTTAGGCAATTAAATACACTGGCCTTTCCGGCAGGCGTGCGTACCAAGTGATTCAAGACTAGTAAAATATTTATTATTATTCAAGTAGGATTGAAATGCCTTAGAAGTATTGTATATTTCTTCTAAATAAATGCTTGAACGTTTTGGGGATTTAATATTTAATAACTAGCCTCTATCCTGAAGAAGGATACCATCGAAGGTCCGAAACGTCAACAAAAGGCTGAATAGATATAATAGACCAAGATTTTGGACAAAATTTACTTCTAATATAAAAAATTAAATAGGTCTCTATTTTCACATTAAATTTATATTTTAATTCGTTTTTATTTATTTATTTTTTAGATTTTCGACACTTAATATTTAATCCATCATCAGCTAGAAATGTCGAGCAAGGAAGAATTGCCCATTTTAATTGTTCTCAATTATCCTGTTCGAACAAAAAATTGGTGTTAAGTGCTGTTTTTGATCCATCATTTCCCATTTTAATTGTTCTCAATTATCCTGTTCGAACAAAAAATTGGTGTTAAGTGCTGTTTTTGATCAGGCCTACTTCACATGAAAAGTATATATTCGAACTTGATTTTAACCCTAAAATCAGGCAATAAATGACTTTGTTTGTATAGCTGGATGCATAAGTACTAGGAGAGCGATGTTAAGAATATTTAATTCTTTTTTATGATATTTATGTGAGAAGGAGATACACCAGAAGGTGCATCCCCTAAAGACCTGTATGGGATGGCCCCTCCATCGTGAAAAGAACAGACTAGAAGGAAAGAAGCCGGGATCACGAGCCAAATCTCAGAAAGTTAGATAAAATCCAATTACTAAGTTTTTTAAGGGCTTCGAGCAGTGGTAAATTCTCCGTGCTAATAATATTTAATATATTTGTGCTTGTCTAATAAATTAAAATAATTTATAAAACCTTGTGATTGGTTTCCTCCAATATTCAAAACGAAAACAAGTTTTTTTTGTCCAATATTTTTTTAATTTAAATAAATATATTTTTTATAAGAAATTTATATTTTTTTATATTATAAAAAATAAATGTAGAAATTATATAGCTAAAATTAAAATAAAAATTTTTAATTAAGCTTTTCCCATCAAATATTCACGGGCTAAACTGCTGGCCTGGCTTAGATATTGGGAATTTCCCGGTGCCTTATGTCTGACATTCATTCATTCTATCGTGCAAAATTTTCAGGCATCTCCGCTGACGTGGTAGTAAAAAAAATATATATAATACGGAAATTAAAATTGACAAAAAAATCAAGGATTCATGTCAAAACACTTGATAAATACACTAATTTTTAAAAAAAATCGTTAGAGTCGTTTTTGAGAAAATAAAAAAAAACGAAAAATCATTCATGTAAATGTCCACTTCCGGTCTTCCGATTTCAACCAAAAGCTTGATGTACTCCTAGCCTATATAAAGCTTAAGTTTCGAATTTCGTAGCTCTGAGACTTATGGTTGCGAAACGCAGGGGGCCGTACATACTTATATACGCACTGGTCCAATGGATTTTTGGCCTCTTTTTGGCCTCTGGGTATCACAATTTCCGGTTTTATGTTCTAAATCCGTTTTCCAACTATTAAGGGCATCTATTCCTTCCACCTAGAAGTTACAAAATTAAATTGTTTTTTTTTATCTCTGAGATACAAGCTCTCAAAGAGTCAGTACCCAGACAGGGCATCGCAATAATTCCACATTATATTCTATGAATATAAATGTGAAAGTAAAAAATTAGCTCGAAACAATTATGTTTTATTTTTGAGAGTTCCTTTTTCTGAAAAACTCTTCTCGCAGTGATCACAGACGAAAGACTTTTCCCCAGTATGAATAAGTAAATGCTTTTTGAAATTACTCTTATCTGAGAAATCCTTTTTGCAGTAATCACATACGAAAGGCTTTTCGCCTGTATGAATAAGTAAATGCCTTTTGAAATCAGCTTTTCGCGAGAAACCCTTCTCGCAGTGATCACAGACGAAAGACTTTTCGCCGGTATGAATAAGTAAATGGGTGTTGAGAATATTCTTATGTGAGAAACCCTTCTTGCAATGATCACAGACGAAAGGATTTTGGGCTGTTTGCTTTTTATTAGAAATAGTTCCCAAACATTGATTAGTTTGTTTTGATTTCAATTTTTTTTATCGTTAGGAGGGTAAAGAACGTTTGGCGGCATTATATCGATTATGAAAGGTCACGTTAGAAGACTTCTCGCGAGTAGGAATTAGTCTTGATAGGAAGTCTGTTTGTGCAACTGTCAGAGCATTATATCACGTAGACTAAATATGATAAACTTGAAATTTAAAAGTAATATGTATTGAATTTAGATAAAATTGAAAAACGATTTGAAATTTTATTGGGATAATTATTTTGGAAAAAAATAGAAATTCATTTTTTTACTTTGAGGTGTACTTTCTTCGGCGGGCATCTCTTGCTGTCCAAGAAGCTTCTTTATTTTTTTACACTGAACATTCGTGGTTTTTAAAATAATAATAATTCAAATTTTTTAATTTTAATAAATTTGACATAAACTAATTGTGGGTTTTAAATGAGTGGCTCGCGACGGACAGCATAAGCGCTTTATAATTGAAGAATATATATATGTTAATAGAAACTAGAAATAATTTAAATTTCATTTCCATATTTTTGTAGTCAGAACGATAAAATTAAATTTAAAAATTTTAAAAAGTGTTATTATTTGTTATAAATATATTTCACACTGCCGTGGGTCTAGAATTCGATACAGATAATTTATTAAATAAAATATTTTGAATAAACTTAACATGTATGTAATATTTATTGAGGATAATAATAACTCTGTTAAATGTATAATTTTAATTATTTTTCATTAATAATTAGCATGCGATGATGATAAAAGCGCCCTTGTATAATTATAAATATTTCTTTTCACTAAATCATCAGCTCGTGCTCGCCTTACTCTACAAGTACTGACATGTTTCGCTGCAAGTTGGCACAGGTTGCCGTAGTCAGGCGTTATAAAAGCTTATAAAAGCGCCCTTTCGTGTTTTTATTATTTTTCCTTAACTTTACAATTATTTATTTATTTCTTCAAGCCTATATGATTTAGGATAATCAAAATAAAATTAATTTTCTGTTTTATTAAATATACAAGATATTTCTTAATATTTTCAGTATTCTAAGAAAATTAAATCAATAAAAAATCAAATAGTTTTCTTTGAAAAGATTACGTTTTGTCGAGAGTAGCAGCGTTGTTGATTCATAAAGAGAAATCATTGAGGTTGTTATCTGCTTGATGCAAATTAACATATCGTCGCCTTAGAGAGTAAACCTGCTAACTCACAACAAGGAAATTTTACAGGAGAGAGAAAAAACAAACAAAATTTAATATTTTAGGTTAAAAAAATAAAATGAGAGATGGAGTCTTCTGTTTTTAAATAAAATAATTTTTAATTATTTCTAGAGACTATAGTTTCGAAGGCATTCAGCCTTCATCATCAGTCTATCACAAATATTTCAGTATTTAGTTACATTCAAATTAAGATTTATACATTGAAAAATATTGAAAAATATAATGTTTTTTTCCATGTTTCCTCTTGGGAGATTAGAATATAAATAGAGCGATATCAGGGTTACTCGTTTTCTTTTTTTAACCTAAAATAAAAACAATTCTTTTACCATTGACAGTGAAATCTTTTATTCAACTAATAAAATTTAATATTGTTGTTATGGAAAAAACTATTTTTCACATTATTTTTCTACAACTTACGATCGTAATTTTAAGTAGCAGTTTTACATGAACGATGCTGCATTTCTTTTTCTTTCGAGCGGTATTAATATGTAATATATGTTAAAAAATGGAGTTAGCAAGTTTACACTCTAAGCCGACGATATACATAAATATATATATGACAAATATAAATATGGATGGATGGGAGGCAGTCCAAAAATAATGATAAAATAAAATTCCTAATGAAATAAATTTATTGTAAAGTCATTTTTGTTCTCTTAAAAACCGACATTTCGGAAAATCTTCTCTCCTTCTTCAAAAATAATAAATTTATTTTATTCGGAATTTCATTTTTCCATTATTCTTGGGCTGCCTTCTATCAATTCTCAAACATTATAATATACATTATTTAGAGACAGCAAATACGGTATTTATTTTGATATTAAGAGATAAAATAAAATATTAATTCCAAAGTTCTTTTTATTAATTCTAATAAATCATTATTTAGAGACAACAAATACGCTATTTATTTTGATTTAATCGAAAAAATTAAACTTTTTCACCATCGAAAAAATCTGGAATTAATGCAAAGGGTCCCCCCTGTGGTCTCAATCCTTGGTTTTTTAAGTATATATGTATTTAAGACAATATTAATCTAGAATTTTTATGTTGAAGTGCAAATTCATTTATTATGTCCTCTAAATCTAAAGTTTTGCCAATTTTTTTCAAACATGAATTATACCTAAATCACATAACCTTTATTTAACATGGAATTAGTTAAATAATTCTTTAAACGGGAAAATGTTCTCTCACGCAACGCTGTTAACTGGCATTGTAAGACAAATGATACACAATTTATAAAATTTTATAAAGGCTAATTTGTAAATGCTTACTTATCTTTTCTGTCAGCTAATTAATTTTAATATTATTTTTCAATACATATTGTTGAATTGTTCTAGGTAGGAGATTTAATTCTGATTTTAGTGATTCTAAGTGAATATCATAATTTTCGACAAATTTTTGTAAAATATCGTACTTCAAAAAATGTTCACTAGATGGGAACAAACAATCCATACCTACGAAGTAATAGTTCGTTGTTAAATACATTTTGTAGTTTTTTTTTGTCAGGTAATACTGTACTTCTATTACATTTATCTAATTTTATACCTTCATTAAAATAGTCAGTGATGCAACTCCATTTTAATGGACGCTCTTCAGTCATCTTGAAATTCATTCACAAGACTCACAACACTACACTAAAAGACAAGCCTATGCCATATGTTGGATTGAAAGAATAAATAATTATTTGGTAATAGCAATAATAATGTATTTACACTAAAAATACGCATTTTGAAAAATCTCACTTGAGATTAGGGGAGGGGGTCGAGCCCAATCTCACGACATCTCACCAAGGGGGGAGGGAGGGTCGAAAAATTGCCAAAATCGCCTCATGTAATTAAGGGACGTCCCCTTTCAGCAAAACAAAATATTTTCAAATAAATATGTTTGTGTGTGTTTCATTAATATTAATTCCATATTCTTCTCTTAATCGTTTTCAGAATTAAGTATCTAAGCTGTCTGCAAGTATCATCGTGTCATCTGCCTATCTTAAGTTGTTTATCCTTGTTCAGTTGACGATGGGGCCCACTGAGATATAGGAAATAGTTTCTAGGAATCTTGCTTCCAAGTAGATATTGAATAAAGATAAGATACATCCGCCCAATTATTTTTCATACTATTCTCTTTGTTCGAATCCATTGCAATGGAGATTTGGGTTTGTGTGAGTGAGGGAATAACTGCTACAGTTCATCATAATGAATTTCAAAAAAAAGAAAGAGAGCTTAAGAAAAAAGAAAATCACGTCTCACTTTAATTCGGGAGAATATGAATATTACAAAATAATTGGTCTCGTCTATAATTATTTTTTATGTGCTTTACGTGAAACTTGACCTTGGCCACGAAATTATAATGTGTCATGTTTATTTTTTATGTTTAAACCTTGTTGATCAGGCTGATAATTTGAAAGAAATTTTCCGACTAGAAATGGGGAAATTAATTAAAATTTTCTATTGATATGACATCTCTCCTCTAGACAATAGGCCAGACGATGCAGTTGATATTTGTTGGAGGTCAACTTTTTTATTTATTTAATTATTTTTTATTTATTTATTTATTTAGACTCAATGAAATTGCTTGATATAACTCAGGATTTAATTTGCGACCTAGAAGAAAATTTAAAGTGAGGGAAAACTTTAGGAATATTGTGATTTTAGAAAGTTCGTTCTGATTCTAAAATGTTTATTTTTTCAGCTATTTTGGTTGAAAAAATGCTGGAAATAAGAAATAAAACAAATCGTTAAATGGGAAGACCTTGGATGATCAAAGTTAATAATCTGAAATCGGCACAAAAGTTTTTATTCATAAGGTGCCCCTTTTTGCCAAATTCCATATACCTATATATTTAGATTTTTAAAAAACAATCTTCAAACGTTTATTAAAATCCAAACGTTTCGGGAGAATTTCTCCTAATATCAATGGGATTTCGAATTATCAATCGTTGTTATCGTTAACTAATGAATATAAAACAATACTAAAGAAATAAATATTTTGAAAATAGACAATGATAGATATTGTCTTGGTGATGAAATTACATTTAATACAAATAATAAAAAATATAAATATTATATTATTTTTTTCTAAAATTTTTTGATATTAGAAAAGCAATTCATATATCTGACCTTTTATTAATTAAATTTTTGTCATTTAAAATTTCGACTATTTCTAAAAGTAATCTTTTTTCTAAATTTGGCTCTTTATCTAAAATTTTATGATTAGAAAAGACTAAATTGTGTCTCTAAGCTAGTTGAATGTCAAAGCTAGCATGTTAGATACATTGCAAATTTTTTGCTTTAATTGAATATTTATTTTCAAAAATTCTAGATTTTAAATATTGTTTTATCTGTCCTATATACATTCCATTACAATTTAAGCATTTAATTTTGTAAACTAAATTATTTTGATTTAAGACATGATAGTGTTTTGAAAACAGGAATGAGAGCTAATTGGTTGGTTTGGAATGGATATTGGGAACTAATAATATTTTCTTGATATATTTCGATAGCCCTTTTATATACGTATATAGGTATATATAATATTATTGTATCAAGCAGAGGACACCCTCATCGATTTTCTCTTGAAAATCGACAGCTCTGCTACTCTTGGCAAAAATTATTTTCAAATTGATTGATTTCGCCGTATCCTAGAAACTTGTTTGCGTTCAAGTAGGGGTAGTTCATCTCTCAGTAGGAATCGCAGCTACCACATAGCAACCCCCTGAGGGCTTTTACTTATCTTTAGAACACAAGTTATTTTTTAGTAAAATATTTATTCCAATTCACTACGGCTTAAACTTAGAAAAATTGCAAGAAGAAACTCCGACACTTCCAATTGCCGATAAAAAGTATATAATAGTGGACAGGCATAAAATTTTTATTTAATTAAAAAAATTTTAAGAAGAGGAATTTTAATTGTTTCAAATTATATCAACAAAAAATAATTTTAGATATTATTTGTATGAGAAAATAATACTTAAAAGTTAACAAATTTTTGAACTAGATCGATCCGACCACTGCACGAAGATTGACGAGTTTTCTGGGGAATCATATGAAGTTAGCGCCCCTTATCATCTCGTGGAGTATATGGTATTAATAATAGAATAATACACAGTGCGTATTTGCCGAGATATTTTAACTTTTAAATTACTTTTTCTAAATAATATTTTCTTATTTATACAGGGTGTTCCTTATCACAACGTTAAACCGTGAACAGGGGATAGGGCAATTTAAGACGCTCCTGAACAATAAATTTTTACTTTCACATTTATATTTTTTAATTATAAAGTCTCATAGTTTTCTAGTTATTGTATTTTTTTGAAAATGGTGACTATCGCTGCTCAGTCCTAAATATCAAGATGCTGTGGCTACAAATATACATATTTTATTATTCTAATTTTTGTTGCGCAATCCTGAATAATCTTGCTATTGACCAGAATTCAAAATAAAACAATAAGTACTTTACTTTTAGAGAAAAAATATTTTTGCTGAACTTATGTTAACAAAATTAACAAAAAGTCTAGTAAACAAGCATGGTAAGTTATTTAAAAAATTGACCCATTTTGTCAAGATTTCAAAATGGTACATCATTTTGTACTTACTTCTTTAGAAAAAAATATTGATATTTTTTGGCAAAATTAGCTAATTTAATATTATTTTTTTCTAGTGTTTTTACTTTCATTTTATTTAATATGTTAATCAATATGTCGAATCTTAATTGAACTAATCTTTGGCTAGTAATGGCATTATTATTAGCTATTATAGTATTAATGTCTATAATAGGCAAAGATTAATTCAATTAAGATCCGACTTAATTGATTAACATATTAATAAAAAATACTTTCAAAACATGATATTAAATTAGCTAATTTTGCCAAAAAATATCAATATTTTTTTTTCTAAAAAAGTAAGTACAAAATGATGTACCATTTTGAAATCTTGACAAAATGGGCCAATTTTTTAAAAAACTTGCCATGATTGTTTACTAAACTTTTTTTACATTAAGGAAGTTGTTTTGCGACAATACTAGCAAAAAGTTAATGCTAGAATATATAGTACAGACAATAAGGATTCATAATTCATAAGCCCAAAACTTTTTGCTATTTATGTAACACTACTAGCCAATCCCGTGCTCGTTTGACAAATCTGGCAACACTGTTCGAGCTTGTATATATTTTATAATAGACTATTTATCATAAATGTCAGATAAAGTACATTATAAAGTTCGATTTATAAAACAAAAAGTCTTTAATAAGCGATTGAAAGCTGTTGCGACAATGCCTGAAGCGAAAAAACGTCAACAAAATTATTAAAGTTAACCCACTTTCTAGGTTAAGTAAATGCGTTGTTGCCAGCTTGTTTTTAGTGTAAATTTTTCATTATTTATTCATTATTATCTCAGAAACTGTGTCGTAACTATGAATTAAATTAATGACTTAAGACTCCGCAGACTCCAATAGCGTAATCCGCAGTAGCCTCGCGATAAATATCTTTTTCAAATAAGCGCGGTCAAAATAATTCTCGTTGACGTATCAATTATTCTTTGAAATATTAATGAGAAAAATTATAAAATTTATTAATTAAAATTTTCTTAAAAAAATGTATTATTTATTGTTTAATGTTGGTTTAGTTTTTTATAACAATGGTAAGAAGAGTTTCTTAATTATAATTAAATATGTATGTATGTAAACTTTCCGATATCCCGCATAGTG
This sequence comes from Forficula auricularia, assembly GCA_024734495.1. Lineage (NCBI taxonomy): Eukaryota > Metazoa > Arthropoda > Insecta > Dermaptera > Forficulidae > Forficula > Forficula auricularia. Next base: position 5,998,039 of record JALMQS010000291.1, on the reverse strand, counting down.
CAATGTATAAGAGCCTGAAAAACCCTATCTTTGGAATTTAATATCGCCGGAACTATATTGTTCATAAATTTCGTTTTGCCACCAATCGATGCAGAAGTATTTAAATAATAATCTGTCTAAATTTCAAAAAAAATCCTAAGGAAACCCATATGGTGAAATAACATATTTTTTTCTCCAAAAATATAGTAGGTACTTAAGGTTTTATTTTGAATTCTGGTCAATAGCAAGATTATTCAGGATTAAGTAACAAAAATTAGAATAATGAAATATGTAAATTTTTAGCCACAGCATCTCGATATTTAGGACAGGGTAGCGATTTTCACAATTTTCAAAAAATGCCTATAACTCGAAAACTATAAGAATTTTATTTTTTTTAAAAATGCATGTTCAGGACCGTCGTAAATTGCCCTATCCTCTGTTCACGGTTTATCGTTGTGATACCGGACACCCTGTATATAAAATGTCAGATACTGGTTTTGTGAAGGCGCAAAGCGATACTTTGCCAAATATAGATACATTTATTCTAATGGAATTCATGAAGAATTGCAAGAAGATTGCTCATGGGGGCTACATGACGTCACCCAACATGATGGTGCACAATTCGATCGTTGAGCGAGTTACTTGAAACTATCATTTAAAATAATTTTTTTACTCCATTAGGAGAATAAAATTAATTCTAAAATATTTTTCTTTGAATATGGTCAGTATAAAGAACACTTTAAAATAATATTTGAAAATCATGACTGTCCCCAATTGTACTAATTTTTGTAGTGTACTATCTTGAAAAATAATTATTTTCCTCCAAATAATCTCTAATATAGCTAATTAAATACTTTATTTTTCACGTTTCATCATTTCAAAAGTTGTTGAAACAGTAAGAAGATTAAATTGAAAGTTTTTGCCGAGAGTAGCAGAATTTTTATATATTGAAGGAGACAATAAAAGATATGTCTCTGCTGGAATTATAAATTTTATTTATTTATAACGAGACTATAGTTTGAGGGCTTTGCCCTCATCAGTCTATTACAATATATTCACAGGAAAGATTCATAAATTAATTCCTGTGAATACATTGTAATAGACTGATGAAGAGGGCAAAGTCCTCGAAACTATAGTCTCGTTATAAATAAATAAAATTTATACTTCCAGCAGAAGACACACTCTTTTATTGTCTCCTTCAGTAAGAAGATTTATTAATTTTTGTTATATCTTTTTACTTCTTTAATTAATTTATTTTATTTTAACAGTTTTATTTAAGTATTTTTATATAAAATTTCGCAGAGGCGGTAAAATTGTCCTTGTACTAAATGCTTATATTATAATTAAATATTTTTAAAAGATATAACGTTATTCAGATGAATATCAACATGAGAATTTTGCGTTTTATAAGCTTTTATAACCGACTAAGTCCCTGTATAATGTTGCTTACACTCCGGTGACTTGAGTAATTATACAACAGCGGAAGTTAAGTCATTCATTTTTTCATGGCTATTGATCCTAAAACCAAATTTGAAAAGTTTACTTTAAGGTTATTTTCAATTTAAGAATCCCAATCATAACAAAAATAAAAAAAAACATATTTTGAGAAAAGAACATCATTTAAATTTTCTTTTTAGGCTCCAGGGATCAAACCGATAATCTGGTGATTTTTTTAATTTGGATCATCCATGGGGAAATGTAAAATTTATGACTATTTCCATTTTTTCATGGCCTATCGGCTTCTGATGTCAATGAAAAGTATATAAATTAGTGTAATGAGCTACAAGTTCTTTTTTTAGGTGTAACTCGTTAACTAAATAAATTGTTAATACAATTTTTATTTGTAAGAAAATTGATACATATAAATTCTAAATTTCAAATATTTCTCATATTTAGTTCACGATACAATGCTCTGACAGACTGGCAGACAGACATTAGCGACACTAATAGGGTCCGGTTTTACTTTTAAAACAGAAGTCTAAAAATGCTGACATAAAGTTTTTTCTAAAAGAAAATGGCATTAAAAATTGCACAAATTTCTATGGATTCCTATTTTAGAAAAAATTAAATTTTTGTCACAATCCTACCATCTTTCTTAAACATTGTGAAACGTTTCGTTGGACCGAACTGGTGGTAAGCGATAAAAAGTGATAAGAAAATCATGGACCATATTTTGGTTCTTGGGTGTATGAATGATGTTTGTTTTCAATAGATCCATTTCAAATAAACTTACACGGTCTGATGTGGCCATCCACTAGATTTTACCATACAACCTGACCCCTCTCTTATATTTAATATTTAGTAAAGTTATTTATAATCATGTAGGGGGGTATTTTCGCATTTTTAGTCTTCTGGGGTCCCACTGATTACGCATACAAAATTTGGTTGAGATTCGTACAAGGGCCTAGATTTTCATTTCCTCACCCTACCCCCCCCCCCTCCCATTTTGGGCGGTTAGTTTCTGCATTTTTAGACTCCACTGATTATGTATACAAAATTTGGCTGAGTTTGCTCAAATGGCCTAGATTTTTAATTGTTAACCCCCCCCCTACACCTCCATTAATTTTGGGTCGATATACACCAAAATCTAATTAGCTCTTAATCTCAATGCACTAAAGATAGGTGTGAAATTTGGTTTTGATATTCACACTAGTTTTTGAGCTAGCTCGTCCACAAAAATTTGGTAACGCACAGACTAACTAACAGACTAACAGACATTTTGACAAAACAATTATTATCTCGAAAAATATATTTTTTTAATGTTCACTTATAAGAGCTTTTTTGTAGGTCGGAACGCCATGGTTTCGCTCAATTTTTTCAATCAAAATAGTTTCAGCCGTTTTTGAGATATTTCGAAAAAAAGAGGCAAACAAACACTTTTTTCATGCACGATTACAATACTTGACCATACCCTGTATAGTAAAGTAAAATGATTATATCTTGCAATATATTCATAATTATATTAAACTATTAACCATCCAAGCCTTGGTATATTTTAAATTAAAATATAATTGAAGGTTAACTATAAATTGAACATTTTAAAATATAGACAATTTATTAATTGATGTCAATCGACTGAAATCACTATAATTCACGAAACGAATTCAAGGAATCGTTATGAGCGGAATATTTATTTATTTATTTATTTACAACAAGCGGAGAATCTTTAGCCGGACTTTCTAGTCGTTGTAAGGGGCGCATTACCTTAGGGGAGGGACGGAGATGCCCGAGTGCAGCCGAGTAATCCCGAACTTCAACAGGTGAGTTTCGCCTCGTGGACTCCTCTGCTTTAGTGGAAATGCAATTGCCAATCATTGTCTATTGCAATCCTCCAGGTGTATGACTCGTCAATAGTGTGAAAGGTTTTCTCCAACTGCGAGCGCATTTCAGCCCCGGCAAACTTGTAAGTCCCTCTCCTTGGATATATTTATTAGATTAGTAGAAATAATGAAAATTAAAATTTATTTATTTTAATTTTATAATAATAGAAATACTTTTTTTTCAAAGAAAAAATATTAATTCTACTTTTCTTCACTTCACTGAGATTTTTATTTATTATTATACAGTCAAAACTTTTAAGTGATAAATTTCTCTATGGTATAGGTAAGCCAGAGGGGTGAACCGCGAATGGAAATAGGTGTACACCGTTTTTTGAATTATTTTGGAATTCATTAGATAATGCCCCTTAATCTATTGTCTTCTTCTTGGAAATGAAAGAGGAAGTAGTGTACACGATATTAGGTCGCGGTTCACCCCTCTGGTGAGCGTAATCAATTTTCCTTGATAATATCAATTTTTTTTAATATTCTTTATTCTCAGTGAGAGACGTTTTGACAACGTTATGACATCTCACAGACATATATACAATAAAATATATATATGATGTCCTAAAGTGTGTAACAACATATCAACTATGTATAAAAATTGTTTGTCAGATTGATAATGACCTAACGTTGTGAAACGTTTCTCAATTAAAATAAAGAATACTTTAAAAATTGATAGTACTATTATGAAGTAAAATTGATTACCTCCACCTATATCATAGAGAAATTTACCACTCAAAGTTTTGACTCTATAATAAATATTAATGTTTTGCAATGAATTAAACCACGTTATACACTGGTCAACAGTGGTTTTGTTACCCTTGATATAAAAATAATTTCCTGTAATTTTATGCCTACAATTTATGAAACTATGAATGATTTTGGAATATTGGCTTTTTTTCATCTTCATTTTCATATTACACTATAAAAAGAAGTAAATATGATAAAGAAAAAAACATGTAGGTATATTCTATGATATCAATTTTTTATTGAAAAATATTACTAATTGTTTGGATTTAGTGTTTCATTAATTTATCTAGATTTATAGATGTAAAAAGAGAGAAAAATTAGCAAAAACAATGTTATACTTTAGAGAAACGCCTTTTATAACCTTATTTTAAATAGGTATAATAGGTATACCAAAATCATAAAAGCCAGAGCCAATTCAGTACTTTCATGAATATATTCGTAAACTGTTTAAGTACTTGAAATTATAGAAATCCGCAGAGATATCCAGGGCAATTTTTTTTACTTTATTTATGTTCTTTGTCATTAACATGAATAAGATTATTTATCTATTTAAGTATTAAAAAAATGGTTACCTATTTTTTATTTCCCCATACCAAGGTTAATCCCTTCGCAAAAAGGATGGAACGGGAAACTTTCCGAATAATCCCGGATAAAATTTCTCAATTTTATTCATCACCTCAATTCAACACTTTATTAGTATATTCTTAATGTGTTAATTTTAGTATTTTAACTTACAATTCTTTTATATTGTTTGTATTTAAATAAAATTGACTATTGTACTCAGCCCTGACGAGACAGGGTGGGAACGAGTGGATTCCACGGGGCACGGGCTTTTTGATAGGCCCGCTTAAATAGAAAAATAATGTGCTGAGAACTTGTTTTTTAGTATTATATGTAATTTGATTCCTGTTAATTCTAATACCTATAAAAAAGATATATTTTTACGGATCAAATTAAAATTTTAGTGAAAGCAAAGATTTAAGTATCTTTTAGGTGTCTTTTTAAAAAAGATGGAAATTATATCAAAAATCAACCCAGATTTTCTCTAAAATCTATGATTGGTCCTTAAAGATAAATTCCTTTATTAAAATTTTAGTTTTGATTATATTAAATAGTTTTTAAGGAATTTGGTGTTGATACTTGGTGAAACATTTTTTAAAATTATTGGATAAAAAATACTTGGGAGGTTTCACATTAAGATATAAAAAATAAAAACGAATTTATTTTTGGAGAATCTTTAATCTCGATATATATATTTCGGGTGACGAACACATCTTCAGGAGAAACAGAAAGTAACTCTCTGTTTCTCCTGAAGATGGGTTAGTCACCCGAAATATATATATATCGAGATTAAAGATTCTCCAAAAATAGATTCGTTTTATTTTTATATCTTAATGTGAAACCCTCCAAGTATTTTTTATCCAATAATTTTAATTCATTATATTATGTATAATGATTGTTTAACTTGGGCCCCGTAGAATTTTCCCTTCACGGTCCTCCTTGTACTCAACCGTTTGACTTCGGAAATTGAACCACAAATAATAAATTGCGAATTTATTTTCTGACAGAAATATTTTTTTTAATATTCATAATATAAAACGGTTTACGATAATGTTTAATTCTCTACTTAAAATTCTTCTACTTTTTAATCATTAATTTAACTAACTTCTATAAAATAGATGAAATTTAAAAAAATCTGCTTTTAATTTGTCTACATCACTTCTCGAACTTCTTTGTCTACCTATATAATTTTATTTTTTCTTTGCTACAAGAACAATAGATATATGAAAAATATACGAAAAATGTGATATTGAGATTTTTCAGGTTTTTTCGCTTGAATTCAAAAAATGTTATTATGATATAAGCAGTATTGATGAAATATTTAATATATGAGCTTTGTCTGATAAAGAAACGAATTTTCAATCTTTAAAAGTTATATACTTAATGTATTTATAGTTATTATTTCAAAATATCTCAAAAAAAGGGCGAAACCATTTGATAAAAAAAGATGTAATTGGAAACGTAGCCTTGAGGCCCTACAAAAGTGCTCTAAAACTGAATAAAAAATTAAAATTATATTTCAAGAGAAAAAGTAAAAAATAATTTTTAAGAAAAAATAAAACCGACTTCCAAAAAATTAAATAAATGCAACAAATAAAATACACTAAAAGGTATAAAATAATTATTATCTTATTTAGTTACAACTAAACGACGAAATATTGACATGAAATTGCTTTTTGAAGTCGGTGCCAAACAAACTATACCTATAAGCGAGCGTACCCGCCAAACGTACTAAGTAAGATCCGTCGAGTGCGATTCATAAAAGGTATATGTTTGGCACCGACTTCAAAAAGTAATTTCATGTTAATATTTCGTAGTTTAGTTGTAACTAAATAAGATAATAATTATTTTATACCTTTTAGTGTATTTTATTTGTTGCATTTAATTTTTTTGAAGTCGGTTTTATTTTTTTCTTAAAAATGATTTTTATTTTTCTCTTTTTAGTGATGTTATTAATAGTGATCATATCATCAGAACTTGACCAAATTAATATGGCACCATCCCTAAGATACCCCCTTTCCAATAAAAAAAGAATCATCGAAATCGGTTCATAAACAAAGAAGTTAGGCCTGAACAAACCTAACAAAATAGGTCTAATACCAATGAAAAAAACGGAACCAATCGGAAGGTAGACTGAACCCAACGCAAAAAAAATTTCAAAATCGGTTCACAATTGGCAGAGATATGCGGTAACATAGACAAAACAAAATCAGTCGAATAGAGAACCTCCTCCTTTTTTGAAGTCGGTTAAAAAGTAGACGTTAAGTATTGGAGATCCGATATCAACCAAAATATTATCATATAAAACGACTTAATTTACAAATTTTTTTACTCTTATTGAATTTTATAAAATTCTGCTACATTTTAAAAATTGTGATCAGTAGAACTTGAAAAAAAAATCGTGAGTGTCGTGATGCTCGATGATAATGTAACTTCTTAAGCAATTGTTATTTATGCTATTTATTTCTCTCTAAAAAAATTAAATTAAAATGCTGAATTCAGTCTCAAACAATAATATTAATTTTCGGCTTATTTGTCTTTGTCTAAAACGTGGGGTGAGGGGAATAATTTTTCTGGAAAGATTTTTTTTATCTGTCTTTGTGTTCATGTTTGTATCTCCATTGCAAACAATTTAGAATTCGGATATGAAAAACTCTTCTATGGGGCCACCTTCAAACCCAATTTTCCCCTTTCCTTTTGTTCATTTGTAATTTAACAATAAAGGTAAGCCTTTACCGTTTTTAAAGGTTTCAAATTCTGATTTTAAAATTATCGTTGTTTAACCTCTCTAAATTGCATTTATCTCTAGAGTAACCAGATATCGTAAAGTTTGTAAAACTTTTCGTCCCTATTTTGATGTCTTATAAAATTTCAAACTTTCCTTTGAAAAATTAATTATTACCACACTTATGAATTTTTTATTTTTTTTCATTTTTATTTATTTTATCCCGATTTTAAACACATATTATATGAATTGTTCTAGTCTAATGAAAGCGCGTTGAAATCGATTACTTATTCGAATGAGATCAACGAAAGGATTGATAATTTATTTTCTGAAAAGTGGTGTCAACCATTTTCACTTCTTACTAATTAACCTACCAAGAGGTTAGGGGAGTATGGATAAACTCCTAGGAGTAGAGACATGACCTCTCAGATGCCCAGTTACTTTGTTTATCATTTTTTTTTTAATTAAATTTTTGAGTGTTTATTTATATTCTGTAAAAGTTCGATTTTTACCTCAAGATTTCGGGGGTGGGTTCTAACACCCTAATTCCCCCTCCTCCCATTGCCTATGGCCATGCTAATTAATAATATCCAAAGTAAATATTATGAATAAAAATAATAAACATTCCGTTGGTTATCTAGTCTCATTCCTGCATTTAAATATTTAACAATTGGCAGGCTAAACTCGTCTAAGAAATTACACTTCAAAATGTTCCTAAAGATCTGCAAAAATCTGTATTTTTTTCTATTAAAATATTGAAATCTGCGTCTCAATTAAAAAAAAATTCAGAGAATTGAAATTTAAAACTCAAAACGACAAGTTTGTTTAAAAATAGGAACCCGTTTTTGTAATTTCTTCGAAATTCACCTGCTGTTTATCACATAACATTATTATCATTATTTCTTATATTAATTTTAATATATTTTTTTCATCTGAATGCTTCTGAGACGCATTATTTAAGGTGCAGTCATTTAATGATCTCGCCATTTAATTTAGTAAAAAATAAAATATATTTTAATTATTAAACTTTTAATGTTAATTTTTTTTAATGAAGAAGAGGAAGTCATCGAATTTGAGCACGAGTTTATTATATATTCTAGCCGGCAATGAGGCGCGATAGAGATATGAACAATGGTCTTCTACAAAAGGAACTTTCAGGTTTCAACATGCAGTATAAGGAACTATTGTAATCGGCCAGAATAAATAAATTTAGATTTTTGCAGGTCTCTATATTTCAAGTTCTTCAAAAATTAAAAAAAAAAAAAAAAAAAAAAATTTCACTTAATTCTTTTATATTTGATTTAATGATTTTGGTTAAATCGGGTCATAGGTATCTTGTCATAATTAATATCTTTTCAATTATCACTTTTCTTATGACTTGAAGCCTTATATAGATTTGTTAATTTTTTTTTATTTGAGAATCTTTTAAAAGGGTAAAAAAAAAATACCCGAATTAATTACATTAAAAATGTAAAAATAGGAAGTCACCGAGATGTTTAAAAAAAATCCTTTCTCACTCAGGGAATAAGAGATATAAATTATATAAATATACTAAAGGCTCATGTGAATACCAGTAATAAAGTTACGTGTGGTATTCTTAAGGCATGTCATAATTTCTTTAATTTTTTATCGTCTGGAATTTATAAAAATATAAATCAAAGAATTATTTATCATCTAATTTGTTTATGGTGTAAAAAAATGAATTTTACAGTTAATAAAACATTTATATATTCGTGGTTATTGATTGACTGTTGGCTTATTATAACCAGTTTAAACCAGTCGCGTGTGGAGCATTCGTCTTTTAGTAAGTTCTAAAGGGATTCCCTGGGACTTCTGACATATATCCAATACATAAGGGATTTTTCTCTCAATGAATTCATAGTCATATTTTATTTCGTGGAGTCCTATTCCACAAAAATATAAGTTGATTTTTTTTTAATTTACAATTAGTTCTCGTGTTATTTATATATTATTGTTTGTTTTCCTCCATATAGTTTGCTTGTAGTTAATGATTAGTTCATACTTTTTTGATTAGGGTATTTCGTTGCTCATACAATGATAAATTTTCCATTTTATTTGAGAAGAAGAGCTTAATCATGTTTAATTGGATTAAAACATCCTGCTAGTTAATTATTTTTACTTCATTAGAACTATGAAAAGTAAAAGAACAAATTCCTTTATCGCGACTAACTCTATGATTATTAAGTACCTACTCAACTAGGAAAACCATAAAAATGGAGGTAGATAACCCTCCATGAATAACATCATCAAGAACATGCCCATCTTTGTGGTTTCTTTTATTGTTTTCGATTGTAACACTCTACAAAACTTAAAGCAATTTACCAAAAGATGAATAGGCTAATTTTTGTCTTTTGCAATATATCAAGCCTAGAAATATAAACAAATCAATTAAAAATGCATATAAGTAACAAATAAATAATTAGTATTAAAGTAAATAATAAGTATTTTGAAATATCCGGCGGAATTTCTCAATTGCAATTTTTTTTGCTATGTCGTCTTTAAGACTTACCTATTATATCTTTCATTAACAATACACGCTGGAGATTGTTAGAAGAAATTGATCATAGTTATCAGAAAAAGCCTTTAAAATTCCCTTGGGGGATGACCGCCTCATAAAATGCTGTAAGGCTTATATTTAATACAAGCATTTATTCAGTACTACCGCCCAAAATGTTTGTATTTCAAATACAGAAAATTTAAATTTTGGACTCTCTAGCTTTAGAACTTCCGATTAAAATATAGAAAATATCATTTATTCTCCTAATGAGTAAAATAAAAAAATAAATTTATTATAGTTTATTAAATTGAAAGTTTTTTTTGCCGAGAGTAGCAGAATTTTTATATATTGAAGGAGACAATAAGAGTGTAGTCTTCTGCTGGAATTATAAATTTTATTTATTTATAACGATCGTTATAAATAAATAAAATTTATAATTCCAGCAGAAGACACACTCTTTTATTGTCTCCTTCAATAATAGTTTATTATATTTAAGTTTATCACTAAGGCGGCTCTAACTGGCGACCCTAAGGAGTTTTGAAAAGTAACTTTTTCATCCATTTTTTATTTTTTTTTATATTAAAATCCATTAATATGTTGATCTAAATATTTAAAATTTAAGATCTGGTTTGTCCAAGTTACTGAATATCTTTGACTACCATCTACATCAGAAATGTGCCTGATCACTTAAAGTCAAAGTCAAAGATTGCCTATTTTGACTTCAAAGATAAGTTGACCACCAGCCCAATTTAACCAGAGATGGACAAATCATCCCTAAGTGGACGATTAGGGATGATAACCACAAGCTACTATTCATTGTTCGATCAATTTTTGATGGATGGTCCTTAAGGCTAGACTGTATGCCTTAAGGCTAGCATTGCAGATATAGGCATAGGTTGGCCAATAAGTTAAAAAATTCCACGGTTGCGAATCAATGAGAGAGTCACAAACTTTCTTCAATGAGGTCGCTGGTTGATAATGATCGTTGCCAATTAATTAATTACTTTACAATCAGAAAATGAAACCTTTCACTTAAATCGGTAGAAAAATATAGGTGTTCTATTATTAGAAATACTGGTTAGGAACTGGGGTGAGGGAATGGATGCTCCACAATACATTCTCTTAAGAAAGTCCTTTGTTTTGTATTATTATTATAAACAGTAACTATATAAATAGCAAATAAGAAAAGCTTTCTATATTGTATTGCTGATTTCTCATATTCATCATCATCGATTGAAAATCAATTTATTTGGATAATCACCAATCAATATGTTTAAATTACTAAAAAAAATTACAAATGAAATACAAAAATAAATTGTAACTTTACTTTATCTTGTATTAATTAGATTAGTATTACTAAAAAATATGTTGTGTTGTGATTACAATACTGATATGTAATATTATTAAAAAGTTTTTAGGCCTGACTTTTTTAACAGTGCAGGAAAAAATCGCATAATTCAAATAAGTTTGGTCAGAACAGTTTTGCCCCACCCGCCCCAAAAGTCTGGCTACCCCACTGCACTACACACGAGGCTTGTTTTAATAATTTTTTATCTGCTTGCTCCCACTCAAAAGCATCCCAGGACCAAGCCGGAAAATAGAACATGTCCTATCTTTTAAATCCAGTAAGCTATCCAGAAAGTCGGCACGCCCTCGAAGCTCGGGCTGCCCTCCGGGCTCGGTGCCCTGGCGGGCAGCGTCTCGGTCCGGTCGGAAATTTCTCTTAGCGTTGTTACAAATTAATCTAGATCAATATATATAGTATATATATGTAGCAGTAAAAACGCGTTTCGATGAATACCTTTATGACAACTAGAGTTTATTGATATTGGTTGAAGTTGGTTCAAAGATCTAGAATCTTCATTTTTGACCTTCCGCCTTATTTCGTGTATTTATTTCCAAAAAATTTTAAACGAAAATGTCAAAAATTAAAAGAAAAGTTGTAGAGGATGTAATTTTTGACATTTTCGTTTAAAAGATTTTGAAAATAAACACACGAAATAAGGCGGAAGGTCAAAAATGAAGATTTTAGACATTTGAACCAAATTCAACCAAAAACAGTAAACTCTAGTTGCCATAAAGGTATTCAGCAAAACGGGTTTTTACTAAAAAACGGATCTTTACTGCAACATATATATCATTCTTAGGTTTTTCTCTGAAACACTTTCCTATTATTTACCTTTCAAATACAAAATCAAGTTCGACTCTATAAACATCCTGAAAAATGTTCGAGTAAAGGGATATCCTCGACAAAAAAAAAAACTCAAAATATAGATTTTATTTCAATTTATGATAAAATCATCTGATTTATTTATTTGTTTGTACCTCTCACATTGAATAATGATTTATTTTATCCCAGTCATGATTATTAATTAAAATCAATCTTCCAAAAAATGAATATTTAATTTACAAAATTAGTTTTTTTGTTGATATCTGTAAAAATATTTGTTTTTTCATTTGCATAAAACATTATCATTGAACAGTAATTATTTATGGTGATGGAAAGAACAATACAAAAATGGAAATCTCATTAAAAAGGAAACATTTATTAAAAGCATTATATAAGAAAAATAATTTCATTTCACTCATTGCAATCAAAGAGTCTTCCGATTTAATCTTACTTTCATCAATGCCATTATTTATCTAGCTGTTTAAAAGATTTAATTACTAGTTTATTGTTTTATGTGTTAATGTAAATATTTTTTCTTGAAACATCACCTATGTTAGAGTTAACTTATAATTAAATCAATTGTTAAATGTTATATACGTGTATTGTCTGTCGCACTGTGAGTTTGCTTTCAGCATTTAAATACTACTTCCTTATTCCTTCAAATTCGAGAAATAAAGCACAAACTATCCTTGTTCTATTGTGAAGATTTCATGCTTTAAGGTAGTTCTTTCCCAAATGGAAAAATTCAAGAAGTCTTCGAAACTTGGAATATAAGCCATTAAAAGCATAATACAGACACTGTTAAAATTTGCAGACGATTTACCAAACCAAACATGAAATAATTGACCGAATGTTTTCTACATTTGATTCAATCGAGGATCTAATGTATATCAAAGAATAATTGATATATTAATGAGAAAAATTATAAAATTTATTTAATATCATTATTTCAAGTTAGAAATATATAAGTTCAAATAATATTTTCACTCAATATTTGACAAAAATTCCCTACATTAGATTCGCGATTGAATCAAATGTAGAAAACATTCGGTTAATTAATGGCAGGCATCTAACATACATGCTAATAGATCTAGCGCTCTGGACTGGGAGATCGAATATATAACATCTGAGATTTCAAATTCACTTGGTGATCCATCCGAATGTCTAGCGGGCTATACGCGAAATGACGTTGGATTGTAGCTAAGTGGATCACATCTTTTTCTCTCTTGGTCCAGACTTAAGACTCCGCAGACTCCAATAGGGTAATCCGCAGTAGTTTCGCGAGATAAAAATATCTTTTTCAAATCAGCGCGGTCAAAATAATTCTCGTTGACGTATCAATTATTCTTTGATATATTAATGAGAAAAATTATAAAATTTATGAAATAATTGCAATTAAAAATTGAATTTTTTACAAATGGAAGATTAGGAAAGGGTGGGAAAATGATCATTATTTTATTTTTTTTCATTGAAGGACTTTCACCATCTTGATGAAAAACTAATATTTGTTAGAATAATATATTCGGAGTAACTTAAAAAAAAATTGAAATTATTTACCTCGTAGTTTTGATTAAAAAATAAAAAAAACATATTTGCGGGATTATTTTTAGTGGAGGGGATATAATATCAATGGCTTGGAAACGATCCATTCATAAATAGAATATAGTAGTGTAAAAAGTACAATCACGTTAAAAAAACATAACCTAAAATTTTAGCACCATTCATATTTATAGAGTGATTAAGGGGCTAAAACTTTTTGTGTGGATTGTCGTGAAAGAAATTCCTTAAATTTAAATTGAAAACACACCCAAGTCCAAGTGTTCTGTGTATAAATTATGGGGTCTTTTAGATTGTCCTTTAAACCTAATTTAGAATATTTTAAATCTTCAAACACCAATTATTATGTATATTTTTTTCAAAAACTTTGCTACGCCCTGCAAAATACAATTTTATTACTATGATTATTATTATTTAATTAAAAGAAACATATTGTGTAAAAATTAATGAGGAAAAGCATTTAATATAAGAAATTATTTTAGGTAAAAGATCTAAAAATATAATATATTTTATTATTTTTTAGTATATGGTATTATAATAGCCTACCCACAAAATTTGAATCCTCAAATATGGATTCAGAAATCTAGATAAATAACTCACCCAAAGAAGACGTTTAAATAAAAATTTTTTTAAAAAACGATATCTAAATAACTGATAATAAAATGATCATATCTTATAGAATAATTAAGATGTCGTAATAATTATTTGTTGTTTATCTACAGAGCATGAGGTAAATATATTTCACAATTTTAAATTGAGTCATTTCTATAGTACAATTGTCAACTCCTATAAATACGTTAACTTTATCACTCAAAATATCATCAATATAATGTGAATTAAATTTAAAGAAAAAATAAAGATTGAATAAAAATTTAAGGTATAGTTTTTTCACCATATGTGTTTTCTTAGGATTTTTTTGAAATTTGGAGAAATTATTATTTAAATACTTGTCCATCGATTGGTGGCAAAACGAAATTTATTAACAATAGAGTTTTGGAGATATTAAATTCCAAAGAAAGAGTTTTTCAGACTCTTATACATTGCACTATACGGGATATCGGAAAGTTTACATACATATTTAATTATAATTAAGAAACTCTTCTTACCATCGTTATAAAAAAATAAACCAACATTAAACAATAACTAATACATTTTTTAATTCATTCATAATTACAACACAGTTTCTGAGATAATAATGAATAAATAATGAAAAATTTACATTAAAAACAAGCGGGCAACAACGCATTTATTTAACCTTAAAAGTGGGTTAACTTTAGCACTTTTTTGACGTTTTTTCGCTTCAGCCATTGTCGCAACAGCTTCCAATCGCTTATTAAGAACTTTTTGTTTTATAAATCTTCCTTTATAATGTACTCTATTTGACATTTCTATGATAAAATATATACAAGCACGGACAGTGTTGCCAGTTTTGTTAAACGAGCACGGGATTGGCTAGTAGTGGTACAGAAACAGCATAAAGTTTTGGGCTTATGAATTATGAATCCTTATTGTCTGTTCTAAGTACTCTAGGACTAACGTTTTGCTAGTATTGTCGCGAAACAACTGTCTTAAAAAAAGTTCAATCTATTTAATGAAACGTCTACTATCATATCCCAAATATCTGGATAAATTATTTAATTTGAGACCCCATACAATATTTTTTTTTTGTCACCGGGAACAAAGCCCATTTAGACAGCACATTAGTAAAGTGTTAGTAGGGTTAGTGAGGGAGTCGAGTTTTAGCCGGTAGAAATTTTATATGCTAGCCAGGATCGAACCCCAGCCTCCCGCTCCAATATCGTCATCACTGATGCCGAAGCGGGGCCAGCGCGTTAGCCAGCTCGGCTAACCCGACTCCCATACAATAATTAACTCTCCCCAGAGTACGATTTTTATTAAATTTTTGATACGAATTTTGTTTCCTGGTAAAATCAAAAATCAATAAATATAACTTATTAAATTTAAAATCTGTTTTTTAATTATTCTTCCAACTACATGCTGTGACAAACTACCTGACATAAGAGTGAAAATAGATTCCCGTTAAACGTTGTTATTGTATAGGAACCCTAAAAAAACTTTTAAGAGACATAATGAAGAGACACAATTTGAAAATCGAAAAAAATAAAATACCTTTTTCAGACTTGTAAAGAATATTATTAGGTATACATTAGGAGAAATTTTTCAACGTTTAAGAGGAGATTTTTCCGGGAAGGATGAGAAGAGGTCCTTTTACTTTCCTTGAACATAGCGTTCTATAAATTTTCAAAAGGATTAACCATAACGGCATATATATCGATGTCCTAAGTGCTAGTTTTCATTGTATATTTTCATTCAAATATTAAAATAAAAATTTCCAAGAGATGGCAGAAACCTTTCTTCTGTTTTGTCTTTCTGAAAAAATGAGAAAATTCCAAACACCCTGACGTCATCGACATTGGAATAAGCTGTTTACTTTTTTATTATTAAATATATCATTGCATAATTTCATTTTTGATTAGTGATACAGAATCCATCAAAACAATAATATTATTAGGTAAGAAAAAACGTTAATATTTTTCAATAACTAGATTAGAGCAAGGAAGTCAATTGGATTTTATTCAGTTTTATCTATATCTATACTTAATAATAATCGGCTTGAGCGATGACGCCGACGTGATTTTTTTTTAATTTTAAAACCCACTAATAGTTCCCGACAAATAAATTTTATTAAAATTCGGAAATTTAAATTTTTATTTTGAAGAAGGGAAAATAGTTTTTTTCTTCTTATTAAAAACAAGGACTAAAAAGATTATCGCAAGCTCAAGAGGATCAAGTACAGTCGATAGGGGGAAGTAATCTCCGAAGTCGAAGCCTCAAATTTAATGTAAACTTTATTTCATGTAATACAAATGGTTCAATAAATTTATTATTATTAAAAAAGCAAATGTCCGACGAGTGCGTTAATTAGACATTCTAAAATGCATCTTTATAATTATAAAAATGTTTGTACATTGCTGAAATAAGTATCTAATTATATAAAGTGAATTATTAACCTTGATGTTTTAATAGTTTAATTGTCAAATGCAGATGGCATTCGATTAAGTAGTTATTATATAATTGAAGTTAAGTAAAGTTTGGCATTGTTAATTTTTGAATAGATTACATTCTATCCAGAGGGGACGTGTTTGTGGGGCCCTGGGCTAACACTACTTGGGGGTCTACCTAATTAATCAAATTAATTGCCATTTTGTCAAAAAACTGTTTTCTATAATGATGTATATGGTATAGGAAAACAATTTGGACAATAAAATATTTTATTTATTTAGATAAGACAAACAGCAACTGTAGACATTATTACAAAGAAATTAACAGGTTATGTGTAGTTATGTTATATAAATTATAAAGCAATCTTTCTGCATTTCTGCGCTCCAAATTCATTTATTTGTTCATCTCATTGTAAGTCCTTTGTTAAGGAGGTTCTTTCGCGACAATCCATACAAAATGTTTTAGCTTCGTAACCACTCTATAAATATGAACTGAGTTAAAATTTTAGGTTATGTTTTTTACCGTGACTGTACTTTTTACGCTACTATATTCTATTTATGAATGGGTCGTTTCCAAGCCATTGATATTTTATCCCCTCCACTAAAAATAATCGCCCAAATATGTTTTTGTTTTTTTTTAATCAAAACTACGTGGTAAATAATTTCAATTTTTTTAAGTTACTCCGAATATATTATTCTAACAAATATTAGTTTTTCATCAAGATGGTGAAAGTCCTTCAATGAAAAAAAATAAAATAATGATCATTTTCCCACCTTTTCCCAATCTACAATATGTAAAAAATTCCATATTTAATTGCAATTATTTCATGTTTGCTGTGGTAAATCGTCTTCAAATTTTAAAAGTGTGTTTATTATTCTTTTAATGACTTATATTCCAAGTTTCGAAGGCTTCTTGAATTTTTGCATTTGTGAAAGAACTACTAGTCCAAGAGTTGGTGACACATTTTGAGTACGGATTTGACCCAACTAGAAATAATGCGTAATAGTACCTTCTATGATAGTTGTACAGAATGGACTGCTGGTCTAGCAGGTTTGGACCAGGTACGGCGCATGGTGTGAGTGCGGTAAAAAATACATATGTGTTAAAAAATATTTTTGACCCACAATGAAATTATAAAAATTATAATTTATAGTCAATTATAAACATAATATATTCACCCCAGACCATTTGATTGGTGGGACGTGGAACCAGACCCCCAAAGTGTATTTTTACAACATGCAAAAAAATAGCATGATGCTATCTGGGGTGAATATATTATGTTTATAATTGACTATAAATTATAATTTTTATAATTTCATTGTGGGTCAAAAATATTTTTTAACACATAGGTATTTTTACCGCACTCACACCATGCGCAGTACCTGGTCCACCTGCTTAGACCAGCCAGACTGGCCATTCCTTGTACAACTATCATAGACAGTACTATTACGCATTATTTCTAGTTACTCAAATCCGTACTCAAAAATGTGTCACCAGCTCTTGGACTATACCTTAAATCGCAATTTATTGAAAGAACTGATAAATAATTTAGTCGATTGTGGGGCTGGGATCAAAAAGCCCATATATAGATCCGCCTCTGATTCTATCCCAATTCCAGTCAGATTGCTTGCATCTCACTTGATTATACTGCTTTGTAAGAAACATGGATTTTACTTTAAAAAGTAATTTCTCATAGTAAATTTCTGAAAAAAAAAACTGAAATGCAAAGTTTAAAGCGACATACTGGAATTCACAAACCACTAGTTAAAATGATTAACTACTTTTAGAGACGCGACAGGATTATAGCCAAGTTGGGTTACGAAGATGAAGACAAAAAGTGGGAAACAATAATTTTTTTTTGATTTCTCCTTTTTGGAAGTTGCCATATATTTTTATTCGATCATATCAATTGATAACATTTTTTTTGAATTTTTAAATTTTATCATAACACACAAGTTTATACACCTATATAATATATTACAAAATTCTGTTTCCCCATATTTAAATTTTGTATACTTCTTAATAAAATTCTTCTTTTTTTTATTGAACGAATGCCCTTGAAAGCTCGGCTACGACCATTCCAACAAAGACGTGATCGCTGCTCCGGGTTGTATATCGAGATTTGTCAGGTTTTTTCTGGTATGACCACCCATGGTATAAATAGAAAATTAATTAAAATTTTGTATTATGTACTCGAATTTGGGTGGTCTTACTCAAAAAATAACCTGACAAAGAATCAATCTGACCACCAAAGCATGAACATGAGTATAACAGTAATTTTTATTTTGAATTAAATTAATAAAACGAAGAAAAAATTATTGAATTAAACAAGAATTGTATAAGAAGATAATAATCAAACATCAAAGCATTCTCTTTTGTTCAGGAAGAATGGTGTAGGTTCTAGGTGAAACATATTTTAGAAAATTAAAAATTTAAATTTCTTCTTCTTATTATTATTTAGGCTATAAAGGCTGTTTATTCCAGAGCGTCTTTAAATTTAATATTAAATTATTAAATTAAATTAAATTTTAAAATTTAAATTTAAAAAATATAAATTACTAGGTAGGTTTCACATAATAAAAGAACCGAGGGGTAAACCGCGACCTAATATCGTGTACACCTACTTCCATTTCCACTTTCATTTCCAAGTAGAAGACAATAAATGAAGGGGCATTATCTAATGAATTCGAAAATAATTCCAAAGACGTGTACATCTTATTCCAATCGCGGTTTACCCCTTGAAAAGAACTATTGCTTATGAACAAGACTCTACTATATATATATTTCGGGCTAAGAGCCCATTTTCAGGAGTTTATATAGATAAGTAACTCGAAATATATATATCCCACCCAAAAGATTCTGTGGAACAACAGGCCAATTTCGAAAAAGTAGTGAAATCTAGTTTGAAGCCAAGTTAAATTCGCCGATAATAATTAAGTTGAGAAAATAATACTTTCAATTAAAATGCACTCTTTCCATTTTGAATGACAATATAAATTAATGGATTCTAAATTTTTAATTTAAATTATTTTCATGACATTGACCTGTTTTTGTTTAATTTTCGAATTTTGTATCATGAAAAAGGCCACTAAATTTATTTTTCAAACAGTGGCCTCTTTCTCACGCGAAGGCCCTGTGTATATATTTGTTGATAAGGATGTAGCTACCATATAGCAAGAAGAAGGCCTTGTGGTTGTGGGGGGGACATCAAGATAAGTGAAGTGAAAATTTGAAATTTTGCTTATGGACTCAAACTGTTTGTTGGATAATAATCAAAATACAATTTTAAATATTCGAAGGGTCCTGGAATAAAAATTAAAATCAAGTGATATTTACAATTTAAATTATTAAAAAGAATTTTATGGCCGAGAATCAAAGATCTTATGGGATATGTTTTATTTAATGCTAGAAGGGTTCGTCCCATACATAGAATCCATTAAGACCCAGGTCAACAAACTACGTATATTCAAGCTTTTCCAACCTACTCAAGTAAAATAATTTTAACTTGATTTAATTTAAAACCTATTCTGTTCGTTGTTCCGTTCGACGAAATGCATTCTAAGTATATCATCCCCATAAATATATCTGTAGAGAGATTACTTATGTCAGACAGTTCAAGGAAAAAATAAGGGGAGAGATGTAATTCCAGGTAACAAAGGTAACCCGAGAATGATTCCAGATCGTAAATGTCGATTGCGCTCCTCTAAAAGCGTCATAAAGCTATCATTAGTAGCCTCGTTCGCTAATCAGCCATGGAAATCTTAACGGTATGAGGATATGTTATGCGTTGGGGAAATCAATCGAGAAAAATTCGCAACGATGAATTCCGGGCAAAGTTCTTCACCACTCAGAGCATAATTCTTTTAATTACTGTATGTCAAAAATTAACATACTTATCAAAGATATCATTAGCTATATTAATTTAATACAATTTTCAGTGTTCCTCAAAAGGTGTATCGAGAACGAGGGGTGAACCGCGATTGGAATTAGGTGTACACCGTCTTTGGAATTATCTGGAATTATTTTTGAATTTATTAGATAATCTATTGTCATTTATTGTCTTCTACTTGGAAATGAAAGTGGAAGTGGAAGTAGGTGTACACGATATTAGGTCGCGATTTACCCCTCGATCGAGAATGTAGCAAAGGGTTGTGGCGAAAAATTTTACGAAAAATTAACATAATATTTAATAAAAGCAAGTGAATTTTTTTTGATAAAATATTCCGAAATCAAAGATCTTATAGGATATGTTTTATTTCATATTAGAAGGAATCGCCCCTTTAAATACTTAATAAAATATTTAATATTTATTAATTTGAAATTAATATATTGATATATTATATGATAACGGAATGAGTGCATAATGCATATATTATTACTTGGTACGCCCTTCAGGAAGCCAGAATATTATTTATTTACTTATTTTTGCTTATTCGTATTTAGAAATGTTAGAAATAAAAAAAATCAAGGTTAAGTTTTTTCTGTCTGTCTGGATTTTGATACCCACTATAATTCGAGAATGTGGTGGCAGAAAGTTCCTTCTGGTGTCAAAATCCTTGATTTTTTTTAACTTAAAGTTGATTATCTTTTATGACTTTCTATCTTTAAAGCATCCATATGAAAAACTCAAAAAATATAAAAATTCGATAAAAAAAAACGCAAACCCAAATTTTTGCTTCCAAAGAGAAAAATTACTAAAAAAATTGAGCAATTCTTTTAAATTCTGGAGGCAGAGTATTAGGTACTGAGTCTTTAATAAGTTTTCTTTCCCTCCTTCTCTAACTCCTGAAGATGGGCTGACACTCGAAATATATCGATTTCAAAACTCATTTTTGTTTTATTTCTTTTTTTGTGAAATCTACTTTGCAATTTTACCCAATTTTTATTATTATATTAAAATGTTTCACCTAGAACCAACTCCTATCTCCTTAAAAGTTATAGTTTTCTTTTTCTACAATTTTTACAATTATTTATTTATTTTGTATTAAAAATTACTTTAATCATAGTAAAATTAATTGTAATAATAGAGATATAGTAATAATAGAGGTATATAGACTTTCATTCTGAAACTTTTGGGTCCAGGCACATTATAAATTCACATGAAGCTATAAAAATTTTTATTTTTGACAAGGCTTGATTCGATCACATATGTTTACCGCATTTTGTGTATAACTCCTAATTGACTGAAGATGGCCAAATAAAATTCAGGCCGAAACGTCTTATTAAAGGTGATTTATTGAACCCAGTGATTCCATCTTTGGCTGATACCTCCTCCTTCATCTAGTACAGTTTCATTACAGCCACGAATTCTAACAATATTCTAACAATAATAATAGAGATAGATTTTTTGAAATATAATTAAAAACGAAAAACTTAGTTTGGAAATTTCCTTTAAAAAAGGTAAAAAACAATGACGATCATCAAAGAGACAGTCAGAAAGTGTCTTACTCAAAAAAGAGTCAAAATTGGTCTATAACAAGTTTAACAACAATGTCCATCATATTTTGTTTGGAGAAATATTTCGTAAAATTTTTGGGAACCATTCTATTTCCTGTTGACAACAGGACCGTATCGAGTACCATAATTTTGGATTCTGTTGTGATTATAGTCTAGTCCAGTGGTTCCCAACCTTTTGTGGCCCATCTTTCTGGAGGTTAGCTAATACCAATCGCCCCCTTTTTATTTTCATTGTATATCTAATTTTAATTTGAAGTAAAATGTAAATAATAAAGCAATTTTATTATTTTAAACAATTTTTTTACCGTATATATAAACAACAAAAGCAGTTTTATCCGGTCACTCTTAAATGAAATAGAAATAAACTGCAACGGATCGTTGCTAAACTTTATCCAAATTCATTTGAAATATTAATATGTTTGTTCCTTTATTATTAATCACATTTCACTTGCAATTTGTAGTTCATATTGACATTAATTCAAAAATAATTCTCATTTAATAGTTGAGGAATAACCATTCTACGTTTGATTTTTGACATTTCGGTTTTTATTGGTAACCATTGCTGAAGACATGGAGGAATCGACTTAAAATCAAAAATAGCCATCGATTCTCATCTAATACTTGAGGAATAACAATTCTACATTAGGTTTTTGACGTTTCGATTATTATTGGTAACCATTGCTGAAGGCATGGAGGAATCGACTTAAAATCAAAAATAACGATCGATTCTTATCTAATACTAGAGGAATAACCTTATTGCATTCCATTTTTGATGTTTTGACTATTAATGGCAACCTCTACTGAAAACGTGGAAGAATAGACTTAAAATCAAAAAGACTAAATTCTTTTATGGCAAACAACTCAAGCATGAGTTGTTTACCAAAAAAGATTTTAGTCTTTTTGATTTTAAGTCTATTCTTCCACGTTTTCAGTAGAGGTTGCCATTAATAGTCAAAACATCAAAAATGGAATGCAATAAGGTTATTCCTCTAGTATTAGATATGAATCGATCGTTATTTTTGATTTTAAGTCGATTCCTCCATGTCTTCAGCACTGGTTACCAATAATAATCGAAACGTCAAAAACCTAATGTAGAATTGTTATTCCTCAAGTATTAGATGAGAATCGATGGCTATTTTTGATTTTAAGTCGATTCCTCCATGTCTTCAGCAATGGTTATCAATAAAAACCGAAACCTCAAAAATCCAATATAAAATGGTTATTCCTCAAGTACTAGATGAGAATCAATCGCTATTTTTGGTTTAAAGTCGATACCTCTATGTCTTCAGCAATGGTTACCAATTAAAACCGAAACGTCAAAAATCCAATATAGAATGGTTATTTCTCAAGTATTTGATGAGACTCAATCGCTATTTTTGGTTTAAAGTCGATTCCTCTATGTCTTCAGAAATGGTGACCAATAAAAACCGAAACGTCAAAAATCCAATATAGAATGGTTATTCCTCAAGTACTATATGAGAATCAATCGCTATTTTTGGATTAAAGTCGATTCCTCTATGTCTTCAGCAATGGTTACCAATAAAAACCGAAACGTCAAAAATCCAATATAGAATGGTTATTCCTCAAGTATTTGATGAGAATCAATCGCTATTTTTGGTTTAAAGTCGATTTCTCTATGTCTTCAGCAATGGTCACCAATAAATACCGAAACGTCAAAAATCCAATATAGAATGGTTATTCCTCAAGTATTTGATGAGAATCAATCGCTATTTTTGGTTTAAAGTCGATTCATCTATGTCCTCAGCAATGGTCACCAATAAAAACCGAAACGTCAAAAATCCAATATAGAATGGTTATTCCTCAAGTATTTGATGAGAATCAATCGCTATTTTTGGTTTAAAGTCGGTTCCTCTATGTCTTCTGCAAAGGTAAGGGATAAGAAAACAACGCAGTTGCTATGGTTACTTATAAAATTTCCTCCCAAATTTTTAGCATTTCACAGAGAGAAGCCTATCCATTCTTATTTAAGCAAGGCTAAATGAGCTATATTAAAAGGTTCAAATGAATAAATTTTAAAGAATTAAAAAAATTAAAAAAGTACTCTCTTACTCTAGAGTAAAGTACTTTAAAATATAATTTTACTAAAAACTTTATTTATCCTTTTTTGTGGTCCCCAAGGTACTTAATTAGGATATTAAATTTCATCAAAATTGGTTAAGTCATTTTCAAGATATTTAGAAAAAACTAAAAAAGTACTGAAATAAAGTACTAATGTTTGTGGGTCGATATGTACCAAAATCTAATCAGCGCTTCATTTTGTTCAAAGAATGCTAGGTTTTCAATTTCATTTCAATCGGTGCAACGGTGTGGAAAAAATCGTGGGCCAAAAAAACGATAACATACATCCATCCATACATACATACATACATCCGCACGCACTAAATGAAAAAATGGCACTTTTTGGCCTCTCGACGAGACCCCATGTAATTTTTGGCAAAACCGTCACGTGCTAAAATTCAACCTAATTGAATACTACAATTTGTGACTTTAATTTAGTCCATGGGTTCCGTAGTCTTTACCTGAGGACCCTTTGAAGCCACGCTTGCCCCGAGAGCGATTGCAATACTTTACCCATGCTTTGCATTGGATAAAGTAAAAAAATTAAAATGTACATTTTTTACAGATTTTTTTTAAGAACATTTAAAAAACAGGAGTACATGTTTTCATTTTTAAATTAGAATCTAAAAATTAAGAAAATTAACAGTTAAAATTTGAAAAAATAAATGAAAGTTTGAAAACTTTATTATTGTTTTATTGAACACTATTTTAATCCCCCCCCCCTTTGAATACTCATCGCCCCCATGATAACCCAAATCGCCCACTTGTGGGGGCGATCGCCCCCAGGTTGGGAACCACTGGCCTAGTCTATAAGGAATAAGTAAAGAAAAACATAGTCACTGAATTCTTTGCCGCTACGAGTATGAAATGAATGAAGGAGAATTGTTTCTCTCGGTGTCTAGCTTACTCAATGCGTTGGACCGTTCAATTTCAATTTTTTACTTTTGCGAATTCTCCCGGAACACAGGATGGGCATACCGGGATTATACATAAAGGGAAAAGAAAATATAGATCAAGAAGGATAAAGATATACTAGTAATTATAGTGTTTTAAATTGAATATAGAAAATTAATGATTTTCTATGAAGGAAGATAGAGGGAAGTAATCAAAGAATCACAAAGAGAAACTAATTGAAACAAATAGGTTGTCTACTCTGCTACTCTCGACAAAATGAAAACTTTTCAATTTAATCAAAGAATGACTTTATTAAGTTAAATTTATTTTAAATAAATTATATTTAAAAAAAACTAAAAAACACGCTTCTGAAAAGTACAAAATAATGTAATACTTAATCAAAAGCGTGGGCGCAGAAACATGTACTTTTAATAATTTCGACAAAGTACTCCACGCTTTTTATTCAAGTATTACATTATTTTGTACTTTTTAAAAGCGTGTTTTTTTAGTTTTTTTTTAAATATAATCCAATTTTTTACTTTTTAGTCTTAATTATTTTTATAGAGAAAAGTTTGCGGAATTTAACGGAATGAAATGTATTTATTTTTATTGTTTTTATATAATTTCATATATAAATTTTATTAAACCAATTATTTTACATTAATTAATGTATACATTGTATTTTAGCTTCGACTCCGGAGATTATTTCTCCACCATCGACTGTCCTTGATCATCTTTGTAGTCCTTGTTTTTAATAAGAGGAAAAAACTAATTAAATAAAAAACCTCTTTTCCGATAATTATTCCAATTCCATTATTTATTAGAAATTTTCTATATAATTTCATTTACATGAATTTATGCATACCTTGTTTTTGAGCTTCGATTCCGGATATTACATCTCCACCATCGACTGTCCTTGATCATCTTTTAGTCCTTGTTTTTAAAAACCCAATTAAAGAAAAAAACCTCTTTTCCGATAATTATTCCAATTCCATATTCGATCCAATCAGGACCTCGTCCCTATATAATTTCATTTAAATTGAGTAGGTAAACAATTGTTTTTATAGAGAAATATTTGTGGAATTTAACAGAACCAAAGTCACATTGATAGATAGTTAGATATCTTAAGGTGTGACAATTATTTATTATTATTTTGTATTTTCTGTCATTTTTTATAGAGTAGGTAATTATTATTAAATTATAATGTACTAGAGTTCTTGAAGTAAAGAATATCTAGTAGTGTCGCAATTTTAAATCAAAATAGATAATTAAGGAAAAAAATCTATTGATACTTATTCTGTTCTGGATACTACATTTGAAAATTTGTTAGTTGATTTTTTACTTAGAGAAAGTGGTGTAGGTTTTAGGTGAAACATGATATTAATTAATAAAGTAAAGGGTGTGTAGTTTCCCAGTGAATGAAATAAAACTCAAAGAGGTTTATACAAACTCAATATATTTCGGATTATTAGTTTATCATCAGGAGTTTACAGGTTAAAACTAATAATATTTTTAGTTTTAAGCTGTAAACTCCTGATGATGGACTAATAATCCGAAATATTTTGAGTTTGTATAAACCTCTTTGAGTTTTATTTCATTCACTGTGAAACTACACACCCTTTACTTTATTAACTTGTTAGTTGAGCTGTTTAGCGAAAGAACAATTTTGGGAAAAGCCACTTAAATTGCACATTTATAATGAGAGAAGATTTCATCAGAATACCCGAGTTGAAAAGTCCAAAAATAAGTAAGGAACCTTCCTGCTGATAAATTTCTCATTAAGAAATTGTAATTTAAGTAGTTTAAGCCTAAACTTATACTGTAGGAAAATAATAACCTTCCTGTAGATAAAAGGAAATTTTGTAAAAGTGACCTAAAAGAATAGTCTAAAAAAGATATATTATAATTTCAATCTATTGATAAAACCATAAATACTTGGAAGGACCCTGAGACGGGTTCCACACCAAGACGATTAGACACGTAATTTAAGGTCGTAAGTGATGCGCGATAATTATCTTTTAAGACGGAAATCATTTGAGCGCGTAAGAACTATTTGGAATTGACTAAAGACACCAATAAGAATACAACGTTCCTCGTAAGATACTTGTCATTGGTCATTATCGTATAACATTTCAAAGTGACAGTATTCCTAAAGTAGTCTCGAGGTTCCAGTAAGGCTGAAGATTAACATTCTTGATTTCTTGTTTTAATATTATTGAAAATCATATTATATATAGAATTACAAACAGCGAGTTTTGTTATTTTTCCTGAGAAAAGATTATTTCTGAATATTACTTATTATCTTAATTTGTATTACTTTATGAGTACTTACCATTCCCTTATCTAAGAGTAATAAGAAGTTTTCAGATGGAAAAAACCCAGTCTATCTATTAGTTTTCATGTCTTTCAAAGAAAGGTATAAAGAAATGCAATCTGAATTGAAAACTTCCATTCCTTTGTGATGATATAGTCTTTTGTGGAACTGTGTCACATACTAACTAAAATGTGCGGATGACTCAATATGTAAATACCAAGAGTTCATTAGAACATAAAATTAGTCTCTTACCAAAAGATTGTATTGTTTCACTGAGCGAAAAAATTATTTTGATGTAAAATCACCATCTTAATGGTCGAACGATAAATAAACGTTCTGCCTAAAAAAGCAAACAAATATTATTAGTTAGGTATTACATTTATTATGAAAGTTATCCTGTAGTTCTTTACGTGGTTTTATTCAGCAACACTCTCCTACTTTCACCCCACTTAATTCATTGTATTGAATTATTCATTAGTTACTTTTGGGAAGGAAATTAAATCCATGGGGTAATGTAAAAACATGACAAGATCTAAAACTTAATTGAGAACATAGAATAGGCAACAGTAGTTGTTTGTATTTACACAGTTAAACTTTAAAATTAAGATAATTAATGTAAAGATTTAAGTATCTTTTTTGAGTTTCTTATTTTGAATTTCTTCTTTTTGTTGAAGAAAGATTGAATTTTTTCAAAAATCAACCCAGGTTAGGTAAATAACCATATATATAATATTGAGAAATGAATAAACGAATCTAAGATTTTATTAGAAATATTTTTACATTACATATCAGAGGGCTTCGTCCCCTCAGGAATCGAACCCAAGCGCTAACTAGCTTGCCGGGCCGTTAGCCAAACGCTTAAGACAAATGATCCGAAATGCAACATATAGAAGAAATGAAGCCAAAGATAATTCACTCCTTTCAACTAGAAGAGAAAAGCAAAAAATCAGGCTAAACTGAAAAAAGTTTTCAGTGTGGGGTCCCTTATTTAAATAATTAATGTTAAATTAAAATTTAGGTGAAAAAAATATTGTTTATTATAGAATCATTTTTAAATTAATATTTTAGTAGGCTTATCTTGTGATTTTTGTTTTGTGAATGTCAGAAAAAATACCTAAATAATCAAATTTTGTTTAAATTGCTTCATGTGATTATTAAGTTATCAAATACGCATGAACCAAGAATTTTTAGCTTACAATTTAAAATTTCTCTACTTATTAAGATTAAAAGTAACAGATGGATCATTGCGATCAGAAATATAATGAGGACTCAACTAAAATTTTAAAAAATTTTAAATTCATTTAATTTTTTTTTTCATTATTAAAAATATAATATTAAAATAATGAATATAAGATTAATTTTAGGAAATATATAAATTTGATATACTTATATATAAAGAGAGAAAGAGGTGTAACTCTTATAAACCCATCAATCACGAAAAATTAATTTCTTAGGGTTTTCCTTTTAAATTCTTAATCTATAATTTTCCACGACATAAAAAAATAAATGATTTACTTTCAGCTTTGTAAATATAAATTAATAAATCGGTATTTAATGATTTAGTAGGTATTAATTAAATTACTTAACAAAAATTATATATACCTAAATAGTCAAACAGGTTTTTCGATTTGAAAAATGCTCGATAATCAGAATTGGAAATAAAAATTTAATAAATAAATCAAATTTAAATAACGAAAACTATTTGAAATTATACTGATTTTTTTATTTATTTAAGCTTATCGATACTCTGTTTATTAATTCTTTATTTATGTATATATATTTATTACTTCGAGCATGAAATAATCTGCTTGTTTTGTAACTGCAATAGGTTTCACTTTAGAAAAATATTCATTAAAAAATAATTACTAAAACTATTTCTAAATGTATTAAAAAATATATTTAATCAAAACCTAAAATAAAAAAATTCCCTGATAATTATTTTATATCTGTCTGTAGTTTTATAACGACCGGAGACAATGTTTTGACGTATAGTTTATCGGAAGAGCAATATAAAGGTGCTTAGGCAATCAATTGCAAAGGGCATTTCTCTCCATGGTCAGTATAGTTGTTATAAACGACCTTCAAATTAGATCATGAATTACCTTCGAATATTCCTGTTAAATAAGAATATCGGGAATTGAACATTTTGTCTCGCTGACTAGAAATGAAACAATCAAAAAGCGTTTTTCAGATCATTACTCAGCACATGTTTCCCTTGTTTATATAGAATAGTTATACATTTTATTCACATTTACAGTTATCGATATTATATAATGAAATGGTTGATAGTTGATGAATCACGTTTGATTAGAAATTCTATTTGTGTTTATTTTTTATTCATTTTGATTTTTATTAATAAAATCGATCTTGAAATTACTTCGGATGCCCGATTCGCTGGGTGTTCCGAAAATTGAAATCGAACATATTTGTTTTCATACATTTTTGGGCTTAGAAATAGTTATGAGATATGAAAGATAATAAGAATTTCATTCATCCACCTTGAAAAAAAAAAAAAAAAATGAAAAATAATATTTTTCATACATATTTTTCTAATTCGACATGTGAGTCCAATTAGGTATAACTCAAAAAAAGCCGGTTTCCAACTATTAAGGGCATCGATTCCTCGCAACTAGAAGTTACAAAATGAAATTAACTTTTTTTATCTTTGAGATACAAGTTCTCAAAATCAGGACTCAGACAAGCCATCGCAATACTTCACATTACTATATTCTATAGCAGCGGTGCCCAACCCACGGCCCGCGGGCCGGATCCGGCCCGCGAAGAGGCTCAATCTGTCCTCCGAGCGAGTTGACACTAAATATGTATTTTTTGTAAAATATCTAAAAAAATTATAAATCATATTATCGTTTTCGAAAAGAAAAAATTACCAAAATGATGCAATTACTCAGCAAAAATTTCGAAGATAGATTTACAGATTTTCACCGGGTTAAAAATGAAATACGCTTGTTTGAAAATCCTTTTTCAGTGGAGGTTTCTACGGCGCCAGATGATTTACAACTAGAATTAATAAAATTACAATGCCAAACGCCATTACAAGATCTTTTTCGCGAGAAATCTTTACCAAATTTTTATGCAGCGTTAGACTCTTATCCTAATTTGAGGAAATTTGAATTGAAAATGACGACGGCGTTTGCAAGTACATATATTTGTGAACAAACATTTTCTACTTGAAAAAGAGCTAAATCAGCGTCTCGCTCTCGGCTTTCAGATGATCACCTTCATTCCATATTAAGGAGAAACGTTACCCAACTTGAACCAAATATTCAAAAATTAGTTTCTGAAAAGCAACATCAGACTTCACATTAATAAATCGTGACTACAGATTTTGTCTTTTTTTTAATCTTAACCCAAATTTATGATTTCGTTTAATTCAGGTATCAGCAATCTTTTAAATGTATTCAAATTACAAGTTGATTAAAAAACAACTAGATATCTTAATAATATCCTAATAAAAAGGATTGTATATTTTAGCCGCACCATTAATTTAAAAACGTAATATTTTCATTAAATTTACAAATATTTTGAAAAAAATGAATCAGCACAAAAATATTCATGAATTCATTGAAAATGTTGCTTTTTTTTAATTAAAGGTGCCGCTAAGATATACAATTATAAATAATCCGGCCCGCGAGATCCTATGTCATGTTGAATCCGGCCCGCAGACAAAAAAGGGTTGGGTACCACTGTTCTATAGAATATAAATGTGGAATGAAAAAGAGGAGTCGGAGAAAGTCTGTTCCGGCGCTACATGTTTTTTATATCTATTTTATAAAAATGATTATATTTTCCATTCGCTAGATTCCGAGCTTTCAGCAAAAAATCAAATATCTAAATCTTATAGCTCCTCTACACTATGGCCCATAATAGACTACTTATGGTCGCCATAATGCCCACCATTAAAACGCAATTAAAAAACTAAGTTTAAATAACATAATTTACTTGCATGGATCTAAGAAGTAGTATTAAAACCAACAATTTATCAATTAAATTTAATTAATAATCCGAAACAATCAAAAAAATCCCCATATTAAAAATGACAAATTAATTTTTTAAGTTTGTTCAGCACAGAACACAAACAAAATAAGTAAAAAATTAATATTAAAAAGATATATACAGTCGACTCTCGATAATTCGAAATCCAAGGATCTACAAGAAAAATTCGAATTATCGAGACTTCGAACTATCAAGTTTGAATTATCAAGAGAAAAAAATTGTATTATTAAGAGTTTTTATTATATTTTTGAATGAGCTTACATAGATTTTATATAGGTATAGCCTCAAGTAAAAAATTAAAAATAATGAAACGACAAAAAAGAACAAAAAAATACATATGTATTAACCTATTGCAGATAATAATATATACCTAATTAAATAGTTTTTGCTAGGAAAAATTCGAATTATAAAGAGGGGAAGTGGCCTAGTTCGAATTATAGAACGTTCTCTTACCCTCTTGTTGCGAAAAAGGTTTTCGAGTTATCGATTGTATCAAAATAAACAGCATTTATTCGATTTACCGAAGTTAACAGCTGAAGAGTTCGAATTATCGAAATATTCGAATTATCGAGAGTCGACTGTACCTACGTTTAAACCTTGAGGAACCAAATTAAAAAACTAAGAAATCTATTTCTGTTACATATTTTTATACAAAATAGTTTCATAATAATATAAAATAAAGTAAAAATACCTTAATTAGTCAAAACAATTGTAAAGATAATCGAAAAAGTATTTTACCTAAATTGTTTTATTATTTATTTTGTATGCAAGTCCCGCCTGCGATTTCTCCCTTTTTTCAAAGTGAGAGTCAAACATGATTTAGAACATTTTATGTAACTCTTACTTGTATCAATTTCGTAAAAAAAATAATATAATAATCATTAGGCAGGCCTAAAGGGTGATATATTGGAATTCATGACATTCGATCTTCGCTAGAAAACTAACACAGATACTTCATGTATATAAGGAACGAGCTGCTCCAGGCGTGCCCAAATATTTAGATATTTGCAAATAAATAACTCTCAGTTTTCTAAAGAGTAAATGTAAAAAAATCTAAAAATTTCTATATTTTGCCCCCCCTTTCGCCCCCATACAGTCAATTTTGATAGTTGATTTTTACAGGAATAGTTTCTTAAAGTAATAAAGAATAACTCTACAAAATTTGATCAAGATCGGAGAGAGTTTTAACTTTTCCCCCCACTCACATTTTGGATAATTGGGAGTCGA
This sequence comes from Forficula auricularia, assembly GCA_024734495.1. Lineage (NCBI taxonomy): Eukaryota > Metazoa > Arthropoda > Insecta > Dermaptera > Forficulidae > Forficula > Forficula auricularia. Next base: position 5,965,447 of record JALMQS010000291.1, on the reverse strand, counting down.
ATTTCAAAAAATCCTGAAATTACTTTTTAGATATTTGTATTTAGAATTTTATTAAGTAAAAATCAAGTAGATATCTTATCGTTCTTAATTGAAAATGCATAATTAGTGTAAACACATTGTACAGATATTTTGCCCCTTTTGACCCCTTTTTCAAAAAATCCAGAAATTAGTTTTTAGATATTTTAACTTAGTATTTTTATAAGTAAAAAGCAAGTAGATATTTTATCGTCCTTAAGAGATATCGCATAATCAGTGAAAACACACTTTGCCCCCTTTGACCCCTTTAGAGGTCGAATTTCGAAAAATCCTTTCTCAGTGAGCCCCTATGTCATAGATGTAATATCCTCTCCAAATTTCATGTTTCTATGTCCAGTGGTTCTGGCTGTTTTGATGATGAGTGAATGAGTGCGTGAGTGAGTGTATCGGGCAAAGAATTTTATATTATATAGATTGCAAGTATAGGCAGAAGAAGTCGGCCAATAATAGTTAGATGAAATAACATCCCTCCCTTCTCTAGATTGCAAAGCAATCTGAAAATATTGCTTCTTTGATCAATTTATAATCATTATGAGCTGAAGACTATTAAAAATTGAATTTAATGGCATTGGAAGAGAACGCTGCCTAAGCTCTAGGCGCTTTCTTTTGAACCGAGTCAGTATTTGAAGTGAATGACCACTCGCTTTATAAAATCCAAAAATAAGCAAGTAATTTGAAATTACAATCTTAGTTTGTAAGTATTAATTTTAAAATAAAAACATACAATAATGTCTGTATTATGTGGTTGTTACAACCTCTATTTTGTTTATCTTCTTTGTATTGTACTAACCGTCTTGTAATGGGTGACCATCAATCTGAATAGTAATAATTCTAAATTGTTAACGAATACTCTTCAGATGACAGAGAATATAATCCAGAAAAAGTAAACAAACTAGAGGTATTAACCAAATTCACCTAGATGTAAAATATTTGAATTACATAATTTATATAGAAGGTCTTGTGGTGAAAATTTTCGGAGGTCTTGGGGAACACTTTGGTTGTTCATTAATGAAATTTAACACTAAATTGATTTTAATATTTTTATTGTGTTTGCAGTTGACGGGTGGACAATATGTACATTTTGTTTCGCCTAGGACGGCATCATCAGCACCTGTTTTTGATCAAAAAACTCATGTAAAATTTGAGAAAAAAGATAGTGCCAATAAAGAACTGGATATACTCAACAGAAAATTCAAAAGAAAAAACATATAAAATGAAATTAATTTCATCAAAAATACATTATATGAATTTTCTGAAATTCAAAAAGAAAAAACCATAAAATGAAATTAAATACATCAAAAATACATTATGTGAATTTTCTGTTGAGTATAGCCAGTTGTTTATTGGCACTATCTTTTTTCTCAATTTTTACATGCGTTTTTTGATCAAAAACAGGTGCTGATGATGCCGTCTTAGGCGAAACAAAATGTACATATTGTCCACCCGTTAACTGCAAACACAATAAAAATGTTAAAATCAATTTAGTGTTGAATTTCATTAATGAACAACCAAAGTGTTCCCCAAGACCTCCGAAAATTTTCACCACAAGACCTTCTATATGAATAAATAAACTGCAACGGATCGTGGCTAAACTTTATCCAATGTACTATCTTATTCTAGGGTAAAATACTTTAAAATAAAATTTTACAAAAAACTTTATATGTCCTTTTTGGTGGTCCTCACGGTACTTAATTACAATATTAAATTTCATCAAAATTGGTTTAGTTTATTTTCAAAATATTTAGAAAAAACTAAAAGTATTAAAATAAAGTATTAATGTTTGTGGGCCGATATGTACCAAAAGCTAATCAGCGCTTCATTTTGTTAAAATAATAGTAGGGTTTCAATTTCATTTCAATCAGTTCAAAGCTGTGGAAAAACGACGAAAAAAACGATAACATCCATCCATCCGCACGCACTTCCAGAAAAAATCGCACTTTTTGGCCAGTGGACTAGACCCCATGTAATTTTTGACAAAACCGCCACGTGCTAAAATTCAACCTATATGAATACTACAATTTGTGACTTTAATTGAGACCATGGGTTTCGTAGTCTTTAGCTGAGGACCCTTTGAAGTCGCGCTTGCCACGAGACCGATTACAATACTTTACCCATGCTTTGCATTGAATAAAGTAAAAAGGGAACAATATTCCAGCACCCTGTATGTAGTTTTTTCTACTTGGTATTAATATTACATAATTTATATTTACAATCTTAACTTCACTAAATAAATTTTTTTTGAGTTATCATTACTGTTATGTAAATATTATTTAAAATTTCTACCTTTAGGAAAGTGCATCGAATGCAGGTAAATATAGCAAAAATAATTTGATGCTGATTGATGTTAATTTACCAACGAATTGCAAAAGATACTTGATCGTGAGATTTTTCTTATTTGGTGAAGCGAATTGATTCAAATATTTGTCAATTTAGCTGGTAACTGTATCCATTTTATCACATTCTCCTCGCTGATAGTGACAACACCGGTCGAACAACAAAAACAGCGCAAAGGCATGCGACTTTCTAGAGAACAACGCAGTAACAAGTAAATGGATCGTATTGTTTTGGTAGTTGGAATTTGAATAGTTATGCTTTCACATGTCTTGTTTATGTTAAGAGTTATATTTCGAATGTTTGCCAGTGTCTGCCAGTGCCTCTGCAAAGTCACTTCCGTTCACGCGATTTCCCCTTCTTTCGGACTCGACACGTGAATTCCTGTCAGGGAAGCAAGGCAATGGACAAACAGCTGAACGAGATCTTATATAATGAAAATAGATAGATAGGTACAAGCCGGCCGGCCGGCCCTCAGCTATCCTACTTTCATTCACTAGAGAGAAGGTCTTGGTCAATGAGCGATGTCAATTAGGGAGAAATGCAAAAACAAATATACTTGTAGAACCTCGTTTATCCGGACTAACTGGGACCAAAGGCAAACCGGATAATCCGGATATATCTATATATATATACAATAAAATTAAGGTTTTGTCAGTACATTGCTCCAAATCACCCCAAATTTTGGTTGCACACGTTTCAAGCAAAGCTGTGAACGAATACACCATCAACAAAATTCCTGTATGTCTGTATGTATGTGTGTCTGTATGTTTCAGTGGTTTCCGTGAAAAGTTGCTCACGATTCACGTCAAAACGGCTGAAAGGATTATAATGAAATTTCATATTTGTATCAGATGACTTCTAACTTTTTTAGCTGGGTGCTGTGTGGGTTTCTGGGGGTGTGGTGGGTGGGAGTGGGGTGTGAGGTTGGGGTTCCGAGGTGGGTGGGGTGCGGGATGGAATGTTGGGGTGGTGGTGTGGGGGAGGGGGTTGGGCGCGGGTGAATGATGCGGGGGGTAGGGGTGCTGGGTGGGTTTCGGGGGGTGTGGTGGGTAGGAGTGGATTGTGAGGGTGGGGTTCGTGGGTTGGGGGTCCAGGGGGCGTGCCCCCTGGCTAGCAAGAGGGCCGGCGAAGGGCCTTGCAGCTAGTGGGTAATAAAAACAAAAGATATCCTCAAATAAGCGAATTTGAATTTATTACGATAAAAATAAACTGCAACGGATCGTTGCTAAACTTTATCAAGTCATTTGAATTATCAATATTTTTATTCCTATATTATTAATCATATATCACTGCATATTTGCGGTCCTTGATTAAAATAGAATAATAAGAATTTAAAAAAAGTACGATCTTACTCTAGAGTAAAGTACTTTAAAATATAATTTTACTAAAAAAAAACTTTATTTAACCTTTTTTGTGGTCCCCAAGGTATTTAATTAGGATATTAAATTTCATCAAAATTGGTTAAGTCATTTTCAAGATATTTAGAAAAAACTAAAAAAGTACCGAAATAAAGTACTAATGTTTGTGGGCCGATATGTACCAAAAACTAATCAGCGCTTCATTTTGTTAAACTAATGGTAGGTTTTCAATTTCATTTCAATCGGTTGAACGGTGTGGAAAAAATCGTGGGCCAAAAAAGCGATAACATACATACATCCATCCATACGCACGCACTAAATGAAAAAATCGCACTTTTTGGCCTCTCGACGAGACCCCATGTAATTTTTGGCAAAACCGTCACGTGCTAAAATTCAACCTAATTGAATACTACAATTTGTGACTTTAATTGAGTCCATGGGTTCCGTAGTCTTTGCCTGAGGACCCTTTGAAGCCACGCTTGCCCCGAGAGCGATTGCAATACTTTACCCATGCTTTGCATTGGATAAAGTAAAAAACATGTTTATATCAAAATTACATAGAATTGTTTAAAAAAATACATACCTACGTTAAATCAACTGGTGTGTTCACCACACGACTTTCATATTTGAAGTCATCGCGAAATTACTAATTTATACCCACTTCCTTTATTTCTTTTTTTTTTTATTATTATTATTTTCTCAAAACGGCTAAAAATTAGTGTATTTATCAAGTGTCATGAGTGAATACTTGTGTCAAATTTCTAATCCGATTGAATTAAAGCAAGGAATCGTTCATATCTCGTCTTCGGAAAGTCGCAGAGACTTGAAATTTGAAACTTAAGCTATCTAGAGGCTACAAGAAGTATAACAAGATTTTGGATAAAATAGAAAAACCGGAAGTTGATGTTTACGTAGGTAATAATTTACCCCCCCCCCCCCCCGTTTCGAAACCATAGGTCTCAGAGGTACGAAATCCTAAACTTAATCTTGATATAGGCTAGAAGGAGTACATCAAGATTTTGGTTGAAATCGGAAGACCGGAAGTGGAAATTTACATGAAAGATTTTTCTTTTTTTTTTTTTTTGATTTTCTCAAAAACGGCTCCAAAGATTTTTTTTAAAAATTAGTGTATTTATCAAGTGTCAAGACACAAACGCACTGACCAATGGATTTTAGACCCATTTTTGGCCTCTGGGGACCACAATTTACAATTTTATGTCCTAAATCCGGTTTCCAACTATTAAGGGCAACGATTTCTTCCACCTAGAAGTTACAAAATGAAATTAACTTTTTTCATCTCTGAGATACAAGCTCTCAAAGAGTCAGGACCCAGACTGGCCATCGCAATACTCACGCATTATATTCTATAGAATATAAATGTGAAAGTAAAAAACATGTTTATTACAAAATTACATAGAATTGCTTAAAAAAACACATCATTTCATTTCAAAGAATTGGTCCACTGTCTTATGTTTTAAGCACGTGTGCCGTTTGAATGAAACAGGGTCACATCAATCAATATATTAAAGCAAATTTTTCGTTAAATTATAATTACATTCTTGACGTCAGAGTTAAAAATTATTATCTATGTGAACATTTATTAAAATATAAATGTCTACAAATCCGATCCGGATAATCCGGAGGTCCGGATAAATGAGGGCCGGATAAGCGAGGTTTTACTGTATTTTTTACATCAATTTGAACTGCTCTACCATTTTCTCGAAGACTAAAAACAAAGTAATCAAATTTTACTAGGTACGCTCATAGGCTCATATTGAATTCACTCAAAAATTTTCATTTTGACTATAACTTCATTAGATTTTTCAGCGATAATTTGGCGTTTCAACTTATTATAACAACGTTAAAAGATTTATAAATAAATACTACAGAATTTAAAAATTGTTTAATTTAATATCACAACTTTTAGTTGCCTTGGTATTTAACAGGGGTGCTCAATCTTTTGTAATACGCGAGCTACCTTTGTATACTAAGGTATATGGCGATCGACAGGTTATAATAAAAATAATACAAATAAATTGCTAACAAAGTAAATGTCTGTATTAATAATTTACGAAGTACATAAAAATTCTCTACTGGGTGTATTGTTCGGAAGGATGAAACCGGTTGGTGATCGGCCAAAAACGGTCCCGCGATCGACGGGTTGATCACCCGTGGTATACAGGGTGATTCATCGGTCTGTCAACGAATAAACGTAAATAACTTCTTAATTTATAATTTCAGATCCTTTATTACTTAATACTTTTTTAAAGGGAATCTAATTTACTATCAGAATAAATAAATATATATAGGGTGTTGCATTAAGAAATATAAAGTTACATATTGTTTTGCTTAAACGGAGCACCCTGTATACAAATGCATATAGTACGTAGATAGACAATAATTTTTCATATAAATTATATTTGAAGAGTTTTTCTTTCTGACTTAAAATAAAAGAGTTATAAGAGTTATAAAGACAAGACAGACCGATGAATCACCCTGTGTGTTATGTTGTTAAGGACGTTCACTAATAAATCGATTTTCTTGCAATCATTTTAAAACTTTAAATACATATATTTATAATTGTCCTTTATACGTAGAAATTTTTTTCAATGGTCCTTGCGGCACTAAATTTGTAAATATTAACCATTGAAATTTGCATATTAAACACCCGAACCCTATCCCGATTGATATTAAAGCGACTGTTTCAATTAAATAACAATCGTAATTTTCTTGAAATCATTTTGAGAAACTGAGAATCATTTACTGAAGATATAACAAATAATTTTCCGTTAAAATTATGGTATCAAGCGGCATTCGTTTTGTATGAAAAATGTTAAAAGTTTTTGATGGTTTTCATTTTATCTTTCATCGCATGGCAAGTGAGAGATGGCGACTTAGCAACGTCGCACTAAAATCACTCAATTTTTCAATATCTAAAAAACTTCTGCAGCTGGTGAATTTGAGATTTTTAGCTAATTCTCTCAACCTAACTATACTGTTCTCGTTGAGCTGTTTCATGAAGTGTGTTTTTTTTTTATTCTTTGTCTTTTTGCGTCGGTAAGAATGTAATATTGCCAGATCCGAGAAACGACGCAGGGAAAATATTTTTGCCTTTCTGCACATGTGAGAGTAGGGGAAAGAGCGAACTGCATCTGAGCTATATTAGGGAACGTCCTTAAATTTGATTTTTACTCAAGAGTGCAAGAAAACATTTTTAAAATTCTAAAGTGTATGGAAAGAGAATCGGGTTGGTCGCGCGTGTAGCAATACTGCTTCATCATGGTCGTGATGATGGGGTGGGGAGGGGGGGGGGGGGGGAGACGAGTCCAAGCCTCCAAAAAAATTTAGCTTGCTATAATCCAACTCCTGCACTATAACAATACTATAATATGTTTTAAAAGTATCAAACTAAATAGCATCTAGTCAAATCAACTATAGTATCCAAAACCAAAAAAAGGGTTCTGAAAGCTGAAAAGACTTAAACTACTGCTTTAACCTTATATTATACATCGGAATATTTAAAAAAATATTTCTTCTATTTTCAGCTTCTCATATTCGAACTCTTAATGCAACTCGAAATGACATTAATTAAGAAATATCACATTAACATGATATAATTCTGAAACTTGAATTATTATACCTAGCTACTCATAAATGTTTATTATCTAAAAATGCACACTTATTATGTTTTATCTTATTTTAGAAAGTTTATTTTTAGGCTTTCTTCCTCAAGATTTTATTTAATTTTATCGTCCAACGCAATGAACGCAAAATCTTGTACAGTCTTTAAGACAGATTCTCATGGGGAGATATTAAAAGGACTTTGTATATTTGAGGCCGAGGGGTGAACCTCGATTGAAATTAGGTGTACACCGTCTTTGGAATTATGTGGAATTATTTTGGAATTCATTAGATATGCCCCTTCATCTATTGTCTTCTACTTGGAAATGAAAGTAGAAGTGGAAGTAGGTGTACACGATATTAGGTCGCGGTTCACCCATCGTTTGAGACAGTCATTGACTCCACCTTTTATCTCGGGTTGTTGAGTCAAGTTTAAGAAAGGTTCTTTTAATCGAAGAAATCTCTTCCTTGATTTAATCAAAGATATCACTAGTGTTATTACAAAGAGTGGATGTCTACTTGATTGGTAAGCATTACGATTTCTTAATATTGATTTGATTTTAATTAGGCGGCTAAATAGATCAGCATGACCATTCTATGTATATTTAAACCATCCGGCAATTAGACTGAATGTTTGATTAAAGACAGAGTTTAGTAAATTAGTTGATAAAGATATTCCTAAATAGTTCAGAAAACTATATTACTGAATATCATCAAATTTATTTCTTCCACCCATTTGCTGCCCGATAGTTTTTGCAGAGGTTTCTTGAAGATTTTATGCTCTTGTGTTAATAGGGTGCGGCTGCTAAATATTTAAAAGATTCCACTGCTTTACATTTATCTTCTTCTAAAGTATTCATTTGATGGATGGCTCTTTTTTGAGAGGTTCAAGGGTGGGTCTAAACTCCTCATCTTCCCTCAGGCTACGACCTTGTGGTATTTATATGTAGAATTTTTTTGTTGGTGAATATTTGATATAGATTTACTTATATAATCTTTTGAAGTGTCTGCAATAGTGAGTGATTAATTATAAATTATCCGGATTTGAGCTCCGCCCTTTCCTTTATCCTTCTTTTCTCTCTTTAGGATAAAATTATTCGATTGCAGTCAGTTTAAAATTTGGGCTCCTCTGAATTCTTTACCAAAATGAGCATAAAATCATAATCACTTAAAAACACAACAATGACTGTGAATTTACTAAATTATTATTTATTTGTTGTTATATTATTTCTTTTTGTTAAATTTTAAGCCTACTTTTGATGGATTTGCTAAAATTATGATTGAAAGATGGACTTAGAGAGAGAGAGAGAGAGAGAGAGATCCCAATGCTCTTTTAACCCGACTTCAAATTCTCTATTCGACTGATTTTTTTTTACTATGTTACCTCATATCTCCGCCAATTGTCAACCGATTTTGAAAAATTTTTGCATTGGGTCTGTAACCGATTTTGAAAAAAAAATTTGCATTGGGTCCAGTCTAGCTTCCGATTGGTCTCATTTTTTTTTCGTTTTTTTTTTCATAGGTATTAGACCTTTTTTATTAGGTTTGTTTAGACCTAACCTCTTTGTTTATGAACCGATTTCGATGGTTCTTTTTTCATCCGAAAGGGGGTGTCTTAGGGATGGTGTCATATTAATTTGGTCAAGTTCTGATGATATGATCACTATTAATAACATCACTAAAAAGAGAAAAATAAAAATAATTTTTAAGAAAAAAATAAAAACCGACTTCAAAAAATTAAATGCAACAAATAAAATCCACTAAAAGGTATAAAATAATTATTATCTTATTTAGTTACAAAAAAACGACGAAATATTAACATGAAATTACTTTTTGAAGTTGGTGCCAAACATATACCTTTTATGAATCGCACTCGACGGATCTTACTTAGTACGTTAGGCGGGTACGCTCGCTTATAGGTATAGTTTGTTTGGTACCGACTTCAAAAAGTAATTTCATGTTAATATTTCGCCGTTTAGTTGTAACTAAATAAGATAATAATTATTTTATACCTTTTAGTGGATTTTATTTGTTGCATTTAATTTTTTGAAGTCGGTTTTTATTTTTTTCTTAAAAATTATTTTTATAGGGTGTAGTTTTGATGCTAATTATGTCACTTCCAGGGATGGGCCGTCCATATGTGCTAGGTCGTGCAGTACACGACGGCGCCAATGCCTTAAAAGTACCATGATCATTAGGTATACAGATCAAATGAATAAATTTTAAAGAATTTAAAAAAGTACTATTTTAGTAAAAGTACTTTAAAATATAATTTTACTAAAAACTTTAAATAACCTTTTTTGTGGTCCTCAAGGTAGTTAATTCGAATATTATATTTAATCAAAATTGGTTAAGTTATTTTCAAGATATGTAGAAATAATTAGAAAAAGTACTGGAATTATGTACCTACTAATTAATGTCTGTGGGCCGATATATACAAAAAACTAATCAGCGCTTCATTTTGTTAAAGTATTGGTAGGTTTTTAATTTCATTTCAATCGGTTGAACAGTGTGGAAAAAATAGGTGCTTGCGCCTTTTTTTTGGAGGTTAGACATACCCTTAACTGATCTGCCAATATAGTTGTCTAAGTAGCAGGGGCTCCCATGATCGAAATGTGGTTATTAAATGATCCGATAACGTAAGTCAAAAGGTTGGACATCCCTGAGATAATTATTTAACAAAAAATCATAACCACTTTACAATATTTAGGAAATATAAATAATATCATCTTTACGAATTTCGAGAGGCTTAATAACCTTGATTTTTGATGCACTTCAAAACTGCAATATAATAATAATAAACTTGGTAATGTAAATTTTTATTTTATATTCAGAGATGAAAATATTCTCGCTAATAGATTACTGGCGCTTCAATCTACTAATACATATTATTATTTACTTATGTGATAATGTCACTAGAAACGACAAGGAACTGGAATGAAAATATTTACTTTTGGAGACAATTAACTTGCAAAAATATTTCACCTAGTTATCGATATGTGTACTAATTAATATTCATAACATTGGTAAAATTACATATTGATTTCATAAATTATTTCTATGGTAGTGGCCTTAGAGATAAAAATATTTTGTGAAAGTCTATATCGCAAAAAACATTCAAAATATGAAGACGTACTTGGACTGCGCACGCTGTGCGCTATGATAGGTATAGTGTTAGGAAAAAATAATTAAATCTCATGCTTTGATGGCTTTTTCTTTCTATTCTAAAAAAATGATTAATTAAATACATATTAGATTAACCTAATGAAAGTGAATAAAAAAAAAAACAAAGTGAAAAATTTAGTTGTTCCCTAATTACTTTCTATTTGTTTAAAAAGCAATGTAATTTGTTAAATCACATGTTTCCATTGAATTTATGAATATTTTTTGAAAAATTTGCTTAAGTGAGTGATTAAATTTACTAAATATCATAATTATGCTCATTAAGAATGTGAAATAATTAATTAAACCATTAAGGTGTAAATGTCGATTTGATTTTTAATGTTCTTTTGAGTTGTTATTAAAGATTTGATTCGCTTTTGTGAAAACTAATTCTAAACACTTGAAACGAATCTATCCTATTATTAACTCCATGAAAAAAAAATCGTATTTCATACCTGAACAAAAATCATTAGTCTAATACTGAATCATTTCAAAAGTTGTAGATTTATTTTATTTTTATATGATAAAGAATCAATAAGATATTATATTAAAAATCAGGAACACTTATAAGTAAGGATTGACTTTCACTGAATAAATTCCAGTATTTTGAAGTCACAGAGGTAAAAGCATTGTCTGATGACTCTAATGATATAATTTTCTTTTATGTAAGCTTATTTCGGATTGGACAGCTTATTGTGAAATTTATTAAATTGTCTACTGTTTTGATAAATCAAGTCGCACACGATCGATAATGCTATAGGTATATATTAGGTTGATGTATAATTATGGAACGTTTGTATTGGCGCGTTTTTCTTTAGCCAAAAATGGTGTTTTGTTTATTTTTTTTATAAAAACAATCTTCTCTATTTATAGTTAATAAAAATGCGTGTCAAAAACCTTATTCATATTCCACATATTATGCTCTACCACTACGAGAAAGGATGGAAGGCAGCACAGTCATTTCGCGATCTCAACGAACTTTTTGGCGAAGGAACAATTTCTGATAGTGCAGTACGGAAGTGGTTTGCCCGTTTCAAATCAGGTGACACTAGTTTGGAGGATAAAAAAGGAAGAGATCGGCCATCGGATTTTGATGATCAGGCACTTCTGACAATCCGTGGAAGAGGATGAAATCCGTACAACACGAATGCTGGCTGCAGACTTCAATGTCGACCAATCAACGATCCATCGACGCCTCAAAAAGCTTGGCAAGGTATGGAAATTGGCTGGATGGGTCCCCCACGAACTCTCCGACAACAACAAGGCTGATCGCGAAAAGACCGCGCAAAAAGAACCACATCGTGTTCCATCACGATAACGCACGTCCACATGTTGAGCGCCGGGTCGTCGAATTCATCGCCAATAAGGGCTGGGATCTACTCCCACATCCGCCGTACTCACCGACCGAAGCACCGACGGACTATCACATCAACCGCTCTTTGAAAAACTGGCAAAAGACTAAGATCTACGACGATTTGGATGACTTGGTGGCCGATGTCAAAGCGTGGATTGCCTCCAAGAATCGTGACTTCTTCGCCCGTGGAATCGACCGACTGCCAAGCAAATGGGAAGCAGTTATTGAAGTAGATGGTGAATACGTTCCCGAATAATCATTTAAACATGTTTTTGTTAGATTTTATTATTGTTTTTGCTGAATAAAAATATTTTTAAAAAACGTTCCATAATTATGAATCAAACTAATAGAAGAGCAATTAAATGGACGTAAGTAAAATGATTGAGAACGATTTAGAGATTAATGAGAAAGATGATCTTTTGTAAAAAGAATTGACAACGTCATTTAGTTTAGAAGTGCGATCAACAAATACGATAAATCTGTTCAAGTCAAGAAGATTCAATATCTTTTTTGTTGGCCCCATGGGAAGAATTTTATTGAAGTATTTGGATCTATGAGTATATTGGATGCTCATAGAACCCTGGATGGACAAAATTTGAAATGAAAGTATATTTGATAATAAATTATAGTTTAAAAAAACTAAAAAACATGTTTTTGTCAGTAATGCACTAAAGAGTACAAAAAATGTAATAAACTTTTTTATATCCAATAACTAACTCAAAAAGTGTGGGCCGCACAAGCATGTACTTTTAATTAATTTTGTCAAAGTGACCCACCCTTTTTGTGTGGAAATAGATTTATTTAAATAAGTGGGATCGTGTGAAGAGGAGAATTATATTATATCATTTTTTTTAAATTTAGGATCGATAATCGATATAAGGCTCCAAATATTTAAAAGAGATCAGGTGTTTGTATGACAGGCTGCTCCATCCAGTATTGCCATAAGAAACTAATATGGGCATGCGTTTCTTAAGTCGTTCAATTTTGTTAAAATCAAAAAATAAGAATAACAAAATTTAGATTTTTAAAAAATTATAAAAAAGTGGCAAATTATTAAAAAATAAACAAATAATATATCAAGTATAAATCAAATAAGATGTGATTAATTTTTTCTTCTGTGCGCAAAGAAAAGCGAATTGAATATTTAATTTTTGAGTGGTGAAGGGGCGGGGGGGAATAATTATCAATATATTTAATGTTTCTTAATTTAAAATCAATTGGGGACTTTCATTTCAAAACTCGAGTTAAAATTACAATTATATTTCAAATTTGCCTCGACTTATCTCGACTCAAAGCACAAATATACCGACGGTATCAGCGCCCCTGTCGGCAGCATTTGGTCAGCTTTGCTGCAAATTAATCTGGACTATTCTTATTAATGATGATGATGATGATGAATGGTTTCTTCCAAAGTATCTATCCAACAAGAAAATTATCTCTTTTTTTTAAGAATCATATTGGGTGTATTGTAAATAGTGTTTATGGATCCTACAGTCACTCAAATGAAGGATTACGTAATATTAAATTAAGTCTCTCCCACAACACAAAGGCCCCAAATAATGTCAAGTATGCAATTGGATGTTGATGAAAGCAGTCCACGGTGGTTGTAAAAAAAATAAGACTATTGAGGTTCTATTATTTTACATTTATTTGTTAAACTAACAAATAAATGTAAAATAATAGAACCTCTATAGTCTTATTTTTAGTTTAACAAATAAATGTAAAATAATAGAACCTCAATAGTCTTATTTTTTTTACAACCACCGTTGACTGCTTTCATCAACATCCAATTGCATATTTATACCAGTCCGTCTCCTAAAGAAAATCTCTATCAATGTCAAGTATTTCCTGAGAAATGTTATTCATTTGTTTCTTTTTTTGGGCACACTATTCTTTTTTTATGCTATCCGACCAGAAAAAATTAATCTAATTATGAGTATAAAATAAATAAGGGTTGCACATTTTGGAAAGAGAAGTGAGATTTTATATCCCGAATAAATTGATCATAATATTTTACTAATTAATTCAATTCTAATTAAAAATTTAACCTTCAAACATTTTAATCTTTATAAGTGGATAGATAGATTTTTGTCGAAGGATTACAAACTAACCCCGTGACAATCTGTAAAAATGACTTTGCACTTGAATAATATTTACCTAAAAAAGAAAAATTGAAAATTCAAGGATATCTAGCTACATTTCTATGAATTAAAATATTTTTTTAAATCTATGAATGAAATATACTACCATTACGATAATTTAAAAATAATTATTATAATTTTGAAAAAAATTATAAAGGAAATACAACTGCAGACTTGTAGTCTATATTAAAATAAAAATTTTCATAGCGAAGAAGAGAATTGAATCCTTTAAAACGATCACCAGATTTCATTACTTATAGAAAATTTCGTTTGATTACATACACTTAACGAACTCTTAATTTTAATAATTATCCCTTATTAGTGTGTAATGGTAGAAACGGAGGAAATGACCTTTTGAGAATATATATTTATTTACAAGTGTTTTTCATTTATATAACATATAACATATAGAAAATAATTCAAAATAATAGAAAAATAGCAATATTAAGATTTAAAAAAAATATTAGTAAAAATTTGTAATTAGTGCTTCAATTAAAGGAAATAATTAAAAAATAATATTTTTCTAAATTTAATTTACTGTTGTCAGATTTTAATAATAATTTTTTTTTTTCAATCCTTAGAGGAAGTACTAAATGGGGCAATTATTTATAATATGTATAATTCATGACGTTTCGAGTGTATCATTAATTTTATAGAATTACTTAGATATTTTTAAGAAATATTCTAGATTTTCGCATAATTTCAAAGTCTTTTCATTCGAATAAATAGTAAATATTTTAATATTTGCATCTTCAATTAAACTGGAAAATTTTAAAGAAAAATTGGTTTAAATTTTATTTTTGATTGAATATTAATTGATTAGCTCATTGAAATCTTAACAACTTAACTAATATATTTTTGGAAGTCAATTAACAAATTATATATTTAAGGAGACAATAAAAGAGTGTGTTTTCTGCTGGAATTATAAATTTAATTTATAACGAGTCTATAGTTTCGAGAGCTTTGTCCTCTTCATCAGTCTATTACAAAAGCTCTCAAAACTATAGTCTCATTATAAATAAAATTTATAATTCCAGCAGAAGACACACTCTTTTATTGTCTCCTTCAATATATAAAAATTCTGCTACTCTCGGCAAAAAAACTTTCAATTTAACAAATATTTAACGAAAGTCTGAATTGCAAAAACTTTTTTGAAATTGAAACAAATAGTATTATATTAATAGATATTTAAAGAACTGAGTGAATAAGAACATTATTAATATTATGCAATAAGCATTAATAACTATATAGTAATAACTATAATAATTACTTATTTTGAGTTGAAAATAAAAGTCAATGAACTTGGGTGAATCGCAATTGATGGAAAAGGAAGGAATGAATTGTAATTAATTCTTTTTGCTAAAATTCAAAACCATTGATTGTTTATTAAATAATAAATAAATAATCAATCTTTATTCCTAGACCTGCTAGGTCAACCAAACATCAATACAATCTAACTATAATAAATGAACAAATATAAATACAAATTAACAATTAATAAACAAAGTTCTTATTAAAAAATTTGGTAAAGGGAGGACTGAGTCGTTGGAAGAAATAATTGAGACCTCAATATCTCAAGTGTTTGCCCCTTCTGGATTAAAGATGCTCCTACGCGCCTACAATCTAAATTGTATGATATTTATTACAAAACTTTTGATATACTCATTTAAAAACGAATTTTAATAGAAATCACACCAAAGCTAATGATTTGTGTTAAGTATTTGTCGTTCCGCCCCCCCGAATATCTAGTATTATAGATGCAGCGAGAATCGATGAATCCAGTGTATTTCCGAAATTGAAATGCATAGAATGGGAGTTTTCCGGCCAATGACATCATGCTATGACAAAACTTTTATTATAGAATAATCAAGGATTTTGCCGAAGAATTAGATCATAGATCCATCCGTAAATAGTGGCCTCAATTTTTGGTGTTATTGACCACTATTGGAGTAGTATATTTTGTGTCTTGGAACAATAATTCTCAATATAATAAAAAGTAACTACAATTTCAAGGCAGATTTCACAAAAATATAACAAATATATATTTTGAGTTTTTATCTCGATATATATGTATATTATTTCAGGTTTAGACCATATAATTTTCTATGTTAACTCCTGATGATGGGCTCAAACCCCGAAATATATATATTGAGATAAAAACTCAAAACATATATTTGTTTTATTTTGAAACCTACCTTGAAATTTTACTTACTTTTTATTATTAAAATGTTTCACCTTGAACCGACACCTAACTCTTTTAAAATTATTTTTAAATATTTAAATTCTCAATATCTCTCTCTAACTGATTTAGTTAAAATAATTTCGCTACTAGAAGTTGAAAAATGTCCATATTTCTTCTCGAACATACTTATTAGTTCTCAAGCTAGAAGGTTTGATTGTAAACTATTTTAATTTTAAAATTAATTTTAATTGTCATTCAAAAATTAACAGAAGCTGACATCCGACAAGTGAACTTGTAAAATTGCTTTCTTTTACTTGGAGTATTTCAAGTCTATAGATATTTTATTATAAGAAAAATTGTAATAATAAAATCTAATAGCAGAAATATATGAAATTATTTTTATTTTTATTAAGTGAAAGAAAATTACAAAAATCTAAAATAAAAACTATAGGATAAAAAGGGGGGGAGATAGCCGGTCAGCTGATCACCCACCACAAGGTTTCAATTTCGGTAATCCGATTAGAGATCAACTAACTTTTTAGTAGAATTGTCAAATTTTGGAAGTAACGAAATAATTTAATTAGAAATACAAAATGATGGCTCGTATAAATGAAAATATGTATGATCGGCAAATCACAGTATTATATAACTATTCATTTTATTGTCAGAATTTGAAGAATATATTTTAGGTCGGCTTTAATAAGCCAACGCCACACCAATTTACCTGAAGGTCAAATTTATCCAAGAACTGAGTTAAAACAACTTAACATCTTAAGTGATTTAATAAAAGTACATTTGTAAATACTTTTAAAATAAATTTTTCTATTGAGTGGATTATAGGATGCTCCTGGAGATCTTTGAATTTAGTAATCTTTAAATTGAAAGTTTTTTGCCGACAGTAGCAGAATTTTTATAAATTGAAGGAGACAATAAAAATAAATTTTATAATTTTTCTCATTAGTATATCAAAGGATAATTAATATACTAACGAGAATTGACCGCGCTTTTTTGAAAAAGATATATATCGCTAGACTACTGCGGATGACGCTATTGGAGTCTGCGGACTCTTAAGTCTCTTGGTCCAGACTTAAGATTCCGCAGACTCCAATAGCATCATCCGCAGTAGTCTCATGAGATATATATCTTTTTCAAAAAAGCGCGGTCAAAAAAATTCTCGTTAGTATATCAATTATCCTTTGATATACAATGAGAAAAATTATAAAATTTATTTAACATCATTATTTCAAGTTAGAAATAAATATATAAGTTCAGATATTATTTTCACTCAATATTTGACAAAAATTTCCTACATTTGATTCAATCGCGAATCAAATGTAGGAAACATTCGAGACAATAAAAGAATGTGTCTTCTGCTGAAATTATAATAGACCACATGTAAATCTCACTTACCATTCATACATTAATTCCTGTAAATCAATTATAATAGACTGATGAAGAGGGCAAACCTCTCGAAACTATAGTCTCGTTATAAATAAATTAAAAATTTATAATTCCAGCAGAAGACACACTCTTTTACTGTCTCCTTCAATTTAGTAATCTTTTTTGAATTGTTTAAGAAATCAAGATTTCGATTTTTGGGAGGTATATTAATAAATAATTAAGTTCCTAATATACTGCTAATCTGCGCCATGACAATTTATCAAGCTAATAATGGGTCCCAGAACAAACATTTCTAGAGCAGTGAGTAAGAAATTTAAAGAAAATTTCGTTTCACTGATTTGTATTTCTTTTTAAGGAGTTAGGTGTTGGTTCTAGGTGAAACATTTTAATATAATAATAAAACTTGAACAAGATGCGAAGTAGGTTTCACAAAAACAGAAATAAAACAAAATTGAGTTTTCAAAACTCAATTTTGTTTTATTTCTTTTTTGTGAAACCTACCTAGGATCTTGCTCAAGTTTTATTATTATATTTGTATTTCTTTTCTTACGCTCTTGATTCTAATTACAAAAGGAATTAGCTAATTACATACATGCCAATCTCAATTGAAGCTCCCACTTGGCATGCAAGTAATTTATTGTATAATTCTCAGAATAATTTGATTTTTACTTAACAATGTAGATAAATTTTCCAATTTAAAAATAAATAATCCATCTTTTTTGCCATAAATTATTTCATTATTAATTAAGTTTAATTTTATTGCGTGAAGCCCACTAATTGACGTTGATAAAATATTATTCACAGAATAAAATATAAGTATAAATAAAATATATCTGGGAGTAGGTATGTATATTATAATATATTATGTACTATTATAATGAGTATATACACTAATTTGTTTCAAATGTTAATACTCGTATAAAACAAAAGCTTTTTTCCTCAACAGTTTTTTAATTCATTTAATTCATTAAATTAAATCCAAATAATTCGGAAACTTTTACAGTCTTCCTTCTTTTTGTTTCATTGCCTCTAATTATTACAATTATTTCCAGAGTAATTTCTTTAGTTAATTTCTCGAGCCTATAACATATAACATTCTTTATATTTTTTTACTAGTTATCTAATAACAAAGTGTAAGAAAAAGTAAATTTTTTAAGTATGATGTCTGTTTGGGATTTGTATCAGTTTTAACTGAATTTTCCTCATGGAAAAAAATTTATGTAGGTGTATTTTCTATATATACATTTTTTAAGCATTTTTTCCCCAGCCTGAAGCGATTATTTAAATAATTATTTTATTAGCAAATATAGGTAGTAATAACTTATTTTAATATGAATATTCTTATTAGAAATGAAGGTTCTAGCATACGCAAAGTGACCAGACGTCCCGCATTTAATTTGTAGGCCCTGCATTGGACAATCCAGTGAAAATAATTGAATTTGGATTGTGCTTGCTTAGGTAGTGAAGGAACTTTTTAGGAATTAATAAGATTTGTACAGGGAAAGCACAATTGGACCTGGAAACTTTGAACGCAATATTGCAAGTTAAGTGTAATTTTTCCATTTTCTTTGATGAATTTTGTAATGTTAATGACATTTCAAATAATCAAGAAAAATTAAAAAAAAAAAATATTAAGCAGAAAAGTATAAATAAATATGATTAACTGTATATTTTATTTATACATTAATTACAAATTAATAAGATTGTCTTCTGCTTGATGCTAATAAACATATATATATATAATTTATTTGTTTGAGACTATAGTTTTCAAAGTTTGACCTTCATCATCAGTATTTTTATTTAAAATTAATCTCATTGATTTCTCTTTATGAATCAACAATTCTGCTACTCTCGGTAAAACAAAATCTTTTCAATTAGAAAGGCTTTCTGGTGAGTCAAATTAAATTTTTTTATAAAATCTTTAAAGCCACTTTTGAGAAATTTCTAAAATAGTATAATGGGTTTAAGATAAGTACTTAAAAGTGTGACGACTGGCTAAATGGGCATCAAGTTCCCGAGGCCAAGGGGTAGAAAAAAAAGTACTTAAAAAATAATATAAATAAAAATTTTAAAATCAATTGACGCCATTTTCTTATAAATTAGCCAAATCCTTTCATTTCAAAACTTCATAATTATTAGTTCAAAAATCTAACCGTATTTTAGTTACCAGGACACACAGATACATATTCTAAAATCCACTTTTATGGATTTTAAAGATTTGTAAAAATCTCAGCTTCGATTTTTTTTAGGAATTCATATTAGGTACCACTAATAAAATAAACGATTCTATTTGTTAAGTAATAGAAATAAAATAAAAATTCGAGATAATTCATTACTCTAATCGGATAGTGCAGCTCCCTGAATTAATTGAATATAATGAATAAAATTATTAAAATTGGATTATATTTTCAATAACTTTTATTAATTATCATTTACGTAGCTTTTCCATCTTTTAAAAATGGGATAAATATCTATATTATCGAATCAATTGAAGGTATTTATTATTATGGGAAGAAACAATTTTTTAACTATCTTATCTTAAGAATTCCGTCACGCTGGGGAATTACCATGACCTTAAACCACAGGTACGTAAAAAAAAATAAAAGGAAACGAATCATTCAAATTCAATATGAAACCTGAATTTCAATGTGGGCAATTCAGTTAGAAATGAATCACAATTAATTATAGCATTTTAAAACCAATTTAAAGCTTACTGATTAACTTTAAATGAGTTTGATAATTTTAATCGATTATTTTAAAAAACCAAACAACTCCAAGCACTATAATTTTGTAATGCGAAAAAGAGTTATCTCTTCCGCAGTTATTTAACTGTACAGCAAATGTAGATAGCCATTTTTGTAATTACGGGATGAAATTGTTCGGGTCTTTCTACAAAAGAAGGATTCCTGGACTTCCTTCATTTGTAACTGAAAACGTGAAAACTGACTAAATATTAAACTTGTTTCGATCTTCAAATAATCCATGTAATTTAATATATATATTACATCATAATATAAAAGGGGAAAAAAAAGAGAAAAAAACGGAAAATATTTATTGAAGCAGAAATTGTGCAAAATTTTAAGTCATGTTTGTAGAGTATTTATATATACTAACGGACTATTGAAAGTACCGGTATATAAACGTGTTAAGCGAAACGTAGATTGACTAGTTTTGGATGGGTGAAGGTCCGAGAAAACACTTTACTGTTGTGGGGCTCATTACAGTCATGTTGCTTGAATCCATTTGGAATTGACTGTGAAACTTTAGACTCTATCCCAGTATTTCTAAATCGATATCCATAAAGAAATCAAAAATTAAATACACAGCGTGCCCCATTTGTAAAAAATAATCTTTTGACAGGCAAAACAGTATATTTTATCTCTGTTTAGAAAAAAGTGAATTGACAAAATCTTACACATATTATGTATGTCAAAAAGAAAATTAACTTCCCAATGTTGAGTAATGATGTCTTTGACAACATAAAATATAAATTGTGTGTTTATAAATAAAAAAAATACAAGTAAAAATCAAATTTATTTCGAAAGTTAATTAAATTCATGTTCAAAATGTTCCCCTTTAACAGGATCATAAAATCTGCAAACTGAGTTCATTAGCTCAAAATATATTTTTGAGATTTCGGTTTACTAGATGATTTCTTTGCACACATGGAATCCCATTTTCTCACATTTCGTATCCTTTTATTGTAGAAATAATATTATCTGTAAAGAGAATTAAAGCTTTGGTAGTTTTCATAATTTTGGAAAATAACTACACAATATCCCGGTGACCGCGCGCGTAGCATCACCAAATCTGCAACGTTGGTCTTATAACTCTGCTAGAGCGGGAGGCTCAAGCCTCACTAGAGGCAGAATAAAAATTTGGTCGGCTCCTCCACAAAGATTAGTACCACATGATAAAATTATCATACTACATACCTACTAGCTAAATGAGCTAGAATATCTCTGGCCATAAATACATATTATACATAATGTAGATTTTAATTTTTATTTATTATAAAAATCAATTTTTAGTTCAGAATGAATAGAGTATTGAAGGAGACAATAAAAGAGTGTGTCTTCTGCTGGAATTATAAATTTAGAGAGAGAATGAATTTATAAATTTATAATTCCAGCAGAAGACACACTCTTTTATTGTCATCTTTTATTGTAAAAGAGTGTGTCTTCTGCTGGAATTATAAATTTAGAGAGAGAATGAATTTATAAATTTATAATTCCAGCAGAAGACACACTCTTTTATTGTCTTCTTCAATATATAAAAATTCTGCTACTCTCGGCACAAAAACTTTCATTTTAATGAATAGAGTAATTCAATTAATGTGGATTTTCATCCACAAGAAAATATCAGAAAACTAGCAAAAAAGAGGCCGAATAAATCGACTTTGGATTTCACTGAATTGTGCTATGAAGACATAAAATAAATATATTCCTGAAGGACTGAGAAAATGAATGCGATGAAATTAAAATAATTTCTTGAAAAAAAATAAAACCAAAAATTAACCCACTATTAAAACACAAATTTAATATTTGGAGAGAACAGACAATATTAAAATGTTATTGTGTTTTACAAACTGATGATGGCACATCGTTGTCGAAAAGTCTCTCAATGACAATAAACAAAATTAAAAAAAATTAATAATATCAATATAATTGATTACCCCCACCATATATCATAGAGAAATTTATCCCTCAAAGTTCTGACAATATAATACTAACATGTTTGAGAATTGGGCACTGTTTCTTTTCTCACGACTTTTTAATTAATAGAGAAGATTCCACTTTGGAACGCAACATGAAACAAAAGAATCGATCTATTCCCATTGTCCAATTTACAATACTATAATAGGATAAAATATAAGCTTGAAAATAAAAACATCGAAAATATTCTCACTAATATGGATTGATATGAAAACCTGCTCTAATATTTGCCTGATATTAGACAATAATATTTAATAATGTCTAAAATGTCCTATCTATCAGTCTTCTTTGATATTATTAGTTTATTCAATTTTATATATGTATTAAAAATCCCCTTTACAGCTTCATTTATTGTTATTGTATTTGGGTTGTTCTCTGATGTTATTTTATATAATTGATCTTCTTCTATCTCTAATTCTCCTGGGGACCTGCGACCTTGGTTTGTTTGGGCGTATTGGTGTATCAATAGAACTCACAATTGTCCATATTTACATAGAAAACAAAATAAACTTTGATGGCTAATAACCCTTGCCGTGTATGCGCCCTAAAATACCAATATAATAAAAAAAATCAATTTTATACAGAACGTTTCAATGGCTATTTCTGTTATAGTTATCAAGAGAGTTAAGGTAGTTCTTTCACAAATCCAAAAATTCAAGAAGTCTTTGAAACTTGGAATATAAGTCATTAAAAGCATAGTAAACATATTGTTAAAATTTGAAGACGATTTACCACACTAAACATTAAATAATTGCAATTAAAAATGAAATATTTTACATATGGTAGATTGGAAAAGGGTGGGAAAATGATCATTATTTTATTATTTTTCATTGAAGTACTTTCACTATCTTGATGGAAAACTAATATTTGTTAGAATAATATATTCGGAGTAACTTAAAAAAAATTGAAATTATTTACCTAGTAGTTTTGATAAAAAAAAAAAATAAATAAATAAAAAACATATTTGGGAGATTATTTTTAGTGGAGGGGATATATTATCAATGGATTGGAAACGATCCATTCTTAAAGATAATATAGTAGTGTAAAAAGTACAGTCACGTTAAAAAACATAACCTAAAATTTTAGGACCGTTCATATTTACCTATAGAGTGGTTACGAGGCTAAAACTTTTTGTCTGGATTGTCGTAAATGAACCTCCTTTTAAGTCATTTTACAAAAATTCCTTTTTTCAAAATATAAAAAATAAACTTTTTTGAAAAGTGTGATTTTAATTTTATATATAATTCCTGAATTATATTCTTCCGATCAATTATATACATGATATTACGAGGTATATATCTGGAAGGCAGGTGAATATTGAATTCTGGCATTGTGCTTAAAATTTTTTAAAACCTAGAGATAAAAAATTTACAAACATTATTTGTTTTCGGTCTGTCTGTGTATCTGTTTGAATTCCTATACTCATCATATGTCAAGAAAGGAAAGACATAGAAAGTTCGTTTCTAATACCAAAATGTCTGTATTTTCATGCTTAAAAGTGATTAGATTTTGGACTTTTTAGAACTTCTGATTAAAATATTGAGACTAAATTTATTTTTCTCAAAATAATTAATTTAAAAAATTAATTTCTAATAATTTATTATATTTAACTTTATATTTATGGCAGCTCTACCAGGGTACCAGAAATTGAAAATTGACTTTTTAGTCCATTTTTGACATAGATTGATTTTTGACAATCATCGGCAGTGCCCCAGCAAAGTTCTATTCAAACGGGTGTACACTGCGAGACTACTCTTTTAAATTTACAGTAATCAACTCGGCACATTTTGACGATTCTTTAAATTTGAACTAGAAATTAGTACATGGCTGGATTTTCTTTCCTCACTACTTGTCCATAAGCTTAATTAAATTACGAAATTTCATATTTCTACTGCTTATACCCTCCAAGTTAGATGAAACCAAAGATAGTTTCTCACTGAGTTATTAAAATTCTAGAGTACTTCTGCTGATCCTAAAATCTTGAAATTTAACATAGAGTCAAGTTTGGGGTACAATTAAAGGGAAATATCGAAAAAATGAAACTTTTTCTTCTTCAGTATCTAAAATGAAGGGGTGAAATTTATAGGCTTAATTAACATTTATAGTTATTTACAAATTTTGTATCATGGAAAAAGCACTAAATTTATTTTGCACCCAGGCGCCTGTTACCAAAGCGGCGGCCCTGTCTACAACCGTTATAAAATTGAATCTGAATGCTTTTTAAATATTCATTAGAAACTATTTCCTGATAGACTATTACTATTCTTATTAAAAAACTATTCAAGAAGAAAGATAATAAAATTGCGGTTAAATTTACTTCTATTTGTAATGACTATTCGTTGATAAAAATGTGGTACACAATAAAAATGTATCTATTCATGGTTATATAAAGAAAATGACCTCGAATTTTTTGAATAGTTGATTCTATATAAATCTAACAATAGCTGGTTACATATTTCTATTCTAATAAAAATATCAAAAATAAAGCGGTAAAATGTGAGAAAATACTTATAGGTATCAATTACTGATAATAAAAGAAATTTCAATGAACTACAAACTACGTAGATTTTTTAATGTCAATTTAAAGTTCGGTAAATATAATATTGATTATTCAAATTCAATTACTGATAGTATCAATTGAATTAGTAATCAAAACATGTAATTTTTTAAATTAAAATTATAAATTCCAGCTTTGGGCTTTTGTACAAAAAATATTTAAACATGACCAGAGGCTTTCTTTTAACCTTTGCAAAATATTTTATTAATCAAACTATGTTGTAATCGTTTTTTGTTTTTGTTTTTTTCATATATTTTCTAAACTTGGGATCGACTCTCTCTAATGTTCATTTACCATAAAAAATTCTCCAGTCCCAAATACAAATTTTACCCAATTCTTTAATAACTAAAAATTTAATGGTTTCAAACGCAACGAAAGTTTCAAACTAAGTCTTTCCATATAGTAGGTACTCATTTAATAGTCATCCACAAAATATAATTTTCTTTTAAAACGAATAAATTTAGTTGGAAGCGTTAAATTTTTATTTCATATGTGTTTCAGCGTTAATGTGATGTTTCAATTTACGTGATTTTATTTAAATTTTATTGGAACTTTAAACATATTAAAAAAACAAAAATGTATTGATGCAAGAAGATGTACGAGAAATTTTGTTAAGGGAGAATAGTGTAGGTTCTTTGTGAAACATATTAAATAAAGTAAAGAAAATTTTTGAAAAATATTTATGTGAAACCTACCTAGTATTTTATATTTAAAATTTTAAAATGTTTCTAAAAAATTTTCTTTACTTCATGAGAAAGCTGTAAACTTTATAGTTCCTTGTATAGTGAATAGGAAAAGAAGAGAAAGAAATTTCAATGATTGATTGGGTGGATGTTGAAGATAGTTAATAGTTATGGATGTGGGACTTGAAAGACTGAAGTACGGAAAGGAGTTCCAGTCTTTAGAAATCATAGTCATAAAGATGTTCGGTTAGTATCAAATTTAGTCGCGAAGGAATGATGAATGTTTAAAAATCCTGTTACCCACAAATGAGCCTTTAGGAGGGATTATTGATTTATCTCGTTAAAACAAACTCCATAGTAGTATCTATCTATCTATAATTAAGAGGAAAATCAAGATCACTAGTTTATGCTGGCTCTCATATTAGACTGAAAACCCGCCTCTGAATTGTATCCAAGGTGTCAAGAGAATTTCTGAAGGAACCTCTGCACGGATGCAAACCATATTATAAAGAGATAAAAGATTTATTTAATTTAGCATTATTTTTTTTAGAAAAATAAATTTTATGAATAAATTGATAAATGTTAATAAAGTTTTTTTCGAAGGTAACCTAAATTTAAAAATCCCCCAAAAAACCCCACAGATAAAATCATATTAAAATTTTGAAAATCTCCACTTTCCATCTAATATATTAATAAAATAAGTTATAAAGAAAACGTTATCAAGATACTTGAGTTTTGAAATTTTCATTTTTAGCTATAATTTTCTTAAAATTTAATATTAAATAGCTTTAGTAATAATCTATGTGTGAGAATTACAAAACAAGGGAGTGCTACATATTATATTGATTTATTTAATAAATATTTTTTTTACTTATGCCTAAAAATGCCTAAAAGAATTAGAAAACTATTTTTCAGTAATACACATTTATTTCTAAGTATGCTCGATAAATCCAGAAAAGTTGACACTCTGTGAGAGTTTCAAATTTTTTAGGTGAAATTGTACCTGCCGATGTTCACACGATGCTTTACTCAAACTTTGGAAATCAACTTCACGAATTCACTCATCCTCCCATTATCAACGACAAATCAGAACGAATTTGGTATCTCAAGTATTTCAAGTATTGCAAAATATAAGGGACGCATCATCACTATTGAGTATACAGTCCTAAGACTGGTTTGATGCAACAATCCGTCTCCACTCAAATCTGTCCCCCGCCATCTGTTTGACCTCTCTAAATGTCTGGCATCCCATATCCCCAATTATTTGGTTGAAATATTCTAATCTGGGTCTTCCCCTTCCCATTTTCTATCCCCCCCCCCCTTCCAAGATATCCCTAAGCAGTCCCCCATGCCTCAGTGTGTGCCCCATCATCTGACCTCTTCTCTTCTTCCACAAGGTTCTTCTTTCTCCGATTCTTCCAAGAACTTCTTCATTTGTAATTTTATCCATCCATTTGATATTTAGCACCACATTTCGAAAGCCTCTAATCTCTTTCTCTCCGCTTCTCTAATTGTCCAGGTTTCACACCCGTACATGCTCCATACATATGTCTTCAATAGCAAATTCCTGTTTTCTAAGCTGATTGAGGAGGAGCATAGTAATTTTTGTTTTGAATTAAACCCCATTTTTGCTTGGACAATTCTTGATTTAATTTCGTTTTCGCTCCTCCCATCCCAATTCCTTAACTCCTTCTAGGTTTTCTTGGTTAATTTTGACGCATTCCTGTCTCGTTTGTTCTTTTTTTGTACATACTAGGACCTTGGTTTTATTCTTGTTTATATATAATAAGGGACGCAACCCTCGCTATAAGAATCCAATTCGCTCTTCGCCAGTTATTTTTTTTCCATTGAGCAAAAACTCAAAAGAAATTTAAAAAATAGAACAATAAATAAATGTAAATTAAAACTAATGAATATTGAAAAAGTTTCCATCATTGAAAAAAGGGTCTCTATCTTGAAAAGTTTAAGCTCTTCTTCGGCCTTTTGCTTTCACCTATCTGACAAGTTTAAAGTATCGATGAATTAAATACTGTTTTGAATCCTTCAAATATTTTGTGCGCAAGAGCTATAATATTAGCATGGCCGTGAAAGATCTGACGATAATCAATATAATAAATACCTCCGCCCTCCAGTTCTTCTTTCCTTCAACTTATTATTTTTTGCAGGCAATGAGGTGCCTAGAAAAGTACCTAATTATATTATTGTTCTATATATTCTTAAATCCTCGCCTAACGATATTCAAGATTTTTTTTTATTTTAATCAGCTAGGATTAAAAAACTATTAATTGAGTAGCAGTAAGGTAGTTGTTTCACCATATGGGTTTTTTTAGAATTTTTTGAAATTTAGACAGATTATTAAACTTATCATAAATAAATAAATAATGATTGAGAAAAAATAATTGATTAAGGTAGTTGTTTCACCATATGGGGTTTCTTAGGATTTTTTTGAAATTTAGAGATTATTATGAAAATACTTCTGCATCGATTGGTGGTTAAACCAAATTTATGAACAATATAGTTCCGGAGATATTAAATTCCAAAGATAGAGTTTTTCAGACTCTTATACATTGCACTATACGGGATATCGGAAAGTTTATATACATATGTAATTATAATTAAGAAACTCTTCTTACCATTGTTATAAAAAACTAAACCAACATTAAACAATAACTAATATATTTTTTAAGAAAATTTTAATTCATAGTTACAACACCCTTTCTGAGATAATAATGAATAAATAATGAAAATGTATAATGAAAAATTTACACTAAAAACAAGCTGGCAACAACTTATATATTTAACCTAAAAAGTGGATTAACTTTAGTACTTTTCTTGACATTTTTTCGCTTCAGCCATTGTCGCAACAACTTTCAATCGCTTATTAAGAACTTTTTGTTTTATAAATCTCCCTTCATAATGTACTTTATCTGACATTTCTATGATAAAATAAATATATACAAGCTCGGACAGTGCTGCCAGATTTGTCAAACGAGCATCGGATTGGCTAGTAATGGTACATAAACAGCAAAAAGTTTTGGGCTTATGAATTATGAATCCTTATTGTATGTTCTACTAGTATATACTAGTCTAACATTAACTTTTTGGTAGTATTGTCTCGAAACAGCTACCTTAATTACAAAAGTTAAAGTTTAACCTAAGATAAATCCATTATAGTCAGTCAAATGAATATTCATTCATAAGCACTCCTACACTAATCTTTTTAAGGAGCCGTCCATAAATTACGTCACACGAATTTCAAGATTTTTTAACCCCCCTCGCCCTGTGTCACATTCTGTCACATTTTCATTTAGCTCCCCCTGTATTGTGACGTCACACTATCACTTTTATACCCTATAATTGAATAATTATAGAAATTTATTTTACCAACATTTTCAGGATGGAATAATATTAACCTGAAATCTAAAAAATATATTTGAAAAAAAATTTAATTTGACTTTTGTGACATCATAATTTTTAAGATCCCCGGCACCCCCTGTCACATTTTGTCACAAATCTGAGATGTTCCCTCCCCCATTACTGTGCTACTTAATGTATGGAGGGCCCCTAAGAAGATATGGG
The DNA here is from genome assembly GCA_024734495.1 of Forficula auricularia. NCBI lineage: Eukaryota > Metazoa > Arthropoda > Insecta > Dermaptera > Forficulidae > Forficula > Forficula auricularia. Next base: position 5,936,324 of record JALMQS010000291.1, on the reverse strand, counting down.
TCTGTTTAATTATATCTACAAATAATAAGGTCATTATCTTTCTGAAAATATATTGCTGAGAGTTGGTATAAATATTTGTAATATACCTGTTATGTTTGGGCTATCTTATGGAGTTTCCTTCTCAATCTTATCATAAGAATCATATATAGTAAATATTATTAATATGATTTATTTTATTTTTTGAAGTGTAACTTCCATCACTTATTTATGACAGAACGTTCTAAGCTAGCTGTAAGGTTTTCCTCCTCCAAAACGTAAAGGAAAAATGGTAAATTTTGCTTCACCCACTGGCTAGTGTGCACAAGTGCACATACTTGTGCGCATTCGGGGTCGGGTTTGAAAAATGTTAATAAAAAAAATAATTATTTAAAGCACCCAGAGCTAAACTCGCGCCCTCATGATGTATTGTCGAGGTCTTAACCATTTAGTTACCAACAAAATTATTTCTAGCTTCAGTTTCTCTTTAGATTATATTTTTATTTTAATTATTTTAATTAGCATTGGTACAGCGTAGCCAAAGGCAAACACGAAACGGTCTTATTTATATAATAACTTTAAAGCAATATCTATAGGTTAATAAATTAATCTAACCTTAAGTATAAATGAAAATTATTACCAATATATATCATTTAAAAAATTCTTGTATCAAATTATTTGCTACCCTGTACCAATGCTAATAAAAATATTTAAAATAAAACTATAATCTATAAACATAAAGAGAAACTTAAATTAGAAAAGTTAGGTACGGTAGTTACTTCAAACGTGTGTACTAATTGAACACACACTATTTTTTTTTAATTTTATCTTTCTAACAATATTCAAAATTCGTTCTAATAATACATAAGAACTGGAAATTACTGCTCTTCTTAATATTGTATTAAGGCGGAGATCCCTTAAGTACCAGTTCATTCTATAAATCTTATAATTTTTCTCATTAATATATCAAAGAATAATCGATATATCGATGAGAATTGGTTTTGACTGCGCTTATTTGAAAAAGATATTTATCGCGAGACTACTGCGGATTACGCTATTGGAGTCTGCGGAGTCTTAAGTCTTGACGAAGAGAGAAAAAGATATAATTAATGAGAAAAATTATAAAATTTATTTAAAATCATTATTTCAACTTAGAAATATATAAGTTCAGATATTATTTTCACTCAATATTTGACAAGAATTCCCTGCATTTGATTCGCGATTGAATCAAATGTAGAAAACATTCTACATTCTATGCGAATAATATAAATTTATTATTATTAAGAGTGAGTGACAAAATTTGCTGTTAATTCGAGTTCTTCAAGAACTAATAAGTATATATCAGAAACAATATTTATATTTAAGGAAAAACATAAATCAAATTTAGGTACTTACGATTCTGCATGACCGCATTAATGAAAATATTTTCTTTCAACGTGTTAATAAGAATTTGAATACACACGAGTCATTCACCTCAAATTTATCTCAATTGATGTGCGGGTTAATGAGATAGATAGTAGTAGTATTAGATAACTATCTGCAACACAGAGAAGATAAATAATTTTTATAATAAATTTGATCTAAATGTTGTTGATAAGATAACTGAGAAAATGAATATATCATGATAACACAATAGATTTTAGATAGATATGAAATAATCTAAATACCTCTAGAGATAGAGCTATTCTCAACATGGTGCTCTCGACATAACATTTGGTACTCTCTCACCATGCGAGTAAAAAAGTTCTCGCGAGCACCACCACTATTGAGGAACTTTTAACAATTCAAACAGGAATAAATAGTGTTTGGTTATATTTTGTTAAAAATCTTTAAAGTAAATATAATTTTATATTCACTTCACTTTACGAAAAATTAGATCTTATCTTATTAGAAATGTTAAATTTCTTGTCAGCAGAGATGGCTACTTCAGAAGTCAAACCTAAGTGCCAAATTTGCATCCCAGACAGATGACTTTATCCTAAAGACGAAACCTTCTGATATAAGATATATGGTAAACTGGAAAATTTTACTAAATCTTCCCCTAGATTCGTATATTTTGAAATATTAAGCTTGTATTTAGATGAGAATTTTATATAGAGATGAAAAAATATAATTTCGTTGAATTTTGATGGGAAAATAAAATTTTGATTTGAAATTCACAGAAAAAATGTTCAAAAAGCACCTTTTTTTCTAATTATAATTTTTATGGCAGAGAACTACTAATCAGTTCGAAAGTTTATAATTGATATGTAATATCTCTGATAATAATTTGAAACTTGCAGGGCTTAAAGGTCTCTGCTTTAATATAAAGTTTGAAGATTGTTTTTTATAAAAGATTTGTATTTATATACGATATTTATATATATTTGCATCAAGCAAATGACAACCTCAATCTTATCAATAAAATTCAAAAAATTTTAAGTGTAATATTCACCTTGAATAATTGCAACGGCCCATTCTGAAGACCTAAAAACCACCTCGTTGTTCTCGTAGACGGTTGTCCCTAGAAACATCTAGAAAACAGATTAGCATCCCTTACGGTGGCATGGCGTATCCCTCCCACCCAATTCTATCCATCTTTTTGAGCTTATGATAATTATTATATCATGATAAAAATTATATCATGGAATCATTTGTAGTGGTTTTGTAGCGGATCCCACGGAGGGCGAGGCAATGAACCTGAAAGCCCTAACGACTATTAAAACAACATACGATAATCTTAGACCCAGAATACTACCAATTCTAACGAGAGTGTCTTACTTTGTGAAGATAAATCCGCCCTCTGAAGATTCATCCATCTTTGATCATTTGGACCAGTTGATCCATCCCATAATAACGGTTGAAGAGAATGCTGTAAATCTATCATTTGCTATCCAAACTGAATTTAATTTCTAATAAAAATCTCAATTTGAAAAATAGTTCAAAAAAATAATTAGACTGAATTCTTTGCAAAAATTTAGAAAATTTTTTTAAATTAAAAGTTTTAATGATGTATTGATGAAAGGCAGAAAATGAATACCTGAAATATCGAATTAAACAATTTATTAGAATGTCCCTTGAATCCTTCTTACAATTACAAATTTAATCATTTTAAATTTTAATTACGATATGCATTGAAAAAAGAAAAATTGAATGATTTTTACTATGAATTTATCAGATGAGAATAAAAAATGTATTCTAAAAATTTATAAAAAGCAGTTTTAAATTCAAAAAACTAAATTTAATTTTATTTATTTTGTTTTTATTAATAAAATCTCTAATCTAAAATTAAAAATTGTATGGTGAAAGCTGAAAGAAAAAACATTCTATTGCAAAAATTCCTAGTTTTTTTTAAGTATTTGATCCCTATATTTTAATTTAAACTCCATGCTTGTAAAAAAATATTTTGTACTTATATTGAATGCGAAGCTATGATGTGCAGATTCAAGTGACGAGTAGAATGAAGCCGAGAAGACATGAAGAAGGGATGGACGAAACACAATGGAAAATAAAACAGAAAAAATTTCTATTAAAAAATTTTCAAACTAGATTAATATTTAATAAATATAGTATGTTTTTCTATATTAGTAAAAGAAAAATAACGATTAATTCTTTTAAATTTACCTATAGAATATAATTAGCGGCCATCTCATCACTTAATCATACACCTGCCCTCTCATCCTGGTCATTTTAGGAAGTTAATTTTCCCATTATAGTACCTTAATAGGTTCAGATAAAAAAAAAACTCCCTCCCCCTGCCAATTTTTGGCACGATTTTCACCAAAACGAGTTACTTCGTTGCATTTGAAATACAAACATTTTAGCACAAGAATGAACTTTCTACGACTTTTCGTTCACGTGGGTATTTGAATACAAACAGACAGATTTTAATCCGGTTTCAATAGTAAAAAAATAATAAAAAATTCTAAAAGATGTGTTTTGAATTAACAATTAATTAATTAATTAATTCAAGGAAACTGCAAGCATGTCTTGATAAAGTTTCACTTTTTCTTCAATTTGATTTATATTTTGTCAAATCTTCGAAAAATATGATTTTTGATGCCTATTTTGAAGGCGTATCGATTTAGAAAAGTTATACTTGAAAAATATTTAGTTGTATTTATTGAAGAAAAAAAACTTCGTCGATCATTTCCAATATAAAACGTGTTTTTATTTCAATGAGAATTAGATTTATAATAATAATAATAATAATAATTAAAAAACAAAAATAAAAAAAAAAACTAAAACTACATTTTTATATATTGTTTCTTATTTAAAAAAATATAGTTTTAGGTTTGTTTTTATTACTATAAATCAAATTCTCATTGAGCTAAAAACAGGCGTTATATTGTAATTGATCGATGACGTTTCATTTAAATTAATAAAACTAAATATTTTGATTTCATGTATTGATGTTTTGAATCAATACGCCGTTAATATAGGCAAAAATTATATTTTTGAGAGATTAGATCAAATGTATTTTAAAAACTAAAGCTGATACCGTCTATCCAATGCAATTTTCAAAACCGGCACTCCAAAAGCCTAAGGAAATGAGATTATTATTTTTATTTTGTTGGGTTGTATTATTATTAATATTTTTATTGAAAATTTGTAAATTGATGCAGTAATTCTTAAACTTTAGGTCGCGACCCCATTTTGGATAATGTAACTAAATTTTAGGGTCGCGAAAAAATAAAACGACAATGGCAATGAAAAAATTATAATTTGCAGTGACCATAAATTAATTTCAAAAAATATATCGAAGAATTTTCACTTTGGAATAGGGCAGAATTTTCAATTTTTGAAATAGCCTTAAATATACTTTTGCTATTTTGTACTACCTATATATTTATGCCAAATGACGTTCTCAGCATTAAATAAAAAAAATTCAGTCGATTTGAGAACCTCCTCCTTTTTTGAAGTCGGTTAAAAATAAAAATTCCAAACAAATTTGATAAATGTTGAAGATTCTCTAATTCCCACAAATAAAAAGGCCATTGCTAGAATAATAGAAATTAAGAAATTAATCTCTAATGATCTGAAACAAGTCTGGACTTGCATTCGGCATCCTTGCCGGTCATAGCTCGAAAGAAAGTGAGATTATTCTATCCACGCACTTTTTAGTCATTTTCCTTGATCAAATTCTAATTAATGAATCGCTCACCAGCACATTTATTTATTAATAAAAGAAGTAAAAACTTTTCATTTATCCCTATATTATTACATCGACTTAAAATCTAAATTAAACCACTAAACAAATTATTTTTATCTGCATTTTTGAACTTGAAGTTCTAAAACTAGAGAGATCAAAATCTACTCAATTATTAGCAAAGAAAATATACACTAACTATATGCTACAAGAAAAAACTTTCTAAAACTTTTCGTTCTTGAGTTACACACAGACACACATGCAGGCAGGCAAAAAATCATCCTTGAGTTTCAGACATATTTATGCGAGAAATATAGATATATATATCTACATTATTTTCTTTGAATTCAATATTAGAGCCAACTGTCAGGCAAGCGGTTCGCCTGCCTCCCAGGCGTACTTAGTATTAAAATATCAATTATATAACTAAAATCAAAAAATAATTTTATAATTATATCCATTTAGTAAGAAGGATATATGGTTAATTTGGAAATAATTAAATTGTGATATTTACCGGAACTAGCGAGATGAGTTAAATATTTAATTCGAGGGACTTGAACGCGTGGCTAGAGCACCGAGTAGGTAATGGCGTCTGTTTGAGGGCCAGCGGCAGGGTGGGAGTAACTAGGAAATTTGCAAGGGACTAGTACAGGGAGGGAGGGGGGGGGGGGAATTGACCATGCCAAATTACACATATTTAAGAAAATATTAATTAATTAGATTTAATAATCTACAAAACATTGAAATCCTAATATAACGTTTTGAAAATATATTTTAGACACCCATAATAATTTTTAAGCTACGTTAATTCTACTTGTCGAATATATAAATTTCAATAAAAATTAAAGGAAAATATGAAAAAATTTCAAATCTCAGTACGCACTCTGTAAATTTTGAAATTATAATCGAGGGAAAAGTAAACTAGCCAGCTCACTTTAGAGTGAAGTTGTACTAATTAATTTAAATAAAATAAACTATTTACAATAAAGCAAGACTAAGGTCTTAACTCTATGAAAATTACATCTATGCAAAAAAATTCCTATCTCTGATACTTTCGGGTGCCAAACGCAGGGGGTAATACATACCTACACAGGACCAATGGATTTTTGGTCACTTTTTGGTCTTTGGGCTCTAAATTTGGTTCCAAACTATTCCACCTAAAAGTGACAAAGTTAATTTAACTATTTTCACCTCAGAGATACAAACAAGCCCTGATAGTGTCAAGACCCCAGGAGGCGATTACACTACTTACACATAATATTTTTTAAATATAAATGTAAAAGTAAAAAAAGTGGCAAAGTTCTATTGGGACTTGCATACCTATATATATGTACTCGTATATAATTAATATAAAATAATAAATTCTTATTTAATCTTAATTTAAGAATTGTTTGCTGATTGAACATCAATTATTACCAATTATTTTTTAAACTGCTATTCTATGCAATATACCAATTATATGTATATATACCGCGATATATACTATATAGCTATTATTTATTTGAATAATTCATTGTAAAAAATAATAGGAAATATTTTTATTACTTCTAGAAATAATCCTCCTCATAGAAGATGGAAGACTTAATATTGTCTTGCAGTACTATTTTCTTGCATCTTTATCATTAGAAAATAATGATAATATTTAATTTCATAAAGACACCCATATAATAGATATGTCAATCAGCCTATTCAACTATATTTTCAATAACATATCCGACAGTTTGTTTGATAAAGAAGTCAATTAGGAACTTCCTCGAAATTTGCGATATCCTTCTATTATATGAGTTTAAATAAATTTTGTATTTCCAATTCAATGCGGTGATTGGAAAAATTAATGAGAAATTGACAACTTAATTATAAAATTTGACAATGAATAATGCATCACTTAAATATCCAATTCACATTCTGACTCTAACAAAGACTTATCGAAAATTAATGTTTTGTCTGTAAATTGCTCGAAATCCCCCCAAACTTTGGATTTACATGTTTCAAACAAAATTCTGAAAGAAATCACCTTCAACAAAAGTCTATCTGTTTTCTGCCTGTTTTCTGTCCGAAATTGGCATAAAAACAGCTGGAGGTATTTTTATGAAATTTTGTATTTGGATCAGATGTTTTACAACTTATAAGCTATATAGAAAATTTTGATATTTTACGTCAAAAACGGTGTAGGGGAGGTGGCACTAATGGAAAATAACAAATAACTCCTAAACTATTAGTTCTATGAAAAATTACTTTAGAAGCAAAGTTGTAGAAAATGCATTTTCTGGCCATTTTTCTTTAAACTGTTTCCACGTGCGGTAATCAGCAGAGGAGATAATTTATACAATTTATTTTTATTTCCAAGATAACAAGATTTTCTTTTATTATGTTTACTAGCTGCAAGGCCCGCCTTCGGCGGCCCTCTTACTAGCCAGGGAACTCGTCCCCTGGACCCCACTCACCCCCACCCCCGCACCATACACCCGTGCCCAATCCCCGTCCCCACACCACCACCCCAATGTACAGACAAAACCATAATTTCATATATATTGATAATTTCATTTAAATTGGTAACCATGACGACTGTTTTTGTTGGGGGGCGGACATAAGTAGTTACAGAGGCCGGCACAAATTCCTTTTAGTAGTATAGTATATCAAAACAACATAACGAACGATATCAAATTCTTACCCGCAGCGGTTGAATCTCAGCTAATACGATATTTCAGAATATTACTTATATAAATATAAAAATTGAAAGTTTTTTGCCGAGAGTAGCAGAATTTTTATATATTGAAGGAGACAATAAAAGAGTGTGATAAAAGGCTGCAATTATAAATTTTATTTATTTATAACGAGACTATAGTTTTAGGTTTTCGCCCTCTTCATCAGTCTTCGCATTACAATGGATTCACAGGAATTAATTTATATTTAATTCCTGTAAATCCATTGTAATAGACTGATGAAGAGGGCAAAAAACTATAGTCTCGTTATAAATAAATAAAATTTATAATTCCAGCAGAAGACACACTCTTTTATTGTCTCCTTCTATATAAATATAGTGTGCGAGGGTCGAAAAATGAAAATTCTAGGCCTTTGGGCCAAATTTAAACAAATTTCCTATACGTTATTTGGCGCTCCCTGGAGATATAGCAATAGGGTGGTCAGTGATCGGAGATAGAGGGACGAAATGTGGTCCAGGGGGCTAACCTAGCAAGATCCCCGTTGTCGCAGCTAGTTTATTTCTATGAATAAAGAAACTTCCCCACCCATGGACCACTCCTGTTATCACTAAATGTAAGAATGTCTATTAGAAGAAGGAGAAAGAAGAAAGATAATTAAAAATACAAACTAAATAGCAAATTAAGAGGGAAAAACAAACAGCAAGAGAAAGGATTGCCTAGAGGGATAAAGCCAGACGGAAATATCTATAGCACTTTGCTCTTATATAGTCATTCCAATCTGGTCCAAATGAATGCCAAGGCAATAGTTTATTTTCTCTGGGTCAAGTTTAAGTAGAAGGTACTACTAGAACTGTGATCAAGTAGATAGACATGCTTACTTGGATTTGCAATCGAATTCACGTTCCATCTATTTTTATAAGTCAGATGTATAATAAAGTATATTGAAAGTTTCTTTTTGCCGAGAGTAGCAGAATTTTTATAAATTGAAGGAGACAATAAAAGAGTGTGTCTTCTGCGGGAATTATAAATTTTTAATTTATTTATAACGAGACTATAATTTCGAGAGCTTTTCCCTCTTTATCAGTCTATTACAATTGATTCACAGGAATAAATGTATATATAAATATGTATAATAAATTAAAAATTTATAATTCCAGCAGAAGAGACACTCTTTTATTGTCTCCTTCAATAAAGTACATTATACAATAATTCAGTTTATATGATAATTATTATTTAAACATGATAATTAAGATTAAATAAGAGTTCTCAAGTACTTGGATTCAAGAAAATCGAAAACCACAATTAAATTGAAAGCAATTTTTCGTCTTTTTATTGGTATTTTCTCAAGCTCTTGAATTTAATGTTTCACATTATATTTAATAGGTAGATACATTTTTAGCTCAATCATTAGATTACAGGCAGTTCTAAATAAGGATGATATTAAATAATTCAGTGATCTGGCATTGTCTTGGAGATTTTATAATTAACTGTAAGATAAAATAATAATTAATGTATTATTTGGCCGCATGAGCCAAACTATTGAATTTTCAAGCATGATTTTTTTGGGCTTTGTTTGAATTCCCCGATACTCACAAAAATACAAAAAAGGACGATCGAAAAAAAAAATTTCAAGGATGAAATTTGAATTCTACCAAAATTGGATAGATCATAAATTTTCAAAGCCTAATGGATTCTCGCTTTTAGAAAGTGAGTGGTAAAATAATTTTTGTAATCTTCAAGGGGTTGGATTATCTATTACCGAAGTGGTTTTTGGAGCAGAATTGAAGTTTGTAGTATTAGAAGGATATGGAAACAAGAAAATCCAATTTTAGAATTCATATGTCGTCGCTGATCTTAAAAAACCTCGTAAGTTCAATTTTTGGTCAAATACGTATTATATGTTTATACCGACCAACCTTTCACGTCTATTGAAACCTTATTATTCTATTTCAATTTAATTTCGGGCTACGAACAAATAATAAATATTGCATTGTATTTGTTTGTATTCGTGTTTAAAATATTTTTTCTTGTTTTCTGACAAACTTTGAATTTAGGACTTACGAGATTTTGTAAGATCAGCGACGATATGTATGTTTAATTGTTTATATACATACAAATCGAAGATGAATTGATTTGATAGGCATGCTTCTAATTTGATCCTTAAGATGTTTTGAGTGTTTATATTTAGCGCAAATGATGCTTTAAGAAAGATCATTATTACAAAATTTGTTGTAAAGCTAACTAAAAGAATTTAAGTGTGGATTGTGGTATATTGGAGATTTGAAGTTGAGGTGAATCGGAATCTACCGTAATATATACGAGTTGAAATTGATGATAGAAGCAGACTTAAAATTTCAAAGGAAATCACATGAGATTGTTATCGCTTAGGTCCTAAATAATATGTATTATTTTTATTATATTTCAGAAGGGTTGACCCGGATCGCTAATTTTGGCACTCTGGCTCGATTCCCGAAGGGATGAAAACAACCCTTCTAACAAATAATTTATTCCATCTGGGTTTCAGTAGATGACAACCTCTTGTGATTTCCTATGGAATCTACCAGATCTATAAATCTATATCTAGAAAGTAAGAATAATAATAATGAGTATTTTTTACTTTGATCAAATGTGTGTTAATCACTTAAAAGTAAGGCATGGAAATATTCTTCAAATTAAAATCTTTCTCAAAGGAATTTTCTAATGAAAATCCAAAGAAGGTGAAATTCAACGTGATTCTTGGATAAATTCGAATGATCAAAGGATCTAATCCGACTTAAGCATTTCTTTCTTTTTAATGAGCTCCATTTCTTGTCTTAGATTAGTTATTAGATTAAAAGACGTTGAGTCGACTGTTGCAAATAAATAGCTAATTCTACTGAGAGGCAGAACAGATTGTAAAGAACTGCTTTCTATATGATTTGCTCTTGTTTTTTTTTTAGCAATGGTGAGGGTACTACTCTGTTGAGCACGAAAACAAAAGCGGCTAGCGATGCCGCAGTACTATATTCGGAGGGACGGAGGAGATGGCTGGGAAGATGGACATGCAGTCACTCTCACCGGCTACCACCCCAACAGGCAAGATTATCTGTCTAACTGTTAAAAAAAACTTTTTTTTTTACAAGATTTATTTTTATTAATAATAGAATGCGAATGGTTTATTTTATAAAGAAAAATAAACTGACACGTTCTTATGTGGCCCTCCACTTGATTTTACTACACAACCTGGCACCTTACTTATATTTAAAATTAAAAAAAAATTATTTATAATCATGTAGGCGGGGCTAGTTTTTGCATTTTTAGACTTCTGGGGGCCCACTGAATATGTATACAACATTTGGTTGTGTTTGGTACAAGAGCCTAGAATTTCATCCCACACCCCTATTTGGGCGGTTAGATTTTGCAATTTTAGTTTTTTGGGCCCCAAAGATTATGTGTACAAAATTTGGTTCAATTTGGTTCATAGACCTATGTTTTAATTTTTTGGCCCTAAAACCTCCTTCATTTTGGGTGGCTAGTTTACGCATTTTTAGTCTTCTGGGGGACCACGGATTATTAGAAAATTTGGTTGAGTTTGGTACAAGGTCCTATATTTTCATTTTTTTGCCCCCCGCCCCCTCATTTTGAGCGGTTAGTTTTTGCATTTTTAGACTTCTGGAGGTCCACTAATTATATATACAAAATTTGGTTGAATTTGGAATAAGGGCCTAGATTTTCAATTTTCGAACTAACCCCCCCCCCATTTCGGGCTATTAGTTTTTGCATTTTTAGACTTCTGAGGTCCCACTGATTATGTATACAACATATTGGTTGAGTTTGGTACAAGAGAGAATTTTATCTCCCATCCGCATTTTGGGCGGTTAGATTTAGCATTTTTAGTTTTCTGGGTCCCACTGATTATGTATACAAAATTTGGATGAATTTGGTTCATAGGCCTATATTTTCATTTTTTGGCCCTCCATTTTGTATTCTTAGTCTTCTGGGATCTCACTGATTATGTATACAAAATTTAGTTAAGTTTGATACAGGGCCTATATTTTCATTTTTGACCCCCCCCCTCCCCATTTGGGGCTGTTAGTTTTTCCATTTTTAGACTTCTGGGAGCCCACGGATTATGTATAGAAAATTTGGCTGAGTTTGCTCAAATGGCCAAGATTTTTAATTTTTAACCCCCCCCCCCCTTCACCCCTCTTAATTTTGTTTGGGTTGATATGCACCAAAATCTTATCAGCCCTTAATCTCAATGCACCAAAACTACGTGTGAAATTTGACCATACCCTGTATGGTAAAGTAAAAAATATGACTAACTATTAGAAAAGAAAATTTAAAAATCGACCCTATATTCACAACAATTAGAAACTGATACTCTAGCAAAATTAATATAATACACTATTAACGAGAAAATCTTTGCAACCTTATATCGTTATTCACCGTGATTTACACGGTAGTATGACATAAAAAAATTCAAGTAATAAATTCAAACAAGTTTTTGTTATTTTTTATCCAATTTTTTTTTTTTTTTTATTATTATTATTTAATAGTAACCCAGGAAATGAAAATGGAGGATTTGTGGGTCCACCGGATAACTGTTGTCTTCGGGACCTAGACAAACATGCTGAAGATAAAAGCCATGTTATGTGGACGCCGCCTACGCCAACTAATCCTTCAAGAACAACGACGACTTGTAGTAACACAAAAAGTAAGATTCAAATATCTATCTTGATTAATTAGTTTTGATAGTAAAAAAATCTCAAAAACCAACAGAGTTTTAATTCTTTTATTAATTATTTCTTAAGAACGTGCATAGCAAGAAAATAATTGTAGAATTAATTCTTAGCTAACATATAGTAATTAATTTTTTTGAAAATATAATAAATGTAGAAAGGTGAACGTGTAAGTCGAGTAAATTCAAACTAATATAGAATCCACTCTTAACACTTATATCTTAGTATATGAAGTAGTTAGGAACCATTCCATAAATTACGTCACACAGGGGGGAGGGGGCATCTCAGATTTGTGACGAAATGTGACAGGAGAGCCCCAGGGATCTTAAAAATTGTGATGTCACAAAAATCAAATTAAAATTTTTCAAAATTTTCAAATAAATTTTTTGGATTTCAGGTTTTATTATTATTCCAACCCGAAAATGTTGGTAAAATCAATCTAGACAAAAAATTTCTACAATTATTAAATTTTAGGGCATAAAAGTGATAGAGTGACGTCACAATACAGAGGAGGCTTAATGAAAATATGACACTGGAAGAGGGAGGTCTAAAAATTTTGAAATTCGTGTGACGTAATTTATGGACGGCCCCTTACTATCTGGTGAATTTGTACTATCTTCTACTGGGTTATTTCATACAAAATATGGCATCCAAAAAAATAGTGAATAGAAAAAGAAATATTTAGAAAAAAAGTAATTTTCTATCAATGGTCAATATTTTTTCATAAAGAGAAACAAAGAGGTTGTCCTCTGCTTGATGCAAATTAACATCATCATCATCATCATCATTAGCCTGTCGATAGCGACAATCCACTCCTGAATATAGGCCTCTTCCATCAAATGGAAGGGGGTTGGCATTAAGTCACCACGCTTGCCAGACGGATTGGTGACTAGGAATCAGATTATAGCCGGTCAAATATCAATGCAGGGACTCGGACTCGAACCCGGGACTCCTGCTTAGAAGGCTAGTGTCTTAAGCTCTCGGCTAATCCGATTCCCCTTAACATACAAACATATATAATAAATATAAATATGTATATATTATTTATTTGTTTGAGACTATAGTTTCGAAGGCTCGGCCTTTATCATCAGTCTATTTAATTATAAATATTATTTTTCATGGGATCAGTATCGCGTGGACATTGAAAATCTGTTTTCATAGTAGGCAAGCTAGTTAAACCCTGAACAATTTTTTGGGGACAACAAAAACTTTTCAATTAGGTCAATATTTTGGCAATTATTTCTTTTGAAAATTTTGGAGATAATGAGGTAAAGGGAGAAAGTAAGGTACAAAAAGTATCTTGAAAATTATCATAAAGCTCATTTGCTTAACGAGAAGATTGGCAGTTTAAATGATTACAAAATTAGAGTCTGCGATATTTTCCTTAGAGTTAAAGATGAGGTCAACAGTTTTTTCATTATGGTAAAATTACGGTGCTTAGACTTGTTTTCTTCTTCAAATAATCGATTCGATGTTGGTGCATGTTTATTTTTTGATATACCAATTAACAACACGTGGACATCCTGTTTGGCAATTTATCACCGTTAAATGTGCAATGAACTCATATTTTTTAAATTATTATTATTAAAGACCGGATTAAAAATCGCAGTAAAAGACTTTGAAACGTTTAATAAAAACCTAAAAACTTCCAAAAACTTTTAATAAAATCCTAAAAACGTACAGAAATGTTCAAAAAGATAAAAAGTTCTGTTTAACTTAATAAATTTTTTGTTAATATAATAAACAACAAGAGTAATTTTACGCATATACAAACAATAAATAAAATGTAAATAAATTAGAACTAAATTCGATTTTGACCAAATTTGGAAACGTGTGATTTCGTGGAAAATAAAATTAGTGTCAAAAGTCGTTTTCATGATTCGAAATTGAGTCTAGGTTTCAATGTAGGTATTTAAAGTTAGCAAAAAAATATACAATTGCACTTCCAATCTCTAGTTAAGATAAATAAATATATTATTTTTGAATTTCAAAAATTATACATGTACCTATCATTTTGATCATTTTTAGAAACCCTTTACTTATTTTTAACCGACTTCAAAAAAGGAGGAGTTTCTCTATTCGACTGAATTTTTTTTTTAATCAACAAAAAGATAGGAAGTTTCAAGTTCGAAAAGAAGAGAATCTCTGACAGATAGCTATTAAATAATAAAAAAAAGTCAATTTTAAATTAAAAACAAAAAATATTTTTATTCTTTTCTTATATCTCCGATTCGATTATTTATCGAATAATCACAAAGTTAATTGAAAGAAATGACCTTGTTCTTCATTATAATGTACTAGTATACCTAAGAATGGGTTTTTCATGATCTAATCTTGTTCCAATCGTTGATTCCATTAAAGTATCTTCTACTTTGATTTGGTTTTCAATTATAAATTCGAAACAGTTAATTTAAGCTATTTTTTATATTTATAAATATATTTTTAATTCTTATTAACAAAATCAAATTATTTTTAGGAAAAAAATAGTTAATCATCTAGACGTGTTGATTTGAAAGTCAAGTGCTGGTGAGCGGTTGTGTCAGACCAGTTTTAGGACTGTACACTCGTCGATGATGAATTGATGATTCACGTTTAAAACTTCTTGAATATAAATAGAAAATATTAAATCTTAGTGAGAAATTATAAATTCTGTTTCTGAACTTTCCCTATTTTATAGATACATGTCTGAAAATTAAAGTCAGTCATTCCTCCCAAAGTCTGCTTTGCGCGTAGCACGCAATTCACCGAATCCCAAAATCCCTTCATGGTTAAATTGAAAAATTGTCTGTCCACTTCATTTGTCAATACGTTTGTCCCTATGACTTTAAGTAAATATAACTCACTTCTTGCCTCCCTCTTTCCCGACTCATAAAATTTTCAATCCTTTAAGACCCAGATGCACAGACACTCACATCTCACCCTTTTCGCTTGATCACTCTACTCTTCAATAGACTTGCAAGAGTCTTTCAGGAGTTATAAAAGCTGCATCTTTTAAAACAATAAACATCACCTCTCGATCAAATTAGAACCAAATCAATTCAATATTCGTTCATCCTTAAGACTTTCTAATGAGTAAAATTATTTTCCTACCTTCATTATTTTCAAATCATATAGCCTTCCAAACCCCGATGCACCAACAACTGTAATTCCGATACAATTCTCATTGAAAAATCTTATAGAAAAGTCACTTTATTGGATTTCTATATGGTACTCATCGAACCTTTATTATTAAAAAATAAAAGTTTAGTATTGATCTTCATTATCATTACTCTGACATGGGATTTTTTTCTTTTTCCCGGTATCAGGAGGTAATCAAGTAGTACGGTGGCTCTCTTCGTGTTCCCGGCGCACTTTCACACGAAAAACCCTTTACAGACGAATCCCCTGTTTGACTCAGCTCTCCGGCTACACCTGTTCGAAGGCGATCGCGGATGCCGTTGCAGGTCTCACAGTTGGCTTAACTGCCATTCCACAGAGCATCGCTTACGCGAATGTCGCTGGACTTCCTCCACAAGTAAGTCAAAGCAAATCATTCTACTCTTTAAATACATCTATCTATCCATCTATCTATATATATATAAGCCCGAAACATGTATTAATAAAGACAGAGCGGATAGTCTATCTTCACTTTGATTACTTCCAGGGATAAGTAAAAATAACTCACATTTCTATCTTAGAGGCTCTGTCTGAGTAGGTACTTTCAATAAATATTTTTTTGGTTGCTAACTAATTAGTTTGGATGTAAAAAACTACGATACCTATGGTTTGCGTGTACGGCTTGCACTTAGCCTCTTTGTTTTTCTTAATATTTTCTCTGCCTAATAAAATTGTTTTTGACATTCTCATAATAATATATTAAAAAAAATATATATTTTATTCGTTTTTTTTTTATTTTTTTTTTATTTTCGATTAGGTAAGTAGGTATCCAGTTTTTTTATGTTGCCTATACAAATAGATGCTAGGCAGTGACGCGCCGTCCGGTCGTGGGGTAGTCATACCCTTAACGGATATGCCAAGTCAGTTGTCTAAATACCAGGGGCTCCCAGGATCAAGTTGAGGCTATTATTAAATGACCAGCTGATGCGTGGCGCGACAAGTTTGAACATGATTGTGTCTGGTGATGCTTCCCACACCCTCTGCTCATTAGACAACCATTTGGTCAGTTTGTCTGTAAAAATTTTTTTATAAAATGTAGACAAAATATTAATTAAAAAAAGTGGCTAAGTGCAATCAAATACTTCTGCCAAAACATCTTCATCATTGACAATTATTTTTTTATTCAATTTATAGATTTTAAATGAAAGTCAGACGTCGGGTAAACTAATTTACTTTCAACCTCATAAAATCAAATATTTTTCATAAGATAGCGAAAATGATTCAAATATGAAATCTGGAAAATTCTATTCATATTCTAACGTTAAAAAGTTTCATAAATTTTAAATTAAAGCTAAGCGAAATAAAGCAAAACCAGATTCATATATGACACGGTATGAAGATACTCTTGACGTTCTGAGAATTTAGGAAAACGCCACATCCACAGCATCCA
Organism: Forficula auricularia; assembly: GCA_024734495.1. Lineage (NCBI taxonomy): Eukaryota > Metazoa > Arthropoda > Insecta > Dermaptera > Forficulidae > Forficula > Forficula auricularia. The sequence goes on along the minus strand of JALMQS010000291.1, from coordinate 5,919,290 downwards.
TAGACCGCATCCCACTGGTATATATCTGTACGAGGGGTGAACCGGGATTGGAATTAGGTGTACACCGTCTTTGGAATTATTTGGAATTCATTAGATAATCTATTGTCATCTATTTGGAAATGAAAGTGGAAGTTGGTGTACACGATTTCAGGTCGCGGTTCACCCTATCTGTATATATAAAATTATTTAATATTTAATTATGCATAGGCATTGGAGTTGTTAGGGAGTTTTCCTAGGAGGGGCAGCTGATTAGCCACCACAAATTTTTCAAATTCGGTAATTAGATTAGAAATCAACTAAGTTTTTAGTAGAATTGAAAGTAACGAAATAATTTAATGAGAAATACATATGTAATGCCTCGTAATAATGGAGTATCAATTTTTTTAAGGGGGGGGGTGGCAATGAGTTTTTTAGGGGGGCACTGCCCTCCTTGGCCCTCCTCTAACTACGCCCATGTGCATAGGATCTTTTTATGGTTTCTTACAAACATAAACAGGACCCTATTTGTTTCATCACAGTGTCTGTATGTCTATCCTTTTTTAGAGTATTGTAACCCGTATATTAATAAAATAAAATACAATATTGAAACTTATATGTAAGTTATAAATATACGCATTAATTTTACCGAAATAAAAAATTTTATTACATTTTTAAGTGATTATTTTGGAGAATGTGAATTTCTTTCATTATTTATAAGCAAAATAATAAAAATATGTAGTCAATGAAGAAATCATTCTGTTTGTAATTGAAATGGTGAAAAAGGTAGTTATTTTTAAGTGATTTTTATACCTGAAGACTAGGGTTTCTCATTTTCCGGAAAATAATAATTCCCGGGAAATGAGTATATTTCGAAGATATTCCCGGGATTCCCGTCAAAACCGGATTTTAATATTTACTAATTAAAATAAATTTATTAATTAAAAAAAAGAATTAAAATAATCATTTATTTTTTCATTAAAATAAAAAAACTTAATTACTATTAGAACAAAAAAAGTTTTTAAAATAAGTTTAGAGGCAAACTAGTGCCAAATTGTCGTTGAGTCGTGTCCTAATTTTGGTGACAAAAAGGCTAGCAATCGAAAATAGTCTTTCACTTTCCACTGAGTTTGGTTTAATGCAATGGAGACCATTTAAGAGAATTTTCAAATTTTTTTTTTATAATTTTCCACTGGCTTTAAATAAATTAAATTCTTTTAATAATCTTATATTCTGTATTTCCTGTATTTTGTTTTTTTGGTGCTCATATTTATAGCACTTTCAAGCTTTCGTTTCAAAACATTCGCTGGCATTTCTGCTTCTAATATAGTTTTCCGTATCGGAAATCAAGACAATAAAACAAATAGTTTTGGAATACACAAAGAGGAACAAAGAGGTTGTCCTCTGCTTGATGCAAATAAACATACACACATATATATCGAGATGATATATCTGTATATATATATATATCAACAACTCTGAGACTCTCGGCAAAACAAAAACTTTTCAATTAGTTTTGGAATATTTATTATTCATTTATATGATGATAAATGTTTAAAATAATCCCGGGAATTGACTTTTTTTCTCGGGAAAGAAACCCTACTGAAGACGTTTAGAAATGGCTAAACTAAATTTTAAGTAGGCTTAAATATAACATAAAATGAAAGTTAGAAATAATATTTTCAATTTCAGTATGGACTCTATTCGGCATTTTTGGGTTCATTCATCTACGCCATTTTTGGTTCCTGCATTTATACCCCGATTGGCCCGACAGCAATCGCTGCCATCATTACTCGAGAGAATTTGCACGGATTGGGACCAGAATTTGCTGTGCTTCTCACGTTCCTCTGTGGATGCTTCATACTTACAATGGGCATTCTTCAACTTGGTAATCCATTCAATGATTTTTTTTATATTTCTAAAGATTACGTGAGAGGTAATGTTTTAAAAGAGATAATTATACGTATACTCCTGTTATAATTATATGGTCAAACTTATTTATCTGCATATATCTTTTCCATATGAGGATAAATCAAGGTCCAAATTATTAAACCAGTTTCATTATAATATGAAAAATTAAAAGTTACTTGATGCAATGAAAATTAAACATTTAAGCATGATTTTAATTCATATTTGATTGATTCCATTAAGTGGTCAAAGCAAAAATCTGAATCTCTATAATCGTTTATTTTTTATTTCCTGGATTTCGTCATAGTAGAAATATGTCTGCTCTATTCCTCCTACTACTATGCTATATGCTCTAATAAAATATAATCAATGATACTTCGCAAAGATTAATTTTCATAAAATAGGCGCTTTGCAAACATTTAACTCTTTCTTTCTTTGACTATAAATTTGGGGATTCATAATATCTCAACTCTTTCTAAATTCCGGAGTGGGAGGGGGCTAGGGATTCAAGATAATTTCAAGGGGGCGGCACACAGTTTTTAATATAAGAATACATTTTGAGAATAATGAATGAGTCTTCAATAAATATTTAACCAAATTAAAGAGAAAAATTTAAAGGATAAGAAATTTTCTTACATTACATGTGCTTATACTAATTCTTTTCTTGTGAATTTATTTTAGTACAAGAAATTGTCTGGTTTAGCCCTAACAATGATCACAGATTCGGATAAATTGTTTCTAAAATATAAATTTTGGGAAGCTCAAATTTCTTTAATATTATAAGCAATAATCAATTATAACTTAAGCAATAGAAAATTTTACGTATTGTGGCTTAATGATTTTATTTCAGGATTTGTAATCGATTTTATTAGTGGTCCTGTGTCCGCTGGTTTTACTTCCGCCGCTGCCTTAATTATTGCAACTTCTCAAGTAAAAGATATTCTCGGATTAAGGATAATTTCATCCCATTTTCTGGAAGTTTGGAAAGAAATATTTGAAAAAATTCACCTCACTAAGCCATGGGATGTGTCGCTTGGATGTATTTGTATGATTGTACTTTTACTTCTTCGTGTAAGTTAAATTTAATTTATATACTTATATATTAGCTGTAAAGCTTGCGCCTTAGGCAGGGCAGGCCTCTTAATAGCCTCTTAGACCTCCCCCCTCTAATCACCCTCCACCTTACCAACCCTATCCCTTAGACCTCCCCTACCACCGAACACACTTCACCCCATCAACCCTATTCCGCCTTCCGATTGAAACTATGTTTAAACCTGTTCAGTGTTATGGTCTGTAAATTAAAAACGATTGAATAAGAGGTTCCAGAGCCAACCGGTTACAAAAATATCCTTTTCATTTATACTATATATACTCCATTGATCAAAAAGTTTCAGGAATTTATTCAAAAAATCAAAAATCAAAATGTATTAATCAAAATCGATATTTTTTCCTTCCTCATCGACTGCAACGCACTCATGCCAGCGCTTGATCCAATCCTTTTATATATTCGGTTTTCGCTTTGGTCATCAGAGCCGTCTTCGGTTTTTTTATTATCTCCACTTGGCTGCTAAAACGCGTTCCCCGGAGCGATTTTTTGAGTTGACTAAACAGGAAGAAGTCGCAGGGAGCCAAATCAGTCAAATTCAGTGGATGTTGGAATTTATTCGTTCCGTTCTTGGTAAAAAGTTGCGGATAACGATGTCATTGTTCGACCGCTCGTTACGTGATTCCCACAAATCCGGTCTTTTTTGGCGACTCAAAGCCAAATCATTAAATAAAAAGTCTTGAACGGATTCATAAGTGATGTTCAAGTTCGCTGCCATCTCTCCAATGGTCATTTACAGTTTTCGGCCATCATTTCTTTGATTTTATCGACGTTTTCGTCGGTTTTCGATGTCGACTGAGTTCGTCATTCTCGACAGACTCACGAAAACTTGGGCTACACATAAAAGTTTGGTATCGATAGAGTAACACTTCTTCAATATTTTACGTTTGTAACTCAAAATTTAATACAAACTCGTTGATGCAAAGACGATTTTAAAATCTTAAAAATCGAAAACGGCTCTGATAGTCCATACCGAAAACCGAGTATAAAATTTTTTTTCGAGGATTGGATCAAGCGCTGGCATAAGTGCGCTTTTTTTATGATAATGATGAGAGAAGGAGTTACACCAAAAAGGTGCACCCCCTAGAGGTCTGGGTTGGCCCCTCCATCGTGAAAAGAAGAAGAAGGAATTTTATGAGTTGGGAGGGGGTCGAAGGTATCTGTGGATACGGGTCTTAAATAGCTGAAGGTTATAAGTCGCGGGAAAGATGGTGGCAGGGAGCGAGTTCCAGTCTCTGGAGGTCATAGGGATAAAAGAGTTGGCGAAAGCGCTTGTTCGACTTTTATCCAATTTGACAGCGAAGAGGTGCTCAGCGTTTGAAAACCGCGTGTTTCTCGTAAAGAGGGCATTAGCGGGATAATTGATTTCAGTTCGACTGAACAGACACCGTGATAGAATCTGTAGTACAGCGAAAGGGCAGAAACGGTTCTTCGGTGAGTCGATGGCGAGTACTTTGAATGGGACAATGTCGATTTTGATGAATAAAATTTGAATTTTGATTTTCTGAATAAATTTCTGAAACTTTTTGATCAAGGTAGTATTTCAATACACTAATAAAATTATTAAACTCTGCTTCTTATTTTTATTTTTATTATAATTTAATTCGCTCTCTCTCTCTCTCTTTCTATTACAATCATCTCTGGGGTTCTCAGTGTCTCATCTTAGAATGTTCCAATCAATTCTAATAGGAAGCAAGCAACACCACAGAAGTCGGAACAGCTGTAAATATTTTTTCTTAGGATAAGCTTGTATAATTTAATCTAATTAGAATGTCATTCAAAATTTACTATTATCATAAATAAAATTCCAAACAAATTGATCTCAAAGGAAATAGATTGTCAGCTGTGTAAGATAATTAATCTGTTAGAATATCTACTTTATAAAATTATATGGGATAACTAAACATAAATTGAGTATTAAAATTGTTTTTTCACTTATATAATCCTCTTTTAACAACATGTAATTTAATATTTAAACCTTATAAAATATAGTTGTAATAAAAGTTCTTGAATATTAGTTGAAAAGTTAATTGTATAAGTAATGGGATTTTCTTAATTTTCCACATTTACTTTTTTTTTTAGTTTCATTTAACTACAGTAATAATAAGAATTTTCTGAATTGTCGCGAAATAAAAAAAAACATGTTGAGTGTCTCTAAGGACTTTACCTGCCATATAAGATAACTACTCAGTAATATTTCTTGACTTTCTACTAATACCAATATTATTTTCTTTATGTTTAAATGATATAGAGTATTTGGAATTTTTTAGCTCTAGAATTAGAAATAATTAATACTTTTTATTAGTGGTTGAGACTAGTATAAACATTGAAAAATAATAACTTTCTTCTAAATTTGCGGTTAAACATAAAAACAAACTCTCAAAGAGTTAGGACCCAGGCAGGCGATCGCAATAATTCCTCATTATATCTATAGAATATAAATGTGAAAGAAAAAAACGTGTGAAAATATATTTTGTGCTTTACTCGGAGTGATTCAAGCCCCTTATGACGTCACTGATTCTGAGCAAATTAAATACGAAAGGGAACCGCTCAGAAAGCAGCAATAAGATTCTGACCTTAATCCGTCAGCAGGAAGTAGCTAACCCTTTACTAGTACTAGAGATGATTTTAGATTATACTGTTCTTTGAGAAACGTTATTTAAGTTATTTTGCAAATGCTGAAATCTAAAAATTGAAAGTCATGGGGTTTGTACGTCAGTTTATTTATTTTTTTTATTTATCCGTCAAGCGAATGTAATAAATTAAAAATCAAACTCAATTCCATTGGATCATTATAATTAAAAGTAAATTAGAAAATTTCCGTCTTTAATAAAATTTTTATTTATTTTTTTTTTAGAAAGCGAAAGATTTACCATTGGCTAAACTAGCATTTCCGACAGATATATCAAATAATGATAATATTTCCCAAACAAGTAATAGCAGCGAAAGTCGAAGATTTCTCGGAAAATTGATCTGGTTTTTTTCAACGTCGAGAAACATTCTGGTTGTTCTGATCTCTACCTTAGTAGCTTATCTATTTGACGTCTATGCCGTTAGGCCATTTGTTTTATTAGGTATTTATAACAAAATATAAAGATATTTATTTAAAAAATTATACTAATACTATTAAATTAATTTCAGAGAACGTGAAGAGTGGTTTTCCTATGATTGAACCGCCACCTTTTCAAGCCCAGGTGGGCAATACTACTTATTATTTTGTCGAAATGGTATCTTCCATTGGCTCAGCTACATTTGTAGTTTCTCTTTTATTAATTCTTGAAGATATTGCAATAGCTAAAGTATTTTCTGAGTATGTTTTATAATAAATACCGTCAAAAAAAATTAAGTTAAATGATGCAGGCATCAGTCGCATCTATAATAAATATCTATTTAAAAAAAGCTTAGGGGAGAACGAGTCTAGTTGATAGACTTTTTACTTCATGATTTTTGTAATTTTTTCCTGCAATCATTTTCAAATAAAGTAAGTGTAATTCGTAACTATAACTATTTGGCTATAACTTGTGATATTTAAATTCTTTATAAAATTAAATTTGTCTTGTCAAAAAAAGGTTTAAAAAATTTGCAAGATGTCCCGGTCTGGGTCAAGTTGATAAGCCTTTGATTAAGCTAATACGGTGTCAGGAATTAATCAAATGATAGACAAAACAGAAATATGAACAAGTTTTATTGTAACTATAAAAGATATTATAAAAAATACAACATTTTGAGGAAAATGAAAGCTGTAACAATCATTGATTGTGACCGATTGCTCCGACTCTGAAGAGGAATTTGGGTCTGATTGACAGTTAATACAAGTCTAAAATGGGTTGTTCTCTGCACAGGCGATGTGTGCCCACTTCTTGCAGGAAATACACTGGATCCAGTCTTGACCAGGTTTGGATGAAGAATAACTCTTGAAACGCTTGTGAGTTAAGTAGATACTCCGTATCAATTTGACCCAAAATGAGCGTATCAACTTGACCCAAACGTCGCCATTACAGTAAACTCTAAAATACGTGAAACCGGAAACAGTTAGAATAAAGTTAAAAAGGTGAAATTCTTACCTTTATAACATGTAACAACGTGATGTCGTGGATAACACAATTTACGAACAAATTAACTTACAATTATAATTGAAAAACAGTAGTGAAAATTTACTTTCGACGATGAAAAACAGTTTTTAGTTCACAACTAACAAAGCGAAGAAACCTCCTCCAAGTGATCACGCGTGATTGCAGAGTCTAGCCAAGCCAGTCGCCACTTGTCTGCGTCTACGCATTAAGAAGTGTTTTGGCCTGTATCAACTAGACCCGGTTCCTCCTAATGGTGTTTCGTCGCATAGTGAAATTATTTTTTGACAAAAAGTGATCAAATGGGCCACTGAGGAAGTCGAAATAAATCGACGATACGTTTTTAACTTTGTGTTTTTAATTTTTAGTACAATTCCCTACTATCCCTTTTTTAATTATTGTATGAAATCTTTCAAAAATTTAATGAAACTAATATTTGAATTATTATTTACCTTTTTATGGCCGTTAGCCATACAATATTTCTAGAATAACAAAAGTATTAAAACTTAAGTTCGATTCTGGACCCGTCTCCAAATGTGAAAACTCAGCACTCACTTGTCTTAATTTAATCCTTTAAGAATGAAATTGAAAGTTTCTTTTTGCCGAGAGTAGCAGAATTTTTATAAATTGAAGGACACAATAAAAGAGTGTGTCTTCTGATCGTTATAAATAAATTAAAAATTTATAATTCCAGCAGAAGACACACTCTTTTATTGTCTCCTTCAACCTTTAAGAATGTTTGAATAGGCTTATAAATTTATCTTTATAGATGTTGCAGTAAAACCTCGTTTTTAGTAAGAAAGGGCTTTTACTAGTTAAAATACGTTTCACTGAACACTTTTGTAGCAACTACAATTTACTGATGTTGGTTGAGTTTGGTTCAAAGGTCTAGAATCGTCATTTTTGAACTTCCGCCTCATTTTGGGTGTTTATTTTCAAAAAATTTTAAACGGCAATGTCAAAAATTACATCATCTACAACTATGCTTATAATTTTTGACATTTTCGTTTAACAATATTTGAAAATAAACACCCAAAATAAGGCGGAATGTCAAAAATGAAGATTCTAGACCTTTGAACCAAACTCTACCAACATCAGTAAATTGTAGTTGCCACAAAGGTATTCATTGAAACGCGTTTTAACTAGTAATAACTCGTTCTTATAAAAAAACGGGTTTTTACTGCAACATAGACATAAATAAAGTTTGGTCACTTTCCTAAAAGAATTAAAAATGTCAGTTTTATTGAACATCTCAATATACAAAACGTGAGAAGTACAAATAGTCTTACTAGAGATAAAGGTTGAATCTTAATGAGTGAAGGTCGTCAACTGCTTCGAATTTAATTGGCTTGTGGGCAACCTCATTTATCTGTTGGCCATTTCTGATTTTTATTTAATTTAGTTATTTAAAATAGAAGCAATAGAGTCAATTTACTAGGAGTGGATTTTCATATGCTTTTTGAGACTCGGCTTTTGTGTAAAAGATTTACTGCAGTGATCACAGACGAAAGGCTTTTCGCCTGTATGAATAAGTATATGCCTGTTGAGATGTTCAATAAAAGTTTAGTTTTTTATCACTCTATGATATTGTTTTATTTCTTCTAGCTGATGGGAAAGGTGTAGATGCAACACAAGAAATGTTGGCTATTGGTGCATGTAATATATTTTCATCTTTCGTGAGCTCAATGCCCGTTTCTGGAGCTCTAAGTCGAGCAGCAGTGAATCATGCAAGTGGAGTGAGCACTACATTCGGTGGTGTTTATACAGGTAAAATGTTTAGAATTCTTCACAACCAGGCAATGATTGAGACCATGTATTTTATTGATTACAGGAGTGTTAGTTTTACTATCTCTCGAATTTCTTACGCCATATTTATATTATATTCCTAAAGCTTCTTTGGCAGCTGTTATCATCGCCGCAGTCATATTTATGATTGAAGTTCAAGTTATTATTCCAATGTGGAAAACTAAGAGTGAGTTTTGTGCAAATCAATTCTAATAGAAAACCAATTGGAAATATTAATTTTTTAATAATTCTTATTTGATTTCCAGAATTAGATCTAGTTCCTGCTGTGGTAACCTTTGCAGTTTGTCTTTTTACTCGCCTCGAAGTTGGTATTGTTGTTGGGATTGCAATTAATATAGTTTTCTTATTATATTCGACAGCAAGACCAAGAGTTCGAGTTGAAAAATTGCCAGTGAGTTTTACACACTTATTTCAAAATAAATTTTTTACTTTACTACACAGGGTATGGTCAAGTATTGTAATCGTGCATGTTTTTTGTTTTTTTTTTGCTTCTTTTTTTCGAAATATCTCAAAAACGGCTGAAACTATTTTGATTAAAAAAATTGGCCGAAACCATGGTATTTCGGTCTAAAAAAAGCTCTAATAAGTGGTCATCGAAAAAATTATATTTTTCGAAATAATAAGTGTTTTGTCAAAGTTTCTCTTAGTCTGTTCAGGGTTGTCTGTTAGTCTGTGCGTTACCAAATTGTTGTGGACGAACTAGCTCAAAAAATAGTATGAATATCAAAACCAAATTTCACACGTAGTTTTGGTGCATTGAGATTAAAGGCTGATTAGATTTTGGTGCATATCGACGCAAAATTAAGGGAGGGAGGGGGGTTAAAATTTAAAATTATAATATTTTCAAACTAAAAAAACAAGAAAAATGAAATATACTATAAAATGAACCTATAATAACGAAAATATTTTTTTTCTGGCTTCAAAATTAGAGGGGGGGGAGTCAAAAAATAAACATCTAGGCCATTTGATCAAACTCAACCAAATTTTGTATACATAATCAGTAGGCCGCCATAACATTAAAAATGCAAAAACAAACCCCCAAAATGGGGGGCGGAGGATGGGCTCTAAAAATGAAAATCTAGGCCTTTGGACCATGGACCTCCCCGAAGTAATGCTTTTTGGCGGTTTCCGGGGGGGGGGGGGGGAAGGTTGAAAGTGTGGGGTTTTATTGGGTAGTCCCTCCTAGAGGGGGTTAGTCTCTCTCGCCAAGTGCGTGCGTAAAAGCATTTCCCCACGATAAAAAAAAGGCCTTTGGACCAAACTCAACCATAAGTGGTGTATGGTAAAGTCAAGTGGATGGCCACATCAGAACGTGTCAATTTATTTAATATTTTTTTTAAATTCTAACAAATTAATTTCTGAATAGATACCCTCACAGATTCCTTCTTCTTCTTGTGGTGAATATCTACTCGTAACTCCTGATAGGAGTCTAGTTTTTCCTTCAACAGAATATGTCCGACATCTCATATCGAAGGCAGGAATACGTCAAGGTGGAGCATCTCTTCCAGTAGTTTTCGATGCCAAGCATATTCAGGTGCGATAATCACAATTATGTTACATCTCTAATTTTGCCTATTCTAATCTCTCTATGACAACTATGATTTTTTAAGAATCGTACCAAATATATTTTTTTCTCTCAATTTTAGGCAGTTGACTTTACCGCGGCGCGAGGAATAAAAGCTCTCATCGAAGATTTCGTTAAAAGGAATCAACCAATTCTCTTTATTCACGTAAAACCTTCTGTGGTGAACTCATTAACGGGAGGAGTTCTTGCTCCAAGTCAATTCCAACATTGTATTAGTGAAATAGCACTTCATGATGCATTAAAAGGTAAACTTGATTGAATTTAATAAATCTAAATATCTTTCCTAATATACTTATACTATGTATCTAAAGTTCTCCATTTTGTGGAATCATTCTTAGATACCACAGCGTCAGATACTATGTATATCATCTTTATCACTCTATCGGCGATATATCTTATCCTTATTTTAAGGGCTCCATTGGACCCAAATAACTTAATCCTGTTTATCATCAGTACACTAAACAATTCAAAATTGACATGTGTATATTCTTTAATGGGAAATATTAAGTAGAGGTTAGGAATAAATTTATCAGAAATTACAATCTAAAACCTGAAGATCTTGGTGAAAAAATCCTTATACTCTTTTAAAACTAAGTGCATATCTACAATCGGCAAAGGTATTGTCATGTTTAAAGCCCCGGTTCAAAAAGTATCTCCGAAGTGCAGTTAAGTGCAAAATGTACAATCGTAGCTGTCTGGCAACTAACGTCTTTAATCAAACCCTGAAAAATTCAATTTTTTGTCTAATAGGGTTGCCTAAATACAGGCGTTGCCATCAAGTGCTGCCATCTACTAATTTTATATCGACCAAATTAACAAATAATTAGAAACATATTTAAGATTGCTTGGACATTAAGCCAATGTTGGATTAAAAATCTGATTTTTTTAATATATTATTAAACGATAACAAACACGTATAAAATATTTTTTTTAAAAAAGATCTGACCAAGGGTTTTCGTGTAATTAATTATTAAAAATCGAACTTTTAACACGTAGTGAATAAGGGAATGTTTGCTGAAAGCATATATTTCGATTAATCTAGCCAAATTGTATGATGAGAAAAAAACAAAAAACTTTTATTTAAATAGATATGTTACGTTAAAAAAAAACTTTCTGACCCATTGTTTTGTAAATATACAAATCTAAATGATCGAAAATATCAGTCCGCTTCACTTAAAAATAAATAAATCACGTGACTCGAGTCAAAAGACATTATTTATTACATTTATTAATTAAATTATTTCATATTTCCGATAAAAAATGATGTTAGCTAACATCTAAATTAAAATAATTAATTTATGTATTAAAATTTTTAATTTTAGTCGAAAAAAAAATTTAGATTTTATTTTGACTTGCGGGGTACTGTCCGAGCTACCTTAAGCAATGAGAATAATTTCTATGATGTTATTTCTCCAGAAATCTTACATATTTCATTAAAAAAATCTGGTCTTTAATATAAGATACGGAGGAATAATAAAGACAAAACCTCCGAAATTAAATGAAAAATTGAATTTTTAAGTCTTTAATTATGATAAGTTGGAAAATAGCGAACGATTTGGGCTAGAAAGCTGAAAACCAGTGGATTCCAAACTTTTCAATTAAAGTGAACAGTTTATATTACAACAGGTTAGTTTTTCTTAGACAGAGTCATTTTAGCTATGTCCTCCTCTTCGCAACATTTTCTTGAGAACTCTAGTAACATGTGTGTTTTTTTTACGATGTGAGAGATTGAATCCCATAATAATCAATCCCTTTTAGAATACTTTTTATTATTATTTCCGTCCATAATTTGTATTAATTTGAAAGTTTATAATAGGAAAATATTGACAAGTTTTTATGTGTGACTTTTTTATTTATCAGCCAACGTTTCGTCGACTTTGCCGACTTCTTCAGGGCTTCAAATAGTCATGCCACACATTCGTCTAAATTTTCTTGTTATCTTCGTTACCATTGAAGACCATAAAAAGAAATAATATTCTATTCTGTTTTTAAAAACAGTGTTGCCTCATTCTATTTATGTTATTTCTGTTTTATATCTAATGTGTAATTGTTAATATAAAAAGAAAAGAAAGAAAAATTGTTTATGTGAATGTGCCAAATATTTTTTGAAACTTCTGTTTTTGATGGTCTTCAATGGTAACGAAGATAACAACAAAATTTGGACGAATGTGTGGCATGACTATTTTAAACCCCGAAGAAGTCGGAAAAGTCGACGAAACGTTGGCTGATAAATAAAAAAGTCACACATAAATTTCCTATTATAAACTTTCAAATTTTAGAATACTGTGAGCCAATTCTAGCCCGGGTCACCAATTCCTACCCAGAACTTTAAAATTAAACGTAAAATGGTTGTTCTTCTAGTATTAGGTCAAAAGAAATAAATTAAAAAAAAAAAAAAAATACTTGACCATACCCTGTATAGTAAAGTAAAAAAAGTATTTAATCGAGGATTATGACTAAAAAGTGCACTTCTAGAATGAATGAATTTCTTTATAGCAGCTAAGGCAAGGTTCCAGATACAAGTTCAGGGTTGTTTTAGACTAGAAGAAGTTAATTTCTTAATTTCTATTATTCTAGGAAAGGCCTTTTGACTATTGCACTTGGACTAAATGAATACTCGTTATTAAATATTAGAGAAAACATTCAATTAATTAAAGAACTTGGAAATGATTAGAAATAATTAAACTCGATTATTTTTATAAGAGTTCAAATTCCTAGTAGAAGTAGACAGATGAAAAATGTAAAAAGACATTTATTTACTGTGACTCTAACTGGCGAGCGTAGATTTTAAATTTATATTTTAGGAAAATATTAAATCTAAATAAAAATCAGATATAGATATTTGCCATTTAAAATAATCAATTCACTGAAACTGCAAACAGTGTACCGAGTCTTGAAAAAGTTTCACTTTTTCCTCCAATTTATTTTGAATTATTTCTGTATAGTCAATGGATGGTTTGTAGGTTTTATCTATAATATATTTGTATATATATATAAATATATATATATATATATATATATATATATATAGATAGAGAGAGAGAGAGAGAGAGAGAAATAGAATAAATATAGAAAATAGGGGTAGATATTAAGGGTTGTTTACCTTTGGGTGAGTGAAGGTGTCTTCTGCTGTTGTCCCGATGAATTTTCGACCACAACTAAAGCGAAAATGCTAGATCGAAAGAATCCCGTTACTCGATTAGATTAGCAAGCGGGCCAAATATCTCCATTATATTCAATGGAAAATTCTCAAAAGCACTTTTTAATCAACATTTTTTTATTATTATTATTAGTAAAGTTAGATAACGAAAATTTGAACACTCAATTTTTTATGTTATTTTCTCTTCCGTAGCCAGCGAAGAAACTTTAATTAATCAACCAATTAAACATAAATATATATGAATATTTAAAAAACATGCTCTTATTTCAAATAATTATAGGAACGGCTTTTTAACTCTAGCTACGAAAATATTAAATCGAATTGAATTACTTATCATTTTTAATTATTAATTCACAGAGTAACGAGACTTAAAACTTTTTTCTCAAATTTTATTTTTCCTATTTTCACCCTTTTAAATTTTAATATTGTAAAAAAATTGATTATATACATACGTAGCTGTTAAAGCTTGTATTCTTGTGAAATACTTTATTAAGGGTTGAAATTTTGTTTAAATCACACATTATAATCGTTATTGAACACGAACAAATAATACAATATAACTACGATGTTTCGATCGCCTTATTCTGCAATCGTTTTCAAGTATGGGCACACACTCCGATTGTTTGTTCGTGTTCAACAAAACAGATAAGTAGTTATCATTAAGCAAAAAAGTAACCTCAAAATAACATATACTTTATTTTTGGTTACGAATATTTTTAATGTTTTTTTAGCCCTTTTTCCGTTAAAATTAAAAAAAAAAATTATATTTGTAAATTATCTTAGGATTCTCAAAAAAAAAAATAATAATAACAGCGCTGACGAAAGGAAGAGAGCATAACTGAAAAGCTCAAAGTAACTAATTAAATTTAGTTTTAGTTTAAATATAAAAATCTCCAAAATTAGTTACCCTTAATTGAAAAAATAAAAGTTAACAAAATTCGATAGTACCTAGCTACAACAAGATATAGAATACACTTAAATGTATGTAAAATTGTAGAACCATACAAAATACTAATCAACAAAATTTTGTTTTTGTAACTTTATATATTTATATATGGTAAATAACACAAAAACTTAGTTCTTTTACAAGAAATTTTACATAGGGGGCATAAGAATTTTAAAAAGGCTTAAGAGGGGCATGGCATAACAAAGGTTCAGAAAGACAGTGTTAGACAGACAGACAAGAATTTTGTTGAACTGGTTTTCTTTCATAACTTTGCTTGAAACGTGCACATCCAAAATTTGGGGTGATTTGGAGCAATGCACAGACAAAACCTTAATTTTATAAGAGTGTATATATATATAATTTAAGTATTATTTTGATTATTTTTCTAGAATACTCCCAGAAGACAGTAAATCAGCCAGCAAGACGAACCTCGAATGGAGCCTTGTCTCACTAATAAATTATACTCAAATAAATCGATTACATTTAAAAAGACTATGCTTAGTGATAAATTGATTGAATCTATTTTTTTAGAGCCAAAGACAATGAAAAAGATGACTTGTTTCTAAATAGAACTAGAATCCTATTTTTACTATTTTACGTAAATTACTTTTAAGTTTTCATTTACCTCATTTCATTATTTTAATTTCACTCATCATTGAAAAATACATCCTTCTAAATAATTCCTACTAATATTTGAAATGATTATTTATTTATTATAAAAGTTGGATAAAAGTATTATTTGTATTTATAAATACTAAAGAGTAAGCAACGAGAGGAATCAAGGTTGGTTATTCCTTGTATTTCATGTGATTAAATTAAATTTTTTTTTAATCATCTGGAAATTAAAATTTACTTTTAAATCTTGAGGAAATGAAGATTTCAGGAGAACCCTGTGATAATTTTTACTAGAGATTCGTTAATTAATTCGTCAAAAAAAATCCTAGTATACGTAAAAGGGCGTACTAAATGTATTGCTCTCAGCTTATTATTATGACGAAATGCGTTTGAGAATTATTATTTTTTAATTAAAATAGTATAGAATTATTTTTATTTTGTACTATCTATACACGAATTTGTATTTTGTAAAACCTTTTATATTGTTGAATCTCTGTATTTAAAGTATTATATATATATTATTCAAAAAATAAATTATTATAATTTTTTGTTTGTTTATTTTCATAATAAATAATAATAACTAATACATCAATATTTTAATTATGTACTTATTGCTTAATTACTTTCAATATGTTATAGAGTTTTTGTAGAGTTTAACCATCCGAACGGTAATGGTAAATAATATACATTTTGATCTGTAAATTATTTTTTTCAGTTTGGAATTAGTGAAATTAGAAAATTAATAAAAAATGTATAGTATAGCACAATGTTTCGCCCCCTTTTTTCTGGATTTGGCTTCGAATGTATAAATGTAGTAGTAGGTCATCGATTTCTTTAGGATTGAATTTATGATTTGAGAATGTATCTGACTCCAGAGAGTCAAGGCAAACTACCCCACCAACACAAGCACATCGACAATAATTCCTCATCATAAAGTCATCTCTCAGAAGACAGGTTTAAAACAACTCGTCTATTTCAAGCCAAATCTTTTTGTCTCTAAAAGTCCCAAGTGACAATCTTTTCATTATAATATTATCATTATTCTTCAGTGTTCAAAAGTAACTGTATTATATTTTTACTTCAATAGTCGAGAGTGGGGTAGAGGTGAAGGAACTCTGACACATAGGTGAATCGGAAAGTAAACTGTAATATTTATTCGAGTAATAGAGGCCGGATCAATGAATTAATTAATTGTTTTATTTGCAGGTTGTTAGCTTCAGTAGTCATCTTCGAAATTTAACAATAAAATAAACAAATGTTTTTAAAAAGAAATCAATAGGACTACATATGTATATGTATGTAATAAGTAAAATTTCTGAACAAAAACAAATAGAAAATATAAGAAAGGAAAAGAAAATTACAATATAAAGATATTTTCTTTGTTAAAAAAATAAATAAAATCTTCAATCTGCACATTGAGATAAGCAAAATGAATTTTAGCCTATAAGTTTTTAAGGTGAGTTCGTTCCTCGTTAATATAAATACTGTAATAAAGATTTTAATTAATTTTCTGTTTGAGGAAAAAACATCCAGTCACTAATTTAACCAACCATTTAAGACTAAAGCCTTAACCAAAAACTAATAAATATTTTTTTATTAAGATTTTTGCTAAAGTATTTATAGATGGAGAGAAGACAAATTAACACGTCAAACTGGCTCTAGAAATAATAACAAAAAATATTAATTATTTTACTATCCACACCTGAGTGGTCTAGCCCGAAAAAAATATTAACCTGATCACCAAAGCTTTAAAATAAAAATATCTATTTTAATAGAATATTATTGAATTTTCATATTTGATAAATAAATTAAGTATATATAAAAATCACAAATTACATTTTAATATATATATATTTATCTATAATTTTAAGGTGTTCTATAAATACAGAAATCAAAACATAAGTCTTTTATTTGTTGCAAATTAAATGTTTTCGACATCAATATTATAGATGAGATATCGAAAATGAGAAGAAAATTGCATTAGGGCAATTAAACTGAATTTTAAAATGATTGTACAATATTCGATTCGGAATTGATTATTTATTTAATTTCAGGTATTCAAATTTTCTTTAGAAAAATTGAAACAATGTTGTGGGGTTCCGGTCCACAACAGAGAAAGTCGAAGTGCTTTCTTTTTCAGATCATTGTTAAGTTTGGATTTTTTCACATAGAAATAAGAAATTTATCCTGTAGTGATAACAGCAACATCATCTTGGTGTGTCTTCTGATAACCTAAACAGAAAGATAATTGTTTAGTTAATTTAGTCTCATCATCGTAAGGTTATCAGTCCGAAGACTGGTTTGGCGCTATTAAATTTATAATACTGATAAATTACATACATGTAAATTTATATTTTTAATCTATTATTATTAAATATTATGAATTAAATTTGATAAGTATAAGTATTTTTGATATTAAGTAAATTAAATCATAATAATTTTTTACTTTACCATACAGGGTATGGTCAAGTTAAGTGAACATCGAAAAAATTATATTTTTCGAGATAATAATTGTTTTGTCAAAATGTCTGTTAGTCTGTTAGTTAGTTAGTCTGTGCGTTACCAAATTTTTGTGGACGAGTTAGCTGAAAAACTAGTGTGAATATCGAAACCAAAATTCACACGTAGTTTTGGTCCATTGAGCTTAAGAGCTGATTAGATTTTGATGTATAACGACCCAAAATTAAGGTGGGTGGAGGGTTAAAAATGAAAAATCTAGGCCATTTGAGAAAACTCTTTCCAGCAAATTATAACCTTCAATCTTTCAAGACCAGAATCCACAGATACCTTCGACTCCTACCCAATCCCTAAATCTCTTCTTATCTTCACGATACAAGGGTCCACCGCGGACTACAGAGGTTGTACCTTCTTGGTGCAACTTCTTCTTGTATCAATATCATTATAAAAAAAAAAACTCAACCAAATTTTGTATACATAATCAGTGGGACCCCAGAAGTCTAAAAATGAAAAAAACTAACCGCTCGAAATGGTGGGGGGGGGGGATGTATGGTCAAAAAATGAAAATCTAAACTCTTGTACCAAACTTAACCAAATTTTGTATACATAATCAGTGGGCCCCCAGGAGTCTAAAAATGCAAAAACTAACCCCACTCCCCTACATGATTATAAATAATTTTATTAAATATTAAATAAAGTGAGGTTGTATGGTAAAGTCAAGTGGATGGCCACATCAGAACACGTCAGCTTATTTAATGAAAATTCCAACTCATTACTTAGAATGTGAATTTGAATAAATCCTATATTAACTGAATGTGAATGAGAAATGTTGTAATATTAAATAAATATTTTTTTCAAAATAATTTTCAAAGAAAATATTTTCCGACCATGCTAAATTAGAAAAGAAATATATTTATTACGATCAGGAGGCGGCTTAATATTTTATACTAGGATCGTGAGGTGTCGGTCCGAACTTCCACGTTTGATTTCAAGTGTTAAGTGTTAAAGTCAAAGTAAAATAAAATCTCTCAGTAATTCGATGGCGATAATTCGATAGTCTTATTTAATTGATTTTGATTTTCACTTTATTTATGAAAATTTAGAAAATGGGTTTAGAAGAAGTACAGTCAACAACCTATGCAGTTTTGAATGCAAGAGCGAAATTCAGCAGGCCGAAAGTAAGCTGTACAAATGGTTGCGGAGGTTGCAGGCGATCACGAGTATAGATAGCTTCCAGTCAAAATCTTAAGTCTAAAGTAATTTACAATAGATTTTCAAATTCCGTCTTGCTTGATCTAACTTTTTTTTTATTATTTTTAATGACCTCGGAAATGAATCTATTTGGCCAGTTTCTTTCTTTTTTTTTAATAGTTACCTACAACAAGTAATGTTTTCAAAGAAATCCATTCTCATGATTGCAACTTAATTGATATTAGATTCCTTCCTCACTGCTTCTATTTTAATTATATATCTCTGAATAAATACTGTACATTGATTTTTGAGCAATAACTACATAATTTAAAAAAACAATTTGTACATAATGTTTCAATCACTACAGCTGTGATCGTTATCAGCTGTTGTATGTGAGCTCATAAGCAGCTACTCACTTCGTTTGATAACGATAATAAGACTTGTTTTCGACTTTCATCCCCGAAATTTTCCCTTGTTCTTTTTAATATGAGGGAAGAGTTACTATACCCGTATAGCACAGAGACCAAAATAATGCCCAAATGCAACTTCCTTGATTGGTTGAATTATAGTCATTATATAGTTTTAAATCGGTTTCTAAACGGTAGTTAAGTCTCGTTTTTTTTCCATTTTGCAACTGTTGTATTATCGTTAAATTATAGTAGCAAAGATTATAATGCAACCGTTTCAAACAGGTTGTCGCCAACATTTTTGGCACCGATTTGCAACTGTTTATTTATAATTAAATATATATATATATAATGTTGATTATTGTTTTTTTTAAAGAAATGTGTAATTATTCATTATATTAATCAAATTATATTAAATTATAAATCATTATATTATACAAATCAATGCCAAAAATGTTGGCGACAACCTGTTTGAAACAGTTGCATTACAATCTTTGCGACTATAATTTAACGATAATACAACAATTGCAAAAAAGAAAAAAACGAGACATAACTACCGTTTAGAAACCGTAATTCAACCTAATTAAAACTATATAATGACTATAATTCAACCAATCAAAAAAGTTGCATTTGGGTTTTATTTTGGCCTCCGTGCTATACGGGCAACTTATAGGTTCTGCACGTCTTTGGTATTTCACCTTCTTATATTATATAAAGTATAAAGTTATAGATATAAGTGAAATTAAAAATTTGTAATGTGGCCATTTCATGACTTTACCACGGATGACACATGGGAGACGGACCTAAGTGTACGAAATTTGGTTCAAATTGGACAATTCACATTTGTAATAACTCTCCCCCTAATTCTTTGTCCGTTTTTAATAAATTTCTAATAACTTTTTAATCTCAATATAAAATATCTAATGTACACAAAATTTGGTAACACACACACTAATCCACCAATTAACAAATATTGAAAAAAACAATTAATATTTATTAGTAATGAAGCTGTTAATGGTTTTATTTTTGTGATTAATTTGATTGAAGTTTAAATTTTGAATATTTCTTAAAATTTAAAATTTATGAAGTTCCTTATACAAGCCTAATTCAAGGGGAATAAAACTATTATTTCACTAATAGATAACTATTATATTGAAGGAAGTAAATATTAATGTTGAAATTAAACATTTTCTGGATTATTTGAGGGCATTGAAAACGTGTGTAAAATTATTTTCGGGTGAAAAAGCCATTGAGTAAGATCCTAATTGAATTATCTTTTCATTTATGAATGGGTTTATATGCGTGTATGAGTGTGTGGAATTTGGTATAGGGTCTTCCGCTCAGTAGGCAATGAATCTATCCCTGCAAAAATGCGGTTATTAATATAAAAATATTTGTAAATTAAAAGTAATATTAAATAGAAATTTTTTTTTTTTACATTTATATTATTAAAAAAGAAATTACAAGCTTGATGATTTCGGAAGCCTTCTTCCTGTACGTCCCTTGAACCCACATTATCAAACCGATTAAAATCCAATAGAATCTAAGTTAACTAAACCGATTTTCATTTCACAGAAATATTATGTAAAAGACCATTATATTCCTTTTCAAAAACCACGAATAGTCAGAAAATGTATAAATGACATGAAGATTATCAGGATTGTTATATTTTATTTATATATTATCAGTGTTAATAACAAATCATAAAAAATTTTGAAGTAAATTAAACACTTAAAAATAAATAAATATAGGTTAATAATCATCAAAAATATATCCAAAGTGAATCTTTATGTTAATGAAAAAAAATAGTTGTTAAATTAATTAATTAATTTACATTTAATAGGTATTATTAAAAAGTAAAATAGAAATCCAAAATGTGAATATTTATTTAAAAAAAACAAAATATAACATTTATTTAAAAAATTAATACTGATCTGCTAGTGTTAATTAAAAATTAATAAGTACTTTAAAGCAATATTAAATAGGACAATCACATTTCAAAAGTTATAATATACATATATACAATTTATAAGCATTAATGTAATAAGCGTAAAATACACAAATATTCGAAACAAGTTTGTTATTTACATATTAAAAATATTAATCAGAAGCAATATTTAGTATATTTTTCGAATGGGCTTTCTTTAATTTCTCAAAAATATATTAATTTTACTATTATTATTTTTAAATATATTTATAAAGAATAAATAATAATGTATTCTTTATAAATATTCACATAAGTAAAAGCAATTTTCTAGCATCATATTGATTTCATATTCTTCTTAATTATTTAGATATAAAAACATAATATTTACAATGTTAAATAAGTGAAAGATTATATTAATATAAATTTTCACGTAATATCATAAAGTTGATTATTTTCTTGTTGGGGGATAACCTCATTTTTATATAAAGTATATGAGTCTGCATACCCAGGTAACACAAAATATCCTCAGAATATTCTAAGAAGATTTAAATGTCCTTAGAATATCCTTAGAATATTCTTAGGATATTGTGGTTACCTGGGTATAAACAGACAACTGACAGGGCACAGTGTCCTCTTAAGGGGGTTCGGGATGTTTATCATTTTTATAAGAAAATTATCAAATTTTTAACATCGAATCATTGATGTATTAAATATTTATTTCCAAAATTTGAAGTTGGTCGTCTGTCCCATTATCGAGAAATAAATTATTGAAAATTGTCCTTTTAACATGGAAGTAAATGGACCGAGCTTTTAAAAGGGCTATAACTTCTATACAAATTATACCATTTTCAACAAATTTATACAGATCAATAATTCAACTTTTATGAATCGAATGATACATTTTTCAATAGATTTGACATTCTAGTTAATTAGTTATTCTTAAATGTAAAAATAAAAAGTTATTTGCAGCCAACAAAAATATCACAAAAGCACTAGTTTAGAATTCCACTCTATTTCTTGAAATCGTTTTTGTGTTAAATAAATGTTTTTATAATGAGAAAAAATTTATCTCAATATTCTTTTTATTAATATTATCAAAACAAATATTCGAAATTAACCTCATTATTAACAATTTTTTTTATTAAAAAATTTAGGAAGCAGAAGTTGTCACTCTGCAGAAATACAAAAGATTTTTTCGTAGATCAACCAGATAGATCTGGTGTCCCGAACCTCCTTAAATAGGGGTTCTCGCCTCATCTGGCGACTCTACTGAACGGTTCTCGTCAATTTATTTGCAAGCTAGTGGAAAAGCTGCAATGTACCTTTAAGATTATATTTTAAGTAATCTAAATCTGAGTCACTGACTCTTTGGTCTAGCTGATAGTTTACTAATTTGTTATCTATATGTAGCTATTTCTGTCATTAGGGCCGAAATTATTGTCTTCCCGAAACTCTGACTCTTTTACGAATTCCTGATCCTCAGAGATATAGAGTCTTCATCTCTTTTTTATTGGGGATTTTGTTTCAAATGGAGATGTCTTGGTTTCTTATATCGGAATTGTTATCATGTTCTATTTCTCTAATTTTACCTCTCCTGACCTTATAACTCCTCCATCTCACTTTGAGTAAACGAATGAATGATTAGTTATCAGAGAGACATTAGGGGGTGTTCGGGACTCCAACTAGCTGAATGTGGCCTTATAAAATATATTTGTTCCACAAGTTGAGAACTAAACACTTATCGCATGTAAGAAGATGAGAGTGTTACGTGTGGATTGAAATATTCAATTAAAAATCGATTGAAGATTCCAAAACTTGATAACATAAATACAAAATAAAACGAACCAAAGCATTTCGAAAAACTCAGAGAGTCAACAGAATCATTATCACTAAGTTAATTTTCATTTCTATGGCCTAGATTTCGTCTGCCCTTTAGATAAGGAACGACTCTGACGAGCTTTTACCCAGGATGTGCCAAAGATATAGTCCAATTGAATTCATCGGTCATTTGGGCGTGTATAAGCCCAGGCAGAGTAATTTAAAAAAATCTTAAAGATCCAAATTAAAAAAATAAATGGAAAATTGATTCAATAAATTAAATGCTTATACTAAATTCAATAATCTAAGAGAGATTTGAATATCATAAAATAATATGGCCATAATTTTAATTCATAATAAATAATTAGGCAATTAAAATAAAATTTTACAAATAGGTAGAGTCAAAAGGTACTGAGAATGGTATAAAAGAATTAAGTTTAGAGTTATTGATTTGATAATAATAATTCATACCTCGGATGAGATCATCTATTTGATCTTCATCATGGTAGCAAACAAAGTCTTTGGGTTGTAACCCTTGAAATACGGCAATGACGCTCGGTTTTAAATTGAAGAAGAATAAGGGTTGCCGCCTCTGGGAGAAATCTTGGGTTAAGCATTCGATTACCTAAAAACAATATAAAATAAGTTATCATTTTTACAATTTTTTTAATTATATAAATGTATTAAGTTGAATCTGGCTCTTAGGAATAGGTAGAGTGTTTTCTAGGTAGTTATCAGTTAGCCCGGGCAAAACTACTGCAAGCATTTTCATTTTACAAAAAGGTCCATCTTAAATCATTTTTCGCCTCAGAATTAATTCTTTAATTTTGTAATGATAATGATGGAGCTAGTTGCAACATCTATAAATATCTTTATTGACTTTTTCATTTTAGAAGGAAAACCGGAAGAAAATAATTTGGAGAATATTTAATTTTGAGTAAATTTTACCTTGGCGGCTGTAAAATCCGCGCCATAAATATGAGTACAATCGATAACAACCGGGTGTGCTTGCTTCATACTTCTCTTAGTGACAAGATTGCGGACATAATCCACAGATGGAAAGATGAGAGATCGATCCGGAGTTAAAATTAGATATTCGACACCTCCTCGGGACTAAAAAAATATAAATAATTATTTTACAAACTATGATTTCAACTTAATAGTGAAAATAGAAGAGTTTTATTATATCATTCTTATTTGAATAGCTTGGCTTTTCAATTATTTGCTTTCAGTGAAAAACGTAAACGAAAGTAAATATAAGAAAATTTTCAGCAAAAATTAATTAATTAGTAGTGGGACATTTTAATCCCCTACTAACCGTGGCGCTTTCGACTGCTATCTTTGGTCTAGCTGCGTGGTAGAGAATAAAAAGTATGTTGATTCCAATGCCAACAAGGATTCCAATTTCCAATTGAAGTACCAGGCATCCAATAAAAGTACCAATGCCAGGAATAAGATCACTTTCTAAAAAAATAAAAAAGGATGACATGGAATAAATCACATAAATAGGAACTTCGTTCAAATAAAAAGTACAGATAAGTTGAGTAGGAAATGAAATGATAAATTTTGTTGAATTTGTTTCCCCCGAAATGCAAATATGAATGCTACATTTCTATTTTGGTTTGCCGAATTGCTCGACTTAAAATGCAGTGCAAAAATTTATTTGATTCTATGGGAGGTTATATTGTGAGATAAGCAGTGGCGTATTAAAAAAATATTTTGTAGGGATTGCCAACTTCCAATTTTATATGTGTAAAATATAAATGTGCAAAAAAATTAGGATGAAATTGTTCATTTTTGAAATTTATTTACTGATTTCTCTTCAATCGAAAGTATATGGAAAGTAACGACATTTCGGACACATTGACTCTTGCAGATAAGTAATATAATGAATTAAATTGAGAATTTTATAGAGATAACGAATATGATTACTCTGTTTTGATATCTATAATAGCTTTTTGATTATTTGATTTCAGATACCCAAATGGTACCCCCAAGATATATAAATTATAGATACTAACGAAATGAAAATAATATTTTTCCATATTAATTTCGTATAATAAAATTATAATATTTATTAGCTCGAAAATATAGATATACCTATATATTGTAATTTATAAAAAATTGGAATATATAAAAATTACCAGTTTATTTTAAGAGCGCTTACTTCTAAGTTTGAAATGTTTTAAAAACAATTTCTTATATTTTTTAAAAATATATACTATATTAATTAAACTAATAAATAGAGTAAGATGAATTGACTTTTGCAGTCAGGCATGTAGCCAGGAATTTAAATAAATACTTAAATAAATGTGATGCAATGTTTACTTCATTTAAAATCACAAACATGTTCTATTTTCTTGAGGCTTCAGCGGAGGGAGGAGGAGACCAGGTCGCCCTTGGCCTTCACTTTTTCAATCATGAATTTGAAAGAATTTCGGATTTGGTCCATAAATTAATTAGCGCAAATACACTAAATTTTGAAGGAGACAATAAAAGAGTGTGTCTATATATAAATATATATATAAACTCGTTATAAATAAATAAAATATATAATTCCAGCAGAAGACACACTCTTTTATTGTCTCCTTCAATATATAAAAATTCTGCTACTCTCGGCACAAAAACTTTCAATTTAACACTAACTTTTGTCACCTATTTCGGAGGATATACCAAGATTTAAATAGTCTAAGCTCTAAGCTCTAAGCTTACTATCGACTTTATTGATAAAACCTTAACATAAATATGTAAAATTATTTGTTAGTTAAATGAAAGTGGTAAATTTGTAGTACAAAAATTGACTCTAATGATAGAGACATTTGAATTGTAAAAATATTCTGGTTTAATTAATTTTTATTGCTTTTCTTTAATAACAAAAATCGGAATAGGAACTGAAACGTAGAAAATTTACAAAATTTAATCTTGTAAGGACTATTCCAAAAAAATATTAAAAATCACCTACATTATTTCTTATTCTGGATGCTAGATTCACCCTTTTGAATTCATTTTTTTATCATAATTATTCAAATAAATATAAAGCAATACTTACTTTTGGTTTTCCACATTGGTATTACAACATGCACTTCGACCATAAAAATGACTGCAGCAATGATTATGGCAGCAAGTGCTGCTTTGGGAATAAAAAAAAATAATGGAGTACAAAAGAGAAGTGCCATTATTACCAAAAACCCTAAAAAA
This sequence comes from Forficula auricularia, assembly GCA_024734495.1. Taxonomy (NCBI): domain Eukaryota; kingdom Metazoa; phylum Arthropoda; class Insecta; order Dermaptera; family Forficulidae; genus Forficula; species Forficula auricularia. The sequence continues at coordinate 5,893,121 of JALMQS010000291.1, read as the reverse complement.
AATTATTCATAAAATTTTTTAAAAATATATATTTTTAGTATTAATCTCTTCACACTACACAGATTAACATATATTATTAAACTTGAAATATATTATATTGATAAATGAATATTTATTAAAAATACTATTATATACCTGTATATAATCCATTAAGAGGGGTTCGTGATCCCGAAGAATTCAATACTGCACTACGACTAAGTGAACCTGATCCTGGAAATCCTTGAACTAAAGAATTGCCTATGTTAGCAATGCCGATTGCAATTAATTCTTGAGAAGCATCTACCGCTTTACCGTTAGCTAAAATAAAAAGTATTATTAAAAATATTTTTGTTTTAAACCATGAATAAAAAAATCGAGTCACTGAAATTACGATTTTACCAAAAGCTTTACATATGGCGATATTTTCAAGTAAAGAGACTAATGGAACTACAATGATGCCAGAACCTAAATTTCCAATCATTTCTCCAAATGTTACTGTAGTATTTCCTTCTGTAAATCCAAATGGAGGTGCTTGCATAGATGGCATTCCAGGAGGAATTTCGCCAATCAGTTTAAATGGAGTCTCATCCGAATAAAACTAAAAAATATAATTAAAAAATATTATAATTAGATCTATGTTTTGTAGGGCTTAGAGATTCAAAAATTCACTTTCATTTGATTAAGGAATTAAATAGTTTTCAAATAAGCTGACGTGTTCTGATGTGGCCATCCACTTGACTTTACCATACAACCTGGCCCCTGAAATTATTTTGGGCGGTTAATTTTTGCATTTTTAGACTTCTGGGGATCCACTGATTATGTATACAAAATTTGGTAGAGTTTGTTCAAATGGCCTAGATTTTTAATTTTTAACCCCCCCCCCCCCCCCTCTACCCCCAATATGCCCCAAAATCTAATCAGCTCTTAATCTCAATGGACCAAAACTACGTGTGAAATTTGGTTTTGATATTCAAACTAGTTTTTGAGCTACCTCGTCCACAAAAATTTGGTAACTCATAGACTAACAGACACCAGACAACCAGACTAACTAACAGACATTTTGACAAAACAATTATTATCTCGAAAAATATAATTTTTTCGATGTTCACTTATTAGAGCTTTTTTTGTAGAGTGAAATAGCATGGTTTCGTTCAATTTTTTTAATCAAAATAGTTTCAGCCGTTTTTGAGATATTTCGAAAAAAAGAAGGAAGAAAAACACTTTTTTCATGCACGATTACAATACTTGACCATACCCTGTATGGTAAAGTAAAAATGGAATTTAGCAAATTAATTAAACTTGAAGATAACTTATAATAACACACTCTTCAAAAAATACTTCATGATTGAAACTTCGTTAAATTATTGATAAATTTATTTAAAATATGCCCAGTTATAGACTCAAAATTTGAAAACATTACACTACATAGTTAAAGGTATTTAATGTTACACCACTCGCATCCATATTAAATTTCATTACAACGAATCGCAGGGAGTCTGTTAAAGTTATTAGTTTTAGAGAAAATATAGGTATATGGATTTATAGATGCATATATAGATATAGCAATGATGGGAATGAAAGGAAAATATTTTTAATATGTCTATTATATAGATAAGAATATTTTGAGTTAACTCATTTTTGAGAATTGAAATAAATATTGTTGAAATTACGTAAAAATATATTATTTTAAACTGAAAGTTTCTTTTTGCTAAAGTAGCAGAATTTTTATAAATTGAAGGATACAATAAAAGAATGTGTCTTCTGCTGGAAAAATAAATTTGTAATTTATTTATAACGAGACTATAGTTTTGAGAAATTTGTCCTCTTGTAATAGACTGATGAAGAGGCCAAAGCGCTCGAAACTATAGTCTCGTTATAAATAAATTGAAAATTTATTTTTCCAGCGAAAGACACGCTCTTTTATTGTCTCCTTCAAAATATTATTTTATCTTTTAAATAAACACATTATATTTCATCAAAATATTAATTGTTTCTAATGCAAACAGATAATTAAGTTTGAACAAAATTTGAATACTATCAACTCTTTTTTAGAAATAAAAGAAATATTGGTGAAAAATTATGAATTCAATAAAATTTTTGTCATAACATATAATATTATAGCTTGTAAATAAATGAAATTTATTTTTTATCCTATCTTTTATTTTATTTTTTTTTTTTTTTTATATATCAGATTTTGAGATTGACTTTTCGTATCATACACCTTTAATTTTATAATAGAATGAAAGAAGAGCCTTTGACCTAAAGCTGGGACCAAAAGGGCCTCATGACATCCAATCCAATCACGAAAATTTTCAATATTTAAAAGGGTTAAAATATTTATAAGAAATGTATTTTATTATAAGTTAATTAATTACCTTCCAGCCAATAATTCCTGAAACAATAACCAGAATGGCGTTTCTTGAAGTACCAATTAACCATAACGTTTTGTTTATAATTCGTTGCGGTTTAGTTTGGGCTTCCGGATCACTTGGTCCCACGTGGACTTTTGTTAATAACTAAAATAATGATAATAACATCTATAAATCTGTACTCAAAATATGATTATAAGCTCACTTAACATAACCTCATAAGTAGAAGAACAATAATACAGGAAACCCCAAGGAGAACATCACCATAACTAGTATGAGGGAAATTGTGTATTAAACTTTTCCACTGTTCAATAAATGTATTCCCACTGGCTTGAATGCCAAAAATGTCTTTTATTTGAGAAGTAACGATAATCAAAGCAGCCGCAGATGTAAATCCACTCGAAACAGGACCGCTGATAAAATCAATTACAAATCCTAAAAAAAAAAAAATATTTCAAATTCAATGAATTAAAATAACTTATAATAATATTAATAAATTATTTTTCTTTGAAAAAACAAGTGTAATTTTCATATCTTTTTAGTCTTCCACAGTTTTTAAAAGTTGATTTTAATTAAAGAAATTAAACTTCTTAAGTTTAAGTTCAATAATATCATGAGAAATCGATAATTTGAGTGGTTTCTTCTAGCCTTTTTGGTTTATTACCTTTTTACAACATCTTAATCAAAGAATTCAAATTATAAAATATCTTTAGTTATAACTTTATATAAGCCATTCGTTTCGCTTTATTTCATTAAAATAAAATATTTTTTCCATATTAATTATTTTGAATTTGATAAATGAAACATAACTTTTTTGAATATTTAGTTCATTATATATTGATTTTTAAAAGTCCTACTCACACTAAGTGCCGAGACGCATAGTTGGTTCAAGAAAAGTTTAATTATATCTGGGTCACAAATCAATTAAAAGTTCATTGGTATTTTAAATACATAATAGGGTAATTGTTCTTTTTTTATTATCTATAATTAAAAAAATGGTCTATTATTTGAGCTCGGACTGAATGGAATAAAAAAAAAATTGCTCTGTGAACGCAGAAAGCTTGAGAAGTACTTATTTAATCAGGAAAACCAAGTAAAACATAAATCATTTTAGCTCTAATTTTATAAAAAAAAAACTAATGAATATAATTTTATTACGTAAATATAAGCTTTTAGAAGATCTAGAGATAAACATTTCAAGAAAAAAATTTCTTTAACCACAGAGAAAAATACTTCATGGGTATTTTAACAATTTCAGAATGTCAAAAAGGTCTAATTTAATTGTTTCATTTACTATAGTTATAAAAATTTTATTTTGTTTATTAATAAATTATTATTTATATTAAAACATGTTGACAACTTTTCTTATTGAGCTTTGATTATGTAAATTGCCTAGAGGGTTGTTCATGTAACTTCGATAGAAGAATTTGAATAGATTTCAAAATAGGGTTTTCTATTTTAAGATATTTAATTTAAAATTATCAATGTTTGTTTTAGTCAATTTACTCAATTATTAACTCTATGTTCCACTATATTTTCAGCCTATCGTGTCCACTTTGAGCTACAGAACAATTTTTCAGATGATCTAGCATTTACGAAGACGGCTGGTATCTTTTCATCAGTGATTTGAACGTTTTACTCATATTTAGTAATCTGTTTTACAATTTCTTTTCGTGAATGTGCCCTTCATAGCGACTAAAACACCAGAAATTTCACAAACCGGTACCATATATCGTCACTCTTACACCAAAACCACGAATGGGTAAATTTTCTGATTTTTCACTAGTGTCATCTTCACAATTTAGGTCCATATTCACGAATGTAAATAAATATTTTTTTGTAGGACCTCCACATTTCCCCTTATAGCTCTCCGATCCTCCCACACCGGATGAGTGGCTCAGGGTGTGGCCACAGCAGAACGATATAAAAACCTTTGTATGCTGTAGGACTTAAATATTGTTATATAGAAAATTTTCATATAGCAATAACTCAAGTTTTTTGAATAGTAGTGGTTTTGGTATATGAGTGACGATATGGGTGAATTTTCACTATTTCTTTCTGTTGTTCAAACATATATCTTGCTAATAACTTCATAGATGATATAGTTCCAACACTCAAGAAATACAGCATTATGAATGAAAGTCAAAAATAACATGAAATTAATAAAACCTCTTAAATTAATCTTTGAAGAATAATTACCGAGACCAAGGATGCCCATCAGAACTTCCAAACATCCGCCCAAAAATGCAAGCAGAACAGCATAATGTTGATTGTAGCCAAGAGCTCCCGTTGTTTGATAAGTGAGTAGAGAAACAATAGCAGTAGGACCGATAGGAACATCCTTGCAAGATCCGAATATGATGTACAAAAAGCAACCAAGAAAGGAGCCATAAAGACCATACTGAGCAGGAAGGCCGGCCACATTTGAGTATGCAAGGGACTAGAAAAAAAGTTACAATTAAAAAAAAAAAAAAAAAAAAAAAAAAAAAAAGCAGTATTCTTTATTTAATTTTTTACGATGTGGATAAATGAATATGGTGTAAAATAGTTTTAGTTTATCTCATTCTCTCTCATTTAGAACAATGAAATAAACTTATATCTCTATAGTAAAGTAAAACATATATTATACCCTTATGTCATGGCTGATCATATTCTCTGAATATTGTCTATTTAATTATCTGAATTTTAAAAATCGAAAAATATTCAAGACTGAGCATTTAGATTGAGGCGCCCCCGAGGAGTGAACCGCAACCTAAAATCTACCTACTTCCACTTTCATTTCAAAGTAGAAGACAATAGATGACAATAGATTATCTAATGAATTCCAAAGTAATTCCAAAGACGGTGTACACCTAATTCCAATCTCGGTTCACCCCTAGGGCGCCCCTATTGCACTGACTATATAACTTTCTTCTTCTTTTAAATCTAATGTGATCTGTAATCTCAGTTCAGTCAGAACAATTTTCAGAGGACATCAATAAATCTAGGGGAAGACAAACGGAAAACCACACATGTAAACTGAACTATTTTACTAGGCATAATACTAAGGAGAGAATTCTCTCCATAGTAGTTTAGATTTGATTCCTGAAAGAAATTTTATTTTAATTTCATACATCATTTTTTTTAATAAACATGAAAGAAGGTGTTTTATCAAGAAGATGGAATAGCTATAATTAAGGATTGACTCTACTCCCTAGAAAGAAGATGAGGTCCGAGACGAACATATAGTATGAGGAGATGACTCTTGAAAGAATGAAGGTATGGGAATTCCCTAAATGTTATAGAATAAACAAAATGTCCAATGCGTTTCTAAATGGAGTAAAGAAAAAGGGGTTGAATATTTTTTCACAAAGGTTTCTTTTCTTACTCGTATGATTTCAAAATTTCATTTTCATAATCCTGATCCGAGTGAAATTCTATATTGATTTGATAAATTAGCCAAATAGGATTCTGTCAGAATCAATTCAGTCAGAGATTAAAATGAATTTTCCAATGTTCATAATCAAATTTTGTATTTTTCAACTGGTTTAAGATTCATATATTTCATGTGTTTATTTATAACTAAAACTAATTTAATTTATTGTTCCGAGTTTAGAAAAACAATTGTAATATTACGTAACGCTGATTTATTAGAAACTCGTGTCAATAATTATCCTTTCAGAAAGAAAAATCCATTCACTAGAATAATAAAAAAAACTGAATCTATAGAATACCTAGTAAGCAATGAGAGTTCTGATTAAAAAATTAGATCGTCATTTAAGATTTTAAATGAAATATTTTATTGATTCGCCATAATCATTATGTATACCAACCAATTCATCATACCTATGTAAAATTAAATTTTAAATATTTCTTTCTTATGAAAAAATATAATGAGATCTAAAATAGAGTTACTAAACTAGTTCTTAGAACAAAATAATAAGCCTTATTAGAGCCGACTTAACTATAGTCGTCTCATGTAAATTGTTTATCAAGCTCTAATGAGACATTTCACCTTCCCTCATAACTTCTTAGTAAATATATGTAGTATGAAAAGTTTTTTGTAATTTTTTGATATTGTTGTTTGGTTAGTAAAATAATAATTATAAAATATTTCAAATGATTGTTTTTATAAAGAAAAATGTCTTTATTTATTTAAATATGATCTCGCAAAAATTTCCACGTTCATCAGATAAGCCCCTGAGAGATAGTCAACCACCAAACACAAGCATTAGTAAACTATTTATTTACCTTGGGAATAATGGCCCTTTTGTAGATAGAATTTTTTTTATGATAATGATGAGAGAAGGAGTTACACCAAAAAGGTGCAACCCCTAAAGGCCTCGGTTGGCCTCTCCATCGTGAAAAGAAGAAGAAAGAATTTTATGGGTTGGGCGGAGGTCGAAGGTATCTGTGGATACGGGTCTTAAATAGCTGAAGGTTATAAGTCGGGGGAAAGATGGTGGCAGGGAGCGAGTTCGTCTCTGGAGGTCATAGGGATAAAAGAGTTGGCGAAAGCGCTTTCGACTTTTATCCGATTTGACAGCGAAGGGGTGCTGAGTGTTCGAAAACCGCGTGTTTCTCGTAAAGAGGGCATTAGGGGGGATAAGTGATTTCAGCTCGACTGAACAGACACCGTGATAGTATCTGTAGTACAGGGAAAGAGCAGAAACGGTTCTTCGGTGAGCCAGGGAGTCGAGTGAGTTGGTTAGAGCCGGGTCTCCTATTAGTTTAATTGCTCGCTTCTGAATTGCATCCAGTGTAGCAAGAGAATGCTTGGATGCACCCCTCCACAGATGAGAGCCATATTCGAGACAGGGACGAATTTGAGCCTTATACAGTATAAGAAGTTGACTGGGAGTATAACAGCGTCTAGACCTAAATAGGAGACCAAGCTTGCGCGCTGCAGCTTTAGCAGTGGTTGAGATATGGTCATTCCATGAAAGGTCAGACCCTAGAGTTACGCCTAGAATTGAAATTTTATGAATATAGGGAAATCGATTTCTGGGGCCTAAAATTAAAAAAAAATTTTTACAATATTACAAAATATATTTTAAGGATAATCTTTTTAATCCCCCGTATTAAATGTGTCTGGCTATATTTTGAAAAAGTAACATTTCCAAGATTTCCAATTCAGCTAATGCGCTTACCGACTTATGATAAAAATGAAAAATAAAGATTTTGTAAAAAAATTATATTATAATTTTCTAAAATTTCCTTGTAATTAAATCTCTCACGTTATTCCAATTATTTTAATGTTGAAAAATGTTTAAATTGATAAGGAAAAGACTTTATTATTATTATTATTATTTCACTCAGCTACAACTTTGACTTGAATGATTAAAAATAAAATATTCAAAAAAATTATATTATAATTTTCTCAAATTTCCTTGTAGTTAAATCCCTCAGGTTAATCCAATTATTTTAAGGTAGAAGAGTTTGAAAAATGTTTGAAATTGATAATGAAAATACTTTATTATTATTATTATTTCACTCAGCTAAACTTTGACTTGAATGATTAAAGATTCAAACTAATAAGTTTCATTCCATATTCTTCAAGACGACAATTAAATTCATTTTTTTATTAATATTATTAAATCGACTTCAGCATGGGGTTCGTGTTTCATGTCAGAAGAATATACTAGTAAAGCTCATCTTTAGAATGGTCTCATCTAATAATATTTTGATATCAAATTTAGGGAACGCGGTGTTGGTTTATAGTGAAACATTGTTAAAATTAAATTAGGTTGGAGTTGATGGTGTTTCACAAGGAGAAAAAAATTAAAATACAAAGATTTTTTTAGTTTACTCTATATATTTCGAGCTCTTAACTCATCGTCAGGAGAACAATGACTGAAGATAACATCTTTTCACAATATTTTGTTAGCAGAGAACAGTATCTTGCACGAATAATTTAGGACCATCTCAGAATCTCTAAAGATAGGGCGGCAAATTTTTACTTTATTTTTTTTTTTTTTATTTATTGTCACCGGGAACAAAGCCCATTTAGAGACAGCACATAAGTAGAGTAGGGCCGCAAATTAAAGCTTACAAAAATTAATGGTGAATCTAATAATTTGTCAGTGATTTAATATAAACCTATCAGTGGGGGTAAAAAATGTCAATTTGCCTTATAATAAATCAGGCATAATAAATAATTTCTAAATTTTAATTAAAATTCAAATTTATTGAAAAATAATTTTAAATATAGAAAATCGACAAAAGGTTATAAACATCTTTTAAAATTTGTCAATTTAAACATATTTTAATGAGTTTTTAACGCTAGATGAAATTTCTCAAGTGGTCTGCTCTTTAAAAGAAACAAAATCAGAACGAGAATAGCTTGTATAATATTTCATCGAATCGATTATCTTTCAATTTTACTTTCACAATTTTTTACTAAAGTATTTTCCACATATTTTTACAAGGGAGAGTGGGATACTTTTTTAAAGTTTTTGCCTATTCTGAAGATTAAAAAAAAAATCATTTAGATAAAAATTGAACTAGAGTATTTTGAAATTTTGAAAGCCGTGTTATTAAATTTTTAGTATAAATAAAGGCTTATGAAAGTATTAATAAAAGGAAAACGAAAGCAGCCGTTTGATTGACACTTATTCAACAAAATAATGTATTACCCTGGCTATAATGTTCAATGAAAAAAATTCTTAGGAGATTACTTTAAAGATCGTTTCCAAAATGATTATTTTTATTTATTTATTTCCCAATTTCTTTATTTAATTCTTCTCATTAGAGATATTCAGTAAATTATTATTTATATAAAACAATTAAATGCAAGTACTTATATTTTTAATCTAAATTTGATCATTGGTAAAATTAATTATTTTTTAAGCGTCTGTAATATTTAAGATAATAAGATAATCTCATGTGGTCAGTAGTACACAATTTGAGTTAGAGAAAAGTCTAATATTTATAAAAAATTAACATTCCTGATAAATATATATAAATGTTTATGGAATAATATGTAATTTTATCACTTTTTATATAGGTAAGAAAAATAAATATAATATTGGATAAATAAAAGATTCTCGGGTTTTTGGACAATTTTTTTTATTAATGTTAAATATCAATTTTACGACGTTTCGTCCTTTTTCAGGACTTTTTCAAGTACTCAATTACTTAAAACATTAATCGTTGATAAAATAGTGAGACCATCGAGACAATAAATAGTGTATTCATAATATTCACAACAACCAATTTTCAAAAAACAATCTTAAATAATAGAGAAAATTTATTTTGTCTAGTCTTGTCTACCAAATAATTATAATAATAATAATATTGGATACTTTAATAAATACCTGTGGGATGACGGTGAGTCCAACAGTTATCCCAGCAACAAGATCACCGAGGGCATTGGGGATATTGTATTTGGGTAACCAGCCAAGTACGGGAAGCCGTTTGAGAAGAACTTTTCTTTTAAAGGTATTCTTAGCTTTGTGCCGAAGCCAAGGTAACACTCCATGTTGAAAAGGTTTTGGAGGATCATCATCTGACACTGAACACAAAATTTAAAATAATTGGAAAAAGTTTAATGCAAAATTTATACTACAAAGCCTATACTAGTATGTACTATTTTCTAGTAACAATACGTGTGGCTCAAATTAAAATTAAAAAGGAAATTTTCTAAGTAGATATGCCCTTAATCAAAATGTTTCGGTACTAAAAATTCTCATGGAGTGAGACGAAATGTAAAAGGTTTTCTATAATGAAGTTGAAGTTTCCATGAGTAGTAGAGTTAAGGTTCTTACAGAAAACGAGGGATTGTTAACTCTTGAATCCTAAGTGTTATGGATAATTTTTATCATATATTATTATATTATACATATATTTATTATGTCTGATGAGTTAATTCAATCATTTGGCCCCGAAGCCTGTTTTTTCGCTTAGCACGCGATCACCAACATCCTTTTGCGATTCAATTTGAAAAAAGTCAGACCAATTTATTCGCTCATGACTTCAAGGAACTGTTTGAACTCTCTCCGGGCCTCCGTCTTTCCCGAAACTTATCATTTTCAAACCTCCAAGACCCGGGTGCAGAGACATCCAAGTTTCCAATCTTTTGCAAGATGACTTTCTTCTTAACTTCTCTAATACAAGGGTTTTTCAAGATCTATAGGGGTTGCATCTTCTTGCGTTCGATAGCATTAAAAATAGAAGGGTTGATTTCAGCCCCTCAGAAATTGATCCTGAGTGATGACTCATAAAATCGTTTTACTCAAAGATTTATTTTGTAAAAATTTCAAAACAGTAGTTAAAATCTGCCAATGTAACTTCACATAAAGATGATATTACATAGTTTATGATTCTTTGATTAAATTAAAAATGAGAATTCTTTTCAGGAATCAGAAATGAGTCCGAAAAATCAAGTGAGCTCTAATTTAAGGTATTTGATAAAAAAAAGCCCAAGTTTCTTAGGAAAATGATCTAAAATCAACTGGTGTGGGCACCACATCACGACTTGCATGTTGATTTCTCCCTTATTTGAAATCATCATACCAATTTTGATTTTTCAAATTACTTCAATTTGGGTTTCCCAAAGGCGTTTTGCGAAAACCGGAAAAAAGACGAAATAGCAAAATACCATAAATCTTCAAGTAAACATGTACTTCCGGTCTTTTGATTTTAACCAAAATCTTGGGATACTTCTTCTAGTTTCAAGATAACACAAGTTTCAAATCCCAAAGCTCTGAAACTCACCAAAATCAAAAATGGCAGATTTTAGGCTTAATTGACCCTAGTCCAAGATTAATCAGAACAAATAATATTAGTATAGAAGTATATATGACCATCCGGCTTGGGGGGATCGGTGGGCTTTAAGGGGAAATGTGGAGGCCCTTAAAAAAGATGAAAAGGACTCCCACTTTGATTTACTCATAAAAAGAAGTACTAGAAATACTTTTTAGCTTTATTGGATAATGAATTTTATTTTTTAGAAAATTATTATAATTTTAGAAGTGACAAGTTTTCTCAATTTTTAGATACATGTGTCAACCGTGTCTTTAAGAAAAGTTCAGAATAAACCAATTAAAGTTTATAATGTTTAGGGAAAGCGGTGTTGGTTTATAGTGAAATATATTAAACACAGGAATTATTTGACGGATTATAGTGGTGTTTCACAAAGAGAAAATAAAATTAAAAAAAAGATTTTAATTATATTTTGGAGATTTTTTATTTATCTCTATACATATTTCGGGCTATGAACCCTTCATCAGGAGGTTTAACAAAAGACTGAATATAAATTTTACATTGTATTGATTTTATAATCTAGTGGTTAATATTTTGGTACAGGGCATAGGGAGTATGGGGGAGCCAATGGATCTTGAAAGAATTTGTGTGGGTGAATTTAGAGGTGGGGGGGGGGGATATTCACCCACACAAATTCTTTCAACACCCATTGGCTCCCCCCTTCTCCCTATGCCATGTACCCAAATATTAACTACTAGTTATTATTATCATTTCCGACCATAATTTGTATTAATTTGAAAGTTTATATTATTAGGAAAATAAGGACAAGTTTTTTGTGTGACTTTTTACTTTACCAAACAAGGTATGGTCAAGTATTGTAATCGTGAATGAAAAAAGTGTTTTTTTTTCCGTCTTTTTTTCGAAATATCTCAAAACGGCTGAAAAAAAAGCCGTAATAAGTGAACATCGAAAAAATTATATTTTTCGAGATAATAATTGTTTTGTCAAAATGTCTGTTAGTCTGGTTGTTACTCTGTTTGTTACCAAATTTTTGTTGACGAGCTAGTTCAAAAATTAGTGTGAATATCGAAACCAAATTTCACACGTAGTTTTGGTCCATTGAGATTAAGAGCTGATTAGATTTTGGTGTATATCGACCCAAAATTAAGGGGGGTTAAAAATTAAAAATCTAGGCCGTTTGAGCAAACTCAACCAAATTTTGTATACATAATCAGTGGACCCCCAGAAGTCTAAAAATGCAAAAACTAACCGCCCAAAATGGGGGGGGGGTCAAAAAATGAAAGTATTGCTCATTTACCAAACTCAACCAAATTTTGTATACATAATCAGTGGGACCACAGAAGTATAAAAACTACCCCCCCCCCCCTACTTGATTATAAATAATTTTAGGGCCCAGGTTGTATGGTAAAATCAAGTGTATGGTCACATCAGAACACGTCAGCTTATTTATTTATACACCAACGTTTCGTCGACTTTGCCGACTTCTTCTTGAAGCCCAGAAGTTGTCGGCAAAGTCGACGAAACGATGGATAAATAAAAGTCACACAAAAAAAAAATTGTTCTTATTTTCCTAATATAAACTTTCAAATTAACCACTAGATTATAAAATCAACACAATGTAAAATTTATATTCAGTCTTTTGTTAAACCTCCTGATGAACGGTTCATAGCCCGAAATATGTATAGAGATAAATAAAAAATCTCCAAAATATAATTTATTTTTTTTTTAATTTTTTTAATTTTATTTCCTCTTTGTGAAACACCATTATAATCCGTCAAATAATTCCTGCAATTAAAGTTTAAATATACTTGAGGTTTTTCGGCATGCCGTTTCGTAATTAGAAAACCAGCCAAACACATCTCAAAACTTTAAATACATTTTTCATAAAGTACCTATTATTTTACTCAGTATATATTTATTTTATTTAATTTTTGAAAAAATTTAATTTTTCACGCATGAGCAAGAGCCTAGAGATCCACGAGGGAAAAACAAGTGCGATTATAAGGATTGACAGACCAGTATTGATAAAATGGTATTTCTCTAATTTTTTATTATAAATGTATTATATAATACTTGAGAATGAACTTAGATGCAAAATTGGTTCAGACAAAGTAAACAAAAGAAATAAATAACAAAACATAATCAAATAGAACAAAAAAAAACTTGATCAAGGTCAATAAGGCGAAACCTCAAGGTGAATAAAAAATCATCACACAATTACCTAAGAAAAAATAATTTTATTCGAAAAGTCTTTATTTTAAAAATTGGTTATTTCCCATCCACGTGCAAACACAATTTTCCTGATTCTTACGGAAAACCACATAATTTAAATACTTTATCACACTTTAATATCAGATGAGTAATTTTATTATACTTTTGTAAATATTATAAAATAAATTAAAATATATGAGATGTAATCAATTCAACAAGATTTTGGATATTTAAAAATAAAGGTTAGTATTCATGCAAAATTTTAATTACAAACGACTTACAAATGCATTCTCGGCTGTTGACCCGACCTTGGTTCCGATATACCATGTTGGGTGATAGATTTTCCTTAAGACCGCATTGACAAGCGGAAGCCGCAGCTGCTGCCGCCTCCACATCCGTGTGTGTCATCGGAGAGATTTCGTTAACTACCTGAAAGATAAATATTAATAGAATTTATTAAAACAATTGCATTAATGCTCTATCTAATATTATAAACTGAATTCTATTATACAGAATTAATATTTTTTAGAGATTTATTATTTATTTATTATATTATTAATATATGATGTGATATTTATTATAGTATATTTTTATGATTCATATTTTTTTTATTATTAATGAATACTTTTTATGACTGCGCCGCGATCTACCCCTATCAATCAACGTGGTACTTCAGGACGACCATTGACTGACCAACCCGAAATGCGCACTATGAGCCCACAAACTAAAGAATATTGTTCACCTGCTTTGTACAAAGGAACCGATGACTGCGAGAATCAGAATCACACGTCCCTATATTGGTTACCGCGACGCCAAATGGCTCAAAAGCCAAGGGTGGGTGTAAATAACTAAGTATGATTACGGTTAAAGCACACTGGTGTATATTATGATAATCGTTTTCCTTAGATAAACATTAAGTAACGCGTTGAAACGCTTCACATTTCGCTTCGCGAATGTTCCTATGTGCCCTTTAAGAAGCCCGTTTGAGATAGTCTACTAAATTTACTCAGAATGAAACTGAACGCGAAAGGGAACGCGGTGTTGATTTTATAGTTGGTGATGTTACAGTGAAACACCACCAACTACAACTCATTATAATTTAGTCACAATATACTACCCGCACTAATATAGTGACCTTTTTAAATGGAAAGATGCTGTAAATCACTATCTAATAAAATTACATTTGTTGAGACAGCAAAATGGTCAGTTTATAATACTTAGGGTAAAATTAAAAATTAAGTCAAGCTTTTATCATGATTTTCTCAGAGTATAGTATTCTGATTTAAAAGATTTTTTCATGAATGCTAATATAAATAACTTCAACTCATCAGTCTGTTTATTTTATTTATTTATTTATTTTTTAATGACAACAATACAATAAGTAGAAGTTGCAGCACCTATAAGTCATGGCCCATCCTTAGAAGAAAGTGTAAAGTCGAAGGTGTTTTGGCACCAAATCTTGATGGACTGAAGATTATAAGACTCGAGAAAGAGGGAGGCGCAAGAGTTATACTCCTTAGGAATCATGGGGATTAATTCGTAAAAAAATGAAGAGTAACGCTTTTAAATTTGAAGACAAAATGTTATGAAAACAGCAAAAAATTTTAATTTTTTTTTTAATTTCAGCCGAATGAATCTTCCAGGTCAGAATAGTACGCTCTTGGGGTGTCCGTAGAGGGGGGGAGGGGGCAAGATAGTGCAATTGCCCCCCCCCCCTCTCCCTGGGATAGAACAAAAAATTATGTAACAGTCCTGACTTCAGGCCCGATCTCTCTAAATTATGTTGAATGTATACCGTATATAATTTTTTATTTAAACACACTGTATTAGTGTATTCTAATCGTGAAAAAAAACTCAAAAAATTAAATATTTAAATACAAATTTAATATTGTTATTATTTTTGCAAGCTTTGATCCCCTCACCCCTGAAAATTTTCCTGTGAACCCTCCTATCCTTTTCTATGTGAAAATGCCACTAAAAGTGTTTGGAAACTTGAGAAAATGATGAATTTATTTTAAATCATATTAATGTGAAAAGAAGTTACTATATAACTCTTTAATGCCTGGATTGACCCCTGCCGTATTCGGCGAGGTTTTCAGCTTTTTCCTTGCCAAAAGAATCCCAAATATTTACTTTTTATTCTCTCTTTGTAAAATAAAATACTAAAATGATATTGTATATGAAAAAAAATAAAAAATAAAAAAAAATGTAATAACCCCGAATGTCAGGCTGGCAATATAGGTTAAAATGAAATTTATTAACTCATGATCCCCAAATGTTAGGGGATCTAATAAAAAAAACATAGGTATATATATTGAATGCTGAATAAACTAACATTTAAAAAAAAAAAAAAAGGATTGACCCCTCCATTTTTAAAAGAAGAAAAAGAGAAGAGATTTTAGAACCGGGTGAGAGATATCTGTTGATGCGATTCTTGAACAACTGAAGGTTGTAGGTCGTGAGAAAGTCAGGAAGCTATTTCCAGTTTCTTTAGAGGTCATAGGGATAAACGATTTAGCGTTGTGCAATGATATTTGCTAAACAGTCAACTACTGTACCTGAACAACAGATTGTCTATTATCTATGTAGGATCAGGATTCTTTCTGTTTCACAAAAAGCATCAACTAATATTACAAGTGATTCACTTGCCAAATAAACTTATAAATATAAATAGATAAATGTATTTACTCTATAAATAATCGCTTGTAATGTTACTCAATGGTTTTTATAAGTAGGGCCTAGGAGTTAGAAAATACTACTAACGGTACTAATCTCATAAAATATATGATAGATTGTCATTCTAATTAAAAAGTTTGAAATGAGCTGGGATATAATATAATTGCGAATTATGTTTTAATGAATTGCCTATCTTTTCTTACGCTCTTTATTGTAATTAGAAAAGGAATTGTGTAATTACAAACATGATGGTTTCAATTAAAGTTTTGTCTCATTTAGTGTATCACATGTTACTCATTCATTGTATAATTCATCTATAATTATTTGATAAATTTGTTTTTAATATTTATCATGTTTTTGTCACAAATTATTTTATTACTCAGTATGGCCGGGAACCAGGCCTACTATTGGATTCAGGGCATTTTTTTTATTATTTGTTATTGTGTTTAAAAATGTTCGAAACGTGAAAAAAAAGTCATTTTTAAACATGGTTTTTTTTTCTGTATGAGTATTTGTCTGTCTTTTTTTTATTCATTATTTGATGGTTTTATTTTTTTTGTTTATGTTTTGTATTTCATTTTTTTTTTTTTTTTTTTTTTAATTTGTTTCATCAATCATATTGATTTCTCAAATTTGCTGATGTTCAACGAGATCAGATCATGATCTCAGGGCAATAATAAAGTCTATGTATATATCTATCTATTTTTGTGTGGTGTGTATGTGCCTGGATTCCAATACTATGATAACTCAAAGATAGCAAGCTGTAAAAAGTTCATTCTGGTTTTTGTATTTTGTTTGTATTTCCAATTTAGAGAAATGATTAGATTTTGGACTCTCTAGTTTTAGTACTTATGGTTCAAAAATACCATTTTTTTCTCAAGAGAATTAAATTAAAAAATAAATCTCCACTAGTTTGTTATATTTAAGTTTGATACTAGAAGGGTTCCAAATGAACCGAGTCTTGACAATGTAAAAACTATTTTCTCTATTTTTTGAATTAAGTTTAATTTGATATTATCCTATTCCTTCATAGGATGTTTGTTACAACAATATTGTAGGTAGACTAATAAGTATATTTACATAAGAGACGTATCCAGAATTTTTTTAAATAAATAAAAATTATATACAAATAATGGAAGGTATTTATTAATATTTTAAAATATTGGATTAAAAGTTTAAATATTTGAAATTTTATTTTCTTGAATTTACATTATTATATGTACTTTCATTTACAGATTTGCAACAATATTATAGGTAGACTAATAAGTAGGTATATCTACATAAGTCACGTATCCAGAAATTTGTTTCGAGAAGCCGATTTTTTTTCTAAATAAATCAAAATTGTATACAAATAATGAAGGTATTTATTAATATCTAAAAATTTTGGGTTAGTTTAAATCATTGCAATTTTATTTTTTTGAATTTACTTTATGTGTACTTTCATTTACAGATTATTTGGGGGGAGGATGCACACGTTCCTGTTACATATATATTTAAGATGTCATAGAATGGGTATTGATCTAATAGATTTATAAATGATAAATGTTTAATCATTGGACAGCTTTTCTACCTATGCCTATATTTACTCATAATTCGCCGTGCGTTACAATTGGAGATAACAAATCCCAGTATCTCACTTTAGGCCACCCCAATAAATTTTAATGATATTATGCTCAACAAGCCTGAGATTAAGCCGAATTTAATAAATCAACATAATACGTCAAAGAACTATAATAAAAACAAGACTTGCTACTACATCTGGTGAAATATTGAGACTACTAGAATATGGAAATGAAAAAAGCACAATTTATTGGCTGGTAATAATGACGAAATAAGGATAATTTTATAAAATGTAAATATTAAAATAATGTAGTATAGGTGTATTGAATACTCGAAAGGAAATCTTGTAAATAAATATAAATATCAAATAAAAGACAGCGTAGAGTAACACAACCAAGAACTAACATAATCATTTTAGGGTGATCATTCCTAGGACAGGATTGATGCAATTATACGCCTCGATTTGACTCTTTCCCATATTAATTCTTTCACTTGTCTAAAAATTCCTACGTCCTTCTTCATCCGAATAAAATATTTTAATATTCCTTTTATTTTTTACCTCATACTGAAAATTGTATCTTCCCCAAATTCTTTCACAAATAAATTTTTAATTTTCTCATTAATATATCAAAGAATAATTGATACGTCAACAAGAATTATTTTGACCGCGCTGATTTGAAAAAAAGATATTTTTATCTCGCGAGACTACTGCGGATTACGCTATTGGAGTCTGCGGAGTATTAAGTCTGGACCAAGAGAGAAAAAGATGTAATCCACTTAGCTACAATCCAACGTCATTTCGCGTTTAGCCCGCTAGACATTCGGATGGATCACCGAGTGAATTGGAAATCTCAGATGTTATATACTTGATCTCCCAGTCCAGAGCGCTGGATCTATTAGCATGTATGTTAGATGCCTGCCATTAATTAACTGAAGGTTTTCTACATTTTATTCGATCGCGACTCTAATGTAGGGAATTTTTGTCAAATATTGAGTGAAAATAATATTTGAACTTATATATTTCTAACTTGAAATAATGATATTAAATAAATTTTTAATTTTCTCATTAATATATCAAAGAATAATTGATACGTCAACAAAATTATTTTGACCGCGCTGATTTGAAAAAAAAAGTCGCGATCGAATAAAATGTGAAAACCTTCAGTTAATTAATGGCTTCTTGTTGACGTATCAATTATTCTTTGATATATTAATGAGAAAATTAAAAATTTATTTAATATCATTATTTCAAGTTAGAAATATAAGTTCAAATATTATTTTCACTCAATATTTGACAAAAATTCCCTACATTAGAGTCGCGATCGAATAAAATGAAAACCTTCAGTTCTTTCACAAAGTTCTCGTTTCTGTAATTCTATCGAGAACTTATTAATTTCTAATAGAATACAAGTGTTGTACCTTCTTGAAGAAAAATCTTCTTGAATAAATATCATTTAATAAGAAAATAAAAGATAGATGGTATGTAAAGAACTTTACTATCGTTTTTATTTACTCTCTACTTAACCCCTTAGAGATAGTCAACTAATCATACAGGCGGAATAAGTGCAATAAATCTATAATCAATTTGAAACAGGAAACATTAAGATATTGGCACAAAAAATAACTACTATTTAAATAAAAATTTGAGATGAAAATAAAAAAAAAAAAAAATAATCAAATTTTTAACAAGCTTACGACAATAAATTTGTGGAAAACTTGACAAAAAATTTGATTATTTTTTTATTTTTGACCTCAAACCTGATGAATTTAATATCTATGTATTATATAATAGAAGGTCGATATTCAATTTTAGCTTTATAAAAAACAACAAAAAAGGCTCACTGGGTTCCCTTGAAGTAGTCAGTTTATCGAAATCTGAGCCACTCAGGAGAGCATTTAGTAGAGGTACTCATTTCTGTTACAGTTAGAGAATTTAAGCAAGACTTTAAAAATAATATACATATTCTAATTCATTTTAATCATTTGATTTTCAAAATTTAAACATGATTTTCCGATAATATTTGATAGCTTCTAAAATGTTATTATTACATTAAAAAAGTAAAGTAAATTTTCTTTACCTGTTATAACATTGAGCTAATATGTTGCAATGGTCCTGTGAATTGAACCATAATTTATTTTTATAATTAATTAAATTCTCATTTTTATTCCTAATTAAGTCTAATTGAGGCAATCAATTGATCATCAAACAAGGGAAACTTATGAGTTCTGGGAAGGCATAGTAAATGACCAACGATTAACAACATAGAAGAGCATTGACTTGAGTGAGTTCGACAGTCAGTCATTGTCAGGAGAGAGAGTGAGCATCTACTGCTATCAAGTGCTCAGAATATATCTACACAAATACTGTTATATTCAAGTTCCACAGTCTTTGACTGACATGTCATGAGAGAGGCGAATGAGTGCACATCTATTGCTATCGAAGTGACTCTGAATACACCTACACTTATACTTATATTCAAGTTCCACAGTCATTGACATGACATGAGTGAGGCGAATTGACAATACACATTCTATTATTATTACCACAGCGAGAGAGCAAGAAGCTGCAACTTCTCCTGATATATATATATGTTCTATATTCCTTTCTTCATCGAGCAACCTTCGTCATCTAAGGCCCAGTATTAATGGTACACGTTCGTCGCTAATACCAGGACTTCCGGCATACAAGGCGCATACCGCTGATATATATATATAATTATCTACATTGAGACCCGAGAAGCACACCTTCGAAGTCGGCGCTCAAACCCATTATATATATATTATTCTCACCGGCCGTTCTTCAGCAGCGACGAGCCTATCAATAATCCCGCTGGACCCAAACGAGTTTGCCGTGTACGAAACTCTCTCTACTTCACCTCAACTAATTGTACTGCTAAGGAATAAAACAATATCATTGTCTATCATAACCGCTGGTCTGTATAACTTTATTTATAGTATTAGTACCAGGAAGCCCATTTCCCTACATCCTTCACTCATCACCTCAAATTTCATTCTCCATTTCAGGGACGTGCCACTTGGATCAGTCACTGAGGGACACACCCACCCCATTAATAAATAGCGAAGCAGATTAATTTAACAATAACGTAATAAAATAAAGCCCAATTTCCCTAGTACATAAGTTACATTCACCCCCCCTTGCCCCTTAATAACCCCCCACCCCCTCGTGATGTTTCTAATTGAAAAATTATTTAATTTCTTATCAGTCATTCGTAATATATTTTAGACATATCTGCGATCGTTTAATATCTATAGTGAAAGCGTGTAATGTTGCAGAGGATAAAATAAGTGTTATTGTATTTTTCTAATGTTAGTATTTACCTTCAATGCCAATTAATCTTAAGAAGTCAGTACAATATATTAGAAAGAAGGGGGTTCCCTCTGAACCTTTCTAATCAATCCGACAAGCAACGCTACTGGAAACCGAACTGTTTTAATAAGTCAATAGCACAGTGTCATAAACAATCTATACAAGAACTATTCCTGCTTACCTCAAAAATAAATAAAAATAATACTTCCCCATTATATTCTATAGAATATAAATGTGAAAGTAAAAATACTCTTATTTTAAAACAAAAATAAAAAAATTGCCAGAGAAGAAACAAATACTAAAATAGATTATTCATCCCTCCATTCAATTTAAATCTTAATTAAATATTTTAGACGTATCACTTACTAAATTTCCAAAATGACCCTGACTGTTTTCAAACAATGGACTAAAAAAATGTGCAATTTCAATTTAAAATAATTTTTTTTTCATTTATTTTTAGATGGTACTAAAGTAAGGTTTTTATAATAAAAAAAACTGCATATCCTTGATAATTAGAATTGACTTAGTCATCCATCAATTTGGAAGAAACACTTTGCAACCAAAACACGCGATCCGTTTCTTTTTGCGGAAAATTTTCCCAATATGTGACGGAAATTTTAAATGTCACACACTTATAAGGAAAAGACCTTTAATAATAGAGAACACCTTTTTTTAGATGCAATAAATATAAACATAATTTCCGATTTCATATTTAAAAATTGTGCAATAAATAAAATGTTGTATAAAAGAATAAAAATATATTAAAAAGTTTCTGATATTATAATATCTCCTAAAGAAAATCTCTATCAATTATAATATATTATTAATGAAATTCAATTTTCATTATAAATTTAATGAACTTTCAAGCGTTTTGAAAAAATTCAATTTTTTTTATATAGTATAAATTTTTGAAACGTTTGAAAGTTAATCAAATATTTCAAAAAGAGGTTTCTCTCTTAAAAAATATTAATTTTTATTAATAGGTATATAATTTGAAATTGTTTTTCTAAAACATAAGGATGTATTTAAAAAATTTTAAATGCATCTATTATTTATTTACAGAGCTTTTAAAGTTGTAATAAAATTAAAATACCATAAATTCACGTAATGCCATATTATCGCTGAAAAGACGAATGGAACCAAGACGTAAGTAAGTTAATAGATTTATACAATGAGCTAGAAAAGTAAATATTATTAATCATTTACTTTCGTTCATTTGGCCGAAAATTGGGATGTCATAAACTAGTTTGCAATTTTGAGTGCGTTCGAAAAGACGATGCTTTTGAATTTATAAGCATAAAAAAAGTAATAGATAAGTAGTAAATTTGTATGTTTTTTCGAGAAAAAAATTATTTCTTTGTAAATATCACATACTGAGTAAAGTGGCATAAGACTAGACCTAGTATATTTTTTCACAAATGGGGACAATTTCGAGAATGTATTTAAAATAAAAAAAAAAATAAAAAAATAAAAGAGCATCTTCTATATGATTTTACAAAGAGAAAATTATATTCGGCAAAGTATTTATGATTCAAAAAGTTAATCTTTTTTTTGTGAATTGGTTAACAAAGAAAAACAATTAAGTAGTAATGATTTTTAATTACTCTTAACTGAGCTAAACTATTAATATATATCATTAGCATGAACTCAGGTTAAAAATTACTATTCTTCCAGACGACCCTAGAATTAAATCACGCATAAAAATAAATATTTGCTCATTGTGCTTTAAAATGTTTGAAACTCGGAGAAAAATATTTTTTTTCTCTTTGTGTGTCTGAATTCCGATACCCACGATAACCCAAGAACGGAAACTCAAAAAGTTCATTTGTATCAATACATAGTATTGATTAGATTTTGGAATATTTCGTTCTAATAAAAATATTTTTTGAATTATTCTATTGAGATTTTAAGAGGATGTTATAGTATAGCTGGTTGCGCCAATCGCAACCGTGAGCTTATTGCATGTGTGATCATCGTTTTTACGATTTTTGTGCAGAAAAAATATCTCTAGGGCAGTGTTCGTCAACTCGATAGAACAGCGCGAGGGAGGCGCTCGCTCTGGGAACAGCCATAAACAAATTTATGTTTATTGACATAATTAATTTTTTTCTCATTCTTGTGGAATCATCGAATCTGTGCAGATCATGTTCTGCTAATCAGAGTCCAGTCTCACATTTTATTCTCATATTTTTGCTGCTGGTGTTCATTCTTTCCCTTATCAATTGTAAATTGATAAAATATCAACTAGTGAGTTGATATTTATGTTAGAACACCACAACTGGACCTCTAATCTTCTGCTTCCTGGTAGCTGTACCATTTTCTCTCTCAGTATCGACTTCATTGGAAGGAAATACACACTCGTTTTATTTTTGGTACAGATTGGCCTGGAAGAAATTCTCACATTCAACGGATTCGTCAGACCTTTTCAACAAACTGCTAAGTGAACCTATTTGATCCTATACTCTTTAATACATTTTTCTACTCTTCCTTAATTACTGAAAAACTCTCTCCCTTCTTATTAATCCATTTGTTTTTGAACACTTCATCTCTTCTACGCAAATAATTTCTCAAATCCATTTACCTATTATATTTATTTTATAAATAAATATGGCCGCCTTGTCAATGGCTAATTAATTCTTATTTTATTTTAATTAAACATTTTTAATCCTGTTACTACTAATAATTTTAATTGAAAAATTGTTAATTAGATTTAATTAATTAATTTTAAAATTCATTCGTTTATTTGTCTCAAATACTTTCTGTTTAATTAACTTATAATTTACCCTGTTAATAATAATAAAAATAAAGTGATAATTTCTAATCATAATTCATATTCACAATTCAATTGGACTTTGCAATTTTTTCTCAGATAATTTTCTTGTTATATTTTTTTTATTTATTCTCGACTTTCAGAGGTAAGCAAGAACCTTCTAATTTAAATTCAATTTCATAATATGGTGATAATTTAATCACATTAAAACTAACATAAAAGTTTAAGTGCGCTGGGCAACTGAAAAACTTTTGGAGTCACTGTTATTATTTTTTAATCCTAGCATATTTTTTTTTTAATTATGTTGAACTTTGAATTTTTCTAACTTTTTTCTACCCTGACTATCAGTTGGCTCAACCAATAGCCATAAATGAACAATTTATATTTAAATTTATTAATAATTATTAGGGCAGCTCTAGTATACCGAGTCTTGAAAAAGTTTTCACTTTTTTATTATTTAATGTGCGGGTAAACGATTCTTTCATTTGAATCTGATCGATGAAAATTACTAAAAAGAGCGCGGATTTAATGATCGCTTTCTTTAGAGCTAATGGGTATTGCAAGGATTCCTGAAACAGGTCTGGACTTGTAAGTGGATGCCACTTACAAGAACAGACCTGTTTCAAACTATTAGAGATTAATTTCTTAATTTCTATTATTCTAGGAATGGCCTTTTGCACTTGGACCAAAACGATACTCGTTATAGAGAGAGAATTGAACTTCAGACAAAAATGTACAAAAGAAATTTCTTGTTGTGGCTCTTTAGCAAGCGTACGAAGTCTTGAAAAAGTTTTTACTTTTTCTTCTATTTATTTTTATTTTTAATCGCATCGAGAAATCCACTAAAATTTGGTTCACAATTAATTAAGAGACGTATGTTAGTTACATTAGCCTATATAAGCCTAAAATAATTTGAAAAAAAAATATATATTTTTAGGAATTTAGGAAGTTAAATGTAAAATGTACATAGGTATCTAAAATTAATAATTTCCAAAATATTGTACTTTAAAACATTTTATAAATATTCCCATCATCTTATGCTTATGATTACACTAGGGTCCAATGGATTTCATATCAAGTAAGAGCAATCTTTTTTAATTAATTTGTACCACAAATCATAAATGAGATTTTTATTAAATAGGTAAGGTTTTGCATAATCCTTTGAAGTGTGTATCTGAAAGGTAGTTTTTACTTATCATCATAAAATGCCATTCAGTGGGACCGGCTAGTCCCCGTGAAAAAGTAACGAAATAGCCCTAAAAAATTATTTACCAAAACAAAATAAAACAAGCCCACAAAATCAAAGTCACTCCCGGGGACGGCTCTCCTTCCAAGAGCTTGAATTCACCACCCTTGGCTACCATGAACCATTCTGCATTTACACGAGTAGGGACCACTCCGTACACAAGGGGAGCTACCACCAATCCAGTGCCACTCTGCTTCAATTCAAAGACCAACCAAAAAGTCTTGTCGTATGGTATTTTTCGAGATATTAATTGTTTTGTCTGTTAGTAAGTACGTATGTTACGAAATTTTGTGTAACTACACTCTAGCTCAATAACTAGTGTGAATATCAAAACGAAATTTCACATATAGTTTTTGTACATTGAGATTAAGAACTGAATAGTTTTTGGTTGAAAACGAACCAAAAATTAAGGGAGGGGGTCAAATTATAATAATTAGTTTAGAAGTTATGTGTTAGTAAGGTGTTGTGAATTTACTATTAATTGAAATTGATTAAATAAGATCGCTTTCTTTCTTAGGTATCGAGAGAAGTTTCTTTCAAGACAGTCGGTAGGGAAATCTCATATATTGAATTTTAAGGATTATTTTTCTGATTATTATAAATTAACTATGAAAGATATTAATTTGCCGATGGTAATAGATTCAAATTTACAAGAAAATCATAAGCTCGTGTCATCTATTAAATCCGATAGAATGGAATATTTTTAATTATATGTCAGAGGGGTTGTTTTTCACCCCCTTGGGAATCGAACCCGAGTGCCAGTAACAGCAATCCGGGCCATCTGGCTCACCTGCAGGATGCGAAGCCAGATGGCGCGGATTGCTGTTACTGGCACTCGGGTTCGATTCCCGAGGGGGAGAAAAAACAACCCCTCTGACATATAATTAAAAATATTCCATTCTATCGGATTTAATAGATGACACCAATTTATGATTTTCTTATAAATTCACTAAAAATTACTAGTACCGTCTACAGTTTTGAAATAAATTAATCTTTTCAAATATTCAAATTTAATATGCCTATATAAATATACAACTATAGCATTGGGACTGTCGTCAGGACTCCGAAAACAATTATTTAAATAAATGCAAACGTATTCACTATTTTTTGCATTAATCGAAAGCTCCCGTTTTATCTCTCAATTTTCACACAAATTAATGCAATATTGAATGTCTTGATTTATGGGAATATATTTATGGTATAAAATAGATGATCGATGTGTTTGGATATTCATCTCTTATTCTGCCTGTTGCCACTCTTGATTATGAGATAACGGTTACATGAATGAATTCAAATCATAATTTTATACTATTTACGATTATAACATAACATTTTGAGATCTCAATAACTTTTCAAATTATTCGATGTAAATTCAAATGAAATTATCCTCAGTTAATTTAACTACGAGACATATGACTGTCTTATTTAATTTTTTTTTTTAAAGTAGCATAGTCTACATTTTTCTACAAACTACAGTATATTAATACAATAGACGTTACTTTTTGTTTTGAAACTTAATTAGTAAAAATTCTTGAATATTTAGGGATAAATTTTATCGAATTTTGCAATTTTGAATGTTTCGTTTTAAAGCTATTTGGAGTTTGTTATTCTCAGCTTGTTATATCTACTATACATATTAATTAAATTCTATTAGTAAATTGGCTTGGGCTTAAAGACCCCACACTTTAAGAAAGTGGTGAAGTTGTGTTTAAGATTGTCGAACGTCTATTCACTTATTACAGCCGATACTAATCTCAAAGGTCACCATATAACCTATAGATAGATGATAATTCCGGTGAAGGCTCATGATTGTCTTTTCTATTAAACACCAACAAATTTGCTATGAAAATAAAAATATCAATTTTTTTCTCTATATATATCAATTCAAGCTAATTGAATTTTTTAAGCCGTTTACCAATGAATCATATAAATTGGGATTTTCCCTGTATTTACATTATTACTTTACTTTACTATACAGGGTATGGTCCAAAATATTGTAATCGTGCAACAAAAAGTGTTTTTTTTCTTCGTTTTTCAAAAAATTTCAAAAACGATTAACATTGTATAATTTTGATTAAAAAAAAAAAGAAATGATTTTTCTGTCTATAATTATATATATTATAGTGAATATCGAAAATTTATATTTTAAGGGATATTAATTATTTTGTCAAAATGTCTGTTACTACGCCGTTACTTTGTTAGTACGTTTCCAAATTTTGTGTTCGCTTGTGCTCAAAAATTAGTGTGAATATCAAAACAAAATTTCACATGTAGATTTTTGCTGTGAGATTAAGAACTGATTAGATTTTGGTTTAAATCGAACCCATAATTAATGGTGGGAGGGAGTCTTAAAAAAATTAAAATTACAAAATTTTCAATTTTTAAAAAAAAACAAGAAAAATGTAATTTACTATAAAAGGATCCTATAATATCATTATTTTTCGGGGATCAAAATTGAGTAGGGGGGGTTTCAAAAAATAGAGCTCTGTGTATCGACATATATACGAAATATCGTATATGCACACTATTCTACCATATGAAAATGACTCAATATATGAAATTGATAGTGACCCAAGAGAGGGGGAGGGAGTTCAAAAATAATTTTAATAAAAAATATTCAAATAATAATAAGTAGAATATGAAGGAGTAAGTATTTAAGCAAGTATATGTTTTTTTTTTTTTATTCATTGTATTATAAATATGTAATTACTTTCTGTAAGTGGGCTCATAAGCCCGTACAATTGTTATAAATAAATAAAATAAAATAAATAAGAGAGTGGGTAGAAATGAAATTAGAAAGAAAACAGATATCGAGATGCTAATCGTTCTTTTGATAAATTGAGGAAAATGCATTCATAATAATTTAGTATCTGGCACAATACTTTCTTACGAGGAATGATTAATTGAAAACTGAAAAAGGATAAGTATATGAATTTATAAAATAGGAGGTAATTAATGTAGTGAGAATTCTTTATCTATAAACAGTGAAAACTTCAAAAATCACTAATTCAAACATTTAATTTTACTTAAACGCAACAGATTGAACAGGATTTACCACATTATTACCATAAATATCTTATAACTTGCCATTTATAATTAAGCATAATTATAATTAAAAGGTTACATTAAATGTATTATTTATTATGTTGATAAATGAGTTTGCGATAATGAACCAGTAGGTAAAAAACACTTGACACAAGTTAGTAATATCAATTTAATAATTAAATTTGTTTTTATGTGAACGCAACAAAAAGTTAAAGGTAAAAACTGCTTAAGGTGTATGAGTGGTAAAGTATTATTAGTCACGAGTAATTTTCAAAAGTGATATAATTTATTTGATGCTCTGCGTCTACTGAATAGTGAACTAATTTTTATTTTTAATTAAAAATAAAATATGTGATGTGGCCATCTCATGTCTTTACTATTTACGTACCCCCTCCCTCCTCGGAGCTGAGAATCTTGGATTGATATGTAACTAAGGCCTTAAGAAGCTACAAATACTCTGCCAAGACTGTTCCAAATCGGACAAAAGGTTTACATTTTTAAAAACTATCCACGCTAATTTTTTGTTCGATTTCAATCTTAATCCCAATATAAGAAACTATAAATATAAAACTTGGTTTTAATAAATTCATTTGTTTTTGAGGGAGAGCCTGTAAAAAATCTTAAAAGTTTGAAGATTATAGTACAAACATTTAAAAGATGAAAGTGAGAAGGGAATTCTAGTCTATATACAGGGTGTTTCAGGAGGAATAGTAAATATTTTAGGATGTGGTAGTATGGACGAATTGCAATAAAACATGCCATATAATATGTGTCCAATTTTTATTGAGTACAGAGATACAGCTGTTAGTATGTAACCCAATATCGGCATACTTAGCATGTGTAAATACGTGCGACATGTTTACACGTTACAGTACAGTAGACTTGGCCAACAAATCACAATGAAAACTTCAATGTAAACTAAAGCAGAACTTGAACATCAACACTCTACTGCTGGCATTCGATAAATGCCCCCATTGCAACCCATAGCAACCGGGGTAGCAAGACACAAAACGAAAATGCATTGAACTCAGCTGTATTGCTGTAGGTACTCAATAAAAATTGGACACAAGTTATGTGGAATTTTTTATTGCAATTCGACTATACTACCACCTCCTAGAATATTTACTATTCCTTCTGAAACACCCTGTATATTATAAAAATAGAAAAAGTGTTTGTTCGATTTGTTTTTAATTTGACCCCGAAGTGTTCTATGTTTGACGATCGTGAAGTATTTCGCATGAATAAGGTTTATGACAAATTATTATTAATTGACTTTATCTTGTACTTACGAAAAAGAAAATGAATGGAAATGGTCCTGTCGAGGGCCAATAAATACAGCTTATTAATCATCTAATTTGGAACTGAAACTGGCTATACAAAATATGGATGTAAACTTAGCTGAAAAGTTAAGTTTTCAAGTTTCACGACTTCAAAACAGCTAAATTTTATTAAAATTGAAGATACTAAATTAGAATTTGTTGACTTTGTATTGTTTTATTTTTTACAGTCCGTTTATAAGACTAGTCCAAAAAATATGATTCAGAGCTCTACGGCGGATTCTAATTTCTAAGCCTATGCAGAACGCAGTAAAATATGTATATTATAGAAAAGACTAAATGCAGATGTGTCAATTTTTATTTCCTTATCCGAGTCTCCTGTTTCATCAATATTTCATAATTTCACGAGATAGTACAGTAATCTTGATACATATATAAAAAAATACTAAATATTAAATTCCGAATCAGTCAATTCATTATATATCGTAAGATAAGCCTAAAAGAGTGTCTTTATTCGAAAATGCTAGCGCATTCAATTCTCCTCTGAAAAGCTGCACCTTTTAAGAGATTAATATGCATTTTACACAAAAACGGGTGTAAAACATTTTTTATTTATTTTTTTTTTTTATTATTATTAATTGTGGAAAACATAGTTATTAAAGTCATTTCAATGTCAGGGTAGCGATTTGAATTATTTTTTTGAATAACATTTTATGGTATTTTAATAAAAATCATTCAAGTGTTATCTATCATCAAAATAATGATAGTAAATAACAGACTGTAAAAATAAAGATATATATTAAATAAAAGTTGTTTTATTACAAATAAAAAACAAGAACATATAATCAAATTCATTGTTATATACTGTGTGCGGGTGTGGGTAAGAAATAACGATTTGATTGTTTCTAAATTTACTAAAGATCTTATCTGATTTATACTGATGGCTTTGTGTGTAGACGCTCATGATTCATTAGAAAAAAAAAATAAACTAAATCATATAACCAATGAGCAAGAGCTCACTAAACATATTTATAAATTTATTAAATATTTCATATTAAATTGAATCATCCTAGCATATACATTTAAATTTATTCTTTCTTGAATTATAATGTTTGTTTAATGAACAATCTTTATTTTGATTATTTATTAGATTTAAGCATCGGGTACCGGAAAATTGATTGAAAATAATTTTCTTGTACACAATTCGCAGAAACCGTTATTTCCCCACTCAAAAAATATTTAAAGAGAAGCAGCCCGATTTTTATGTAGCGACTGACCTTCAAGATATTGATTAACTTACTATACCAAGAACAAGTCAACAAAATTAAGAAATGAGATGTTTTTGCGTCATTATTAAGTCAAATAAAAGTAAACACCCAGAATTTTTGTTAGAATATTTCAAATAGAGCAAACGATAAGAACTTGATATAGATATTAAAAGAGCTCATAGATTACCAAAGTAAGCTAATATTGGGCATAATTCTCAGATGGATGATCGCCTAGGACAGATTTTGTACTAATGTACAATTTGAAAAAATTATTAAACATTTATGTTCATATTCCATAATTTTGTGGAGAAAATAGTATATGTTCATGTAAAAGAACAAACTGAAAAAACATTTGCCAAAAAATAGTAATTCTATTTAATTAATTATTTATTCAAAATAAATCATCATCCGCTAATTTTTTGATGGGTGGCTTGTTTTAATAATTTCATTCTATATATCGGGCATTCGAGATTAATTGGTCTTCATTAACTTCAAAAGTAAGTCGTTCTTAACTTGTAACCCTGTCCTTAATTTATTTTTATTTGCAGAAAACACGATTCCACACAAAATATAATTTGTTGAAGGTCATTAAAAATTTTAGGTACTTATATGTATTTGCCGTTTTGTAAATCCCTAGTGATATATGTACAACAGATGGAGAATCTTCGATATTGTGTTGTTAACAGTTTTGAGAGTATTTATTTATTTAAGCTGATTTAGCCTTCTCCCTTAGGGGTTTAGACTAGAACAGATTGGTTATCATTAACATTTAACATTTTCTTAAGCATTACAATTTCTGACCTTCTTCATGGATTTTTCTTTCCTTCCTCATAGCTTCCCACCCTTATAGATACATGATTAACTTCACAAAATTACACCATTTTTAAGGCTATCCCATTAGTAAATTGTTGTTGACATTTAAAAGATTTCATTATCCAGAGGCGAGATCGAACAGCACCCAGTGCAAAAACAATTGATTTCGTCTAAATTCCAATAGTGTTGCTTGTATCTCTCTATTGATTAAAGTGAGGAGATTCTGGGGTTGAGACCCTCTAACCCAGCGGTCGGGGAACCGGGGTAAATTACCCCAAATGGGGTAACAATGAAACTATCGGAGGTAATAAGGACATTTTTAAAATTTTCTATTTTATAAACTATTATAGTATTTTTACTTTGATAGCTTTTCCAGGAATTTAAAATCGTAATAAAAGCTAAAAAAAATATAAAAACATTAATACAAGTTATGCGTTTTTTTTTAACAAAGTCTTTTTATAAATCAGTCACTTAAGCCCATCAGCAAAGTCCCTTTTTCAATTTCAAGCCAACTTCACTATTGTTATTTTGCCCAAACAGTTAGTTTTCGGCCCCTCCACATAGCGCTAGCTTTCTTTTCATTTAAACTTTATACAATATTTTATTTATTTTATTAAAGCTTTAAAAATAATTGTAACTAAACCGACTTATACTCACCCATCAATAACTATTCAATAGCCTGAAGAAGGAGAGAAAAAAAATCATCGAAACGTCGGAAATTTAATAAAATTTAAATAATTTATGGACTGCCTTTCATTATAACATACTTATTTATAACTAAATCTGAATGTTTAAAAAATGATTTGTTAATGGTTTCATTTATTATTTGTAGTATTTGTAGTATTTGTACATGTACGAAAATGATGAGGGATGAAGGAAAAGTATAAAGTTAAGAAAGGGGTTGAGAAATTTAGTTTTTTTGCTTTTCTGAATGTAGGGGGTGACAGCGGCCTATGCAAAAATATTTTGGGGTAATGGCTAAAAAAGTTCCCCAACCTCTGCTCTAACCCCTTTTGAATTACAATACTTTATCTTTTGAGGATATGTGACATTGACGAGACAGAGCTAGATGCAGAACTTCGTAAAGACACTTAGCCACCTAAAGTTAGTAGCATATGCTGGAATGGAAGCTAATAAAAAAATTAAAAAAAAAAAAAAAAACACTCTCCAGCTAAACTCCTGGTGTAAAAACAAAATGAGAATTTGTTTATTTTGTTTGATTAATATTCCATTTAATTGACAAAAATATCAATACAACATTAAAAAAGAAATACATACAAATTTTCATGTTGATCTCTTTTTAATCAAACACTATGGGCAATAAATTATTACTTAGATAGAACAAAGAATATTGGTTGCTCTATTTATGAAAGACTCCTCTTATATAACCTTGAACCGAATGACAAATGAATTTAGTAAATTCATTCGTCTTGGAGTGGAATCCAGTGTAAAAATCTGAGGCATGAGGTTAACTATCGAAATTTGATGTTATAAAAGGAGTCCAAATATTAGGATTATACCAAAATTTGACTTAGTAAACACATATATTCGCGGAAGGAAAAATAGTAATCCATAAACAATACCGAGCGATACAACAAAATACGAACGCACAGAACACGGTTAAAATGAAAGTCATCATAGCTAATCATTCCGAATCTCTTATTTAATGGTTAAATTCTGAATTGATTTCTTGCGACAAAAGAATGTGGGGTAGAACCTCACCATAGCTTCAGTACTCAAGACACACGCGCAAATTCGTATACATATGTATAGTCCAAAAAATATATAGTGTCCTGGATGAGAATGGATCTGAAATTTGTGATAAATTACAAATTGCAAATACCTTTAATTCACATTTTGCAAATGTTGGAGATAGAATTAAAGATAAAATTTTTAGTGATCGAGATTTTGTTTTGGAAGAAGAAAGTAATAATTATATTTTTGAACAAAGTGAAAGAATATCGGATTCTCTATTTTTGAATCCAGTTACTATTGATGAGATTTCTGATTTATTGGGTGGTCTCAAAAAATACAATAGTTATAGCGAATTCGGAATAACTAATAGAATACTGATCAACATGAAAGATTATATTAAGATCCCGATAGTGCATATTTTTAATCTGAGTTTTCTTCATGGTAAATACCCTTCAGGATTCAAAAGTGCAATTGTTCTACCACTTTTTAAAAGTGGAGACAAAAAGTCCTTAGGAAACTATAGACCTATTTCTCTTACACTATCTCTGTCAAAAATACTGGAAAAATGTATCAAGGTCCGATTGATGTCCTTTATACATAAACATGCTATAATATCCAAAAGACAATATGGGTTCCAGCCTGATATATCTACATCTCATGCTCTTTTTGATGTTTCAAAACACATCTGTCAAAGTCTTGATAGGGGGGATTATGTCTTTGGTTTGTTTTTGGATATAGAAAAAGCATTTGACTCCATTAGTCATAAATTATTAATAAAAAAGATTGAAAATTATGGTATTCGTGGAATCGCTCTTGATTTGATAAAGTCTTACATCAGTAATAGAACCCAAATTGTGAAGATTGATGAAATCAAGAGTAACCTAACAACTGTGAACACTGGTATTCCTCAGGGAACTGTATTAGGCCCTTTGCTATTCATTTTATATATAAATAATATTTTTTCTATTAAGACTAATGGATTACCCTTTTGTTTTGCAGATGACACTGCCTTTATCTTTTCGGGCGACTGTTTTAATAACTTGACAAAAACTGTTTCTGATGATTTTAGATTGGTTAAGAAATATCTTAATACCAATTTTCTTTCTATAAACATTCAAAAAACTTCATTGGTTTCCTTCTCGAATGGTGAGAGAAAGTGCTCCTCCAAGAGCACACCTCACATCACTCTCCACTCTATCAATTGTACTGTCTCTCAGGAATGTTCATGCCAAGTCTTGAAGTTTGTAAATGAATGTAAATATCTGGGAATTATTTTCGATTCCAAAATGAGCTTCAAGACACATATTTTGAAATTGACTAGCAGTATCAGAAAACTCTTTTATAAATTTAAGATTCTGAGAGGCATTCTTAGTTATGAAGTTCTAAGAATGGTCTACTTCTCCTTGTGTCAGTCTTTGCTGTTGTATGGGATTTTGGTCTGGGGGAATACAAGTGAATTCATTTTAAGGGGTCTTTCTGTTGCTCAGAATATTGTTATTAAGATTATACTAAAAAAGCATCCAAGATTTGCCACGCTGGCGTTATATGATGAGTTTAGGGTACTGAATTTAAAACAATTATTCCTATTGAATGCTTGTATTCATTTATATAGAATAAATTGTACAAATTACAATTTGCATTATTACCCCACACGTATATCTAGCAGAACAAATATAATTTTGCCCAGGATTAAAACTGAATTATACTCGAGACATGCTCAAATTGTTGGCCTGAGAATGGCAATAAAGTATAGATATAATTATGATCAATTTAGAAATGTTAGACATATAAAGAGTTTTTTAATTAATTCTGGCTTTCTAAGAATGTGAATTTGTATGACGATTTTATTTTATTTTGATTTACTTTACTTTATGTTGTTTTACTTTTTATTTTGTCTTTGTTCTTTTATATCTTTAATTTAAAGTAATTTATTAAATTTATGTTTTTGAATTTCTCTGTTAATTTATCTTAAAATTTAACCCTCGACTCAAGATTAATCTTACAGAGGGTTAAATTTTATTATATATGTAAACTGTGCATGTAAACTGAGCCAAATATATGTAAACTGAGCCAAATAAAATACTGGTAATTTTATATTTGATACCAGTCTAGTGACTATACTGTAAAAGAAATTACTATTTAGATACTATTTAGATAAAGTGGGCGAAAATACCATCTGAACCTGAACAAAACGTGAAATCCCTAGAATATTTATTGGAAAATTTTCCGATAAATTATTTAAATTATTGGTAAATTTTGATTTATTTTATCTTTTTGTTTTTTTAATTAAGAATTACAAAATTTTTGCATTACAATTGGCTTTATATAAAAGAATTTCTTTCTATAACGAGTCGTTTATCATATGAATGTTAAAAATTAAAATTAAAATCATAAAATGTGTATAAATTATGCCATATTTATATAAATATATTTTCGTTTGTGATCTTGCACAATAATAATATAAATGATGATAATTTCACTACATATATTGAATGAATTACCTATTTTACAAGTTGAATTCTAAGTTTATAGATATTTTTTAATATATATGTTAATTGAATTGATATTAGTCTCAATTTTTATGGATTACACGAGCTTAATATTATATCTTTTGTCTATTATTTAGAAGAAACACTATAATTTCTATCGTTTTCTTTTCCATAAAGTAGGAATGACCATCGATGGCTGATATTTTCATGTCGATGATCGATATTTTCTACATCGATGGAAAACAACTTATGTTTTTGCTACATAAATGTTTCTTCCCGATATTGAAGTTTTTAAATATTTACAGTATTTTTTTTTGCATTAATGTTGATAAATTAATGATGAATTGACATACTGAGTCGGACATTGAGAACGTATTCACGTATTGATAGAATATTTATTTCAACAAAACATCGATAGTTTTTATGAAAATATTTCAGTTCATTTATGAATTTTGCCGAATTTTCTGAAACTATGAATTTTTTTTAATATACATCGATGTTTTCCGTCAAAATACATCGATGATTTCAGGTCGATATTATCGTCACATCAATGGTTACTGCCGATTTTAGTATCGATGGCGAACATCAATATTTTAACTATCGATGCTCATTCGTACTATAAAGTAGAGATATTGGGTTAATTTTTAGCTTTCTAGCTCAAGTTGCTTGGTTGCCAAAATTACCGTTTCATTATGATTCATAGAAAGCGTACAGAGTCTTGAAAATGTATCACTTTTTTCTCATTTTTTTCTTTTTTCTAATTAATATCTAAAATTGGTATAATATTGGATTTTTTTGGTTTATAATGTATCTATGTTTTCTCTTGACTATAGATATTTACTTCCAAAACATTTGTTTGAAATAAAATTAATTATTCTTCCAAAAGCCTTACAAGCAAAAAAGATGAGATATGCGACTCCTTGTCGTATAAACCAAAACTAGGAATTTGTCAATTCGTTTCTATTATACCTTTAGAGAATATAATTCGTTCACATTTCGTCGTTTCCATCTTTTCTGAAATCTACATTCTTTAATCTCTCAATATTTAGTTCAAGTTCAACTTTATCTTCGACTTCGATCCAAATCTTGAATATTCCTAAACTATTATCCCTCCTTTTCATATACTGCAAAAGTAAATCTTGACTTAAACTGATCCATATATTAAATCTTGCTAATTTTGGAGATTTTCGACCTCCTTCACACTTAGTCACATTTTCTTAGAACAAACAGTATTCGACTTAACTGTTAACATATTTTGATCCTAACATCAATAGTTATTTGCTTTTCCTAGGTCTACTGCTAATTTTCAATCTTTCCCCAGATCCGACTTTACAAATACCTACGTTCATCTCTGATCAAAGCCTTAAATTATTTCTAATTTATCTTTGTTCTCGGATTCAAAAATTCAATTTGACTTTTAAGTATGTTCTATATTTTCATCCTTACTATTAAAAATAAACACAGAGATCCACTAAAATTGACAATTCGAATCGACACTAAACAACAAAACGTACTTTGTTTATTCTTCATGATACCTGTATCTCTTTCCTGCCTTATCTTATTTAGGTGTTATATAAAATCATTTTGATATAATCCTGCGAAATAGTCTCGCCAGTGGCAAATATTTGGACTATGGACAAATGAGAAATACTTAAGTGTGATTATTAAGACCTTCAAGTTTAGCCCATTAGAATTATCAAAGAAAAATTGAAATTCCTTTTTGGATATCCATTATTAATGATAGGTTAATCCATTTTATTTAAAAGTCTGTTTGTCAATAGG
Organism: Forficula auricularia; assembly: GCA_024734495.1. NCBI lineage: Eukaryota > Metazoa > Arthropoda > Insecta > Dermaptera > Forficulidae > Forficula > Forficula auricularia. The sequence continues at coordinate 5,855,910 of JALMQS010000291.1, read as the reverse complement.
TTGTTGAAAAGTCAGTGAAGGAAATCCAATGCGACAATCACCTCTATCTCCTCTTTCAGTGACAGTAACAATAATATATCGTATTTCATTCTCAGCAGAATTATAGAAACGTCGATTTATGAATAAAAAGATAGTCTAAATCAGCGTTTCTCAACCTTTTTTTGGCCCGCAGATCAGTAAAATTTGTAAAAAAAATTCGCGGACCAGTGATATTTTTTTAACAACAAAATTTTACTAGGTATTAAAGAACTACTACATAAGTTAATTGTAACATTTTTATTATCATTTACTTACAATAATATTTAAATGTAAAGATATGTAATTATATATACTTGTCCGCGGACTAGTAAAATTTCTCCGCGGACCACGTGGTTGAGAATAGCTGGTCTAAATTATCTTCTTTTTTTGGACTGCCTCATCAATATCCACTCAATATGTTATTAATATTTTTTTTTTAATACACAAACATTTATTTCTTTTATTTTGCTACTCACTTAGCTTTATAATATAGATATTAAGTACATGCATATCAATCTTGATAATAATTAATAAAAATATAATATCACTTTTTAAAATGTCAAATTAGTACAAAGAAACCCAAAAGGCACTCGGCTTATCAATATTTAAATTAGTTATTAAAGTATTATATTAATTATCAAAAATTGATCTTTTTTTTTGTTTTTTAAATACTAAGGATTAGCGAGACATCTCTTTGGCAAATACTGGAATTTCAAACAAACAAAATATGTATATTTGCTACTTTTCTATCTTATCTTAGTTTAGTAGTTAGTTATCTTTAGTGTCATTGTCATTAGTCTTTTATTACCTTATTAGATTATTATATTAAATCCCATAATTTTTTTGTTTATAATTAATGTACTCTTTTAATCGCCCTCTAATAGTGATCTTGAATTTGAGACACAGAAAGATCGAGTATCTAGAAATTAAAGTAAGATAGAGTAATCCGGTAGTGAAGAATGTTTGCTTCCATCCAGGGGCAGCAATGTTATTATTATAAGAAAGTTCAACGAGCGCTGCATTGTCAATGAAAACAAGTTATAAACTCAAAGTCATTACGCTCAAGTCTCTAATAAATAATCAATAGTGCATGTTTCTGTCTTCATAGTTATTTATACCTACATCAGAAATTTTTTCAATAGTGATAATTTTATTTTTTTAATTATTTTTTTATATTCTCAATAAGTGATTGAATTGAAAAATAGTAATATTATTATTTCCATTTACTACAAACTAATAGAACAGGATGTGCAATAATTGAAATCTTACCATAATGATAAAGAGATATCAAGATTGTGTTTCTAAATCCCCTGAGTCTAATTAAAAGTGATTTTGTCTGTACATATCTTTCTATTATTTGAGAATTTGTTACCATTTACTATTTAGTCTACTCAACAAATAATCATTAAATGTTGGATATAAAGCTAGTGAATAATTTCTGAGATTCAAAGTTGTACCGATTTTTAAATTTATACTTTTTTGGATCTAATTTATTCATTTACAATTTAGTTTTATCTCACAAACGTTTTCAAAAAATTTCGATTAAATTTTTAAAGAGAGAAAGAATTTAATTTTTAGGCAAAATCTAGGATGAATCTTCTCTGATATCGCAATGTAAAAATATTTCTACTAAAATCCTAGATTTTGTCCTAAAAATTAAATTCTTTTTCTCTAATATATAATACATTGGTTTTTTAACCCGAGCTGATTTTTTGAAAAACATTCCAACTATTTTCAAAAAAAAAAAAGATGTTCAAATCTTTAGTTTTAAATTTTTCAACTTAAATTCTTTGAACTGAAAAAAAATTTTAATAAGAAAATAAAAACAATTTAGATATCAGTAATGAGGCAAAAGAATGAGGCAGAGAAATTATTAAGAAAAAAATATGAGATTTGTAATTATTCCTCAATTTTAATCAAACATAATTGAAGACAAAGATCAGATTGGGCAAGATGTCTGCAAAATTTTGGTGGATTGTGGTATTTCAACGTCATGTTTCCTATCGCAATAAACTTTGTTTATTATCTGTTTATATCTCCTCTTTTTGTCAACCTAAACTCTAGAATTTATTTAAATAATTCTTCACCAAAATCATTCAAAAGAATTAATTATAAGACAAAGAATAATCCCCATATATGATCAGAGACAAAGCTTACATTATAGAGCGAAATCAATCGTTTTAAGGAGAGAGTGCAAACAATTAGAGCTAGAAATCTGGAAAAAGTTGACACTTAGTTGGAACTTATTAAAACAAGCTGTTATGACAAAGTTTAGCTCATTTCAACCTTTGAGGGCGATTCTAATTTTTCTTATAACAGATTTCTTTCATCCGTAAATTCTGAAGCTAGAAATTCCAAAATAATATCAGTTCTTTGAGATGGAAATACGAAAATTTTGCTAAAGAATGACGTTCTGTGAGCTTTCGTGCACGAGTTATCGAGGGAATATGTATGTATCTATCTAGGTAAAGACATTTTTTAATCACGAATACAAATAAACAGTTCTTCGTATTGAATATACAAAAATTTTGCTACAGAACAAACTTTCTTAGACGATTTCTTTTTATGAATTTAATTTTTCTTTTAAATGATAAAAATGAAGAAAAAAGTAAAACTTTTTCACGATCCAGTACGTTCGCCAGTTAGAAAAAATTAAACGCGTTCACCAGGTGTTTCGAATTTTATCAAATTTAGACGATCAGAAAAATTTATAAAAATTGTATTCAAAAATTTATGTTGGTCGAGAAATTGAATTAAATTTTATTTTTGAATATTTCTCTCAAAAACGTTTATTTTCATTCATTACGGTAAATTCCAATTTTATTAATAATTTTTTTTTTAATTTTTAATATTTTTCTGAAAATTACATATAATAAGTTAATGGTGGAAAGGTCCACAGTGATCTTGTAGCCAAGGTTTCCGTTTCTATATATTATTATATCTATATATTTCTATATATTATTATATAATTACATATAATGTTAAAAGGAAGTGAGATGCATTTTTTGACTAGACTAAATCTAAGAATATAAGCTTTAGAGATAAGATTATTCAAATTCCTAAATTTAATGTATAAACAAAAACAGCAAGTCAATTTTTTACAGCAAATATATGATACCTACCTATCTTGTTAGGAACGCATTCAATATGTTTATTTTATTTATTTATTTTAATATTTTATCTTCAAATTCTTAAGATTAAGCGATTGATCATAGAACAGTGGTTAGTCGATGAGTAGTGATTAATATAAAATTTATTACTGGGTCGTGATAAGATTTCACTATAAAATTTTAAATGCACATATTAGATTATAATGGACATCATTTTTCACATTTTTTTTGTAATTTTATTTTTGTTATTGTATTTTTCTGAACTTAGAAATCACAAAAACACTAGTTCAGAAATTTCTAATGTATTATTATTATAGATAGCTATGTTATTATGGGATAATTCTAAGTGATTTTTTGTTTTGTTTTTTTATAATTACATTTTTGTTATTGCATTTTTCTTAAATTAAAATTCATAAAAATACTAGTAGTTCGCAATGAAAAACTTGCGGTAAAAACAAAAACAAGAAATTTGAAGAAACACTTTGCTAGAGAAATATTTGAAATGCAAATATTCATGACCAATATAATAATCATCAAAATAATACATCATTAAATTATTGAAATTTTTTCAATTATAAGTTTTCCCACTGACTCAGCTATCAAGGTAAATGTATTAGACTTATTACAATAATCTGATAAAAGATTTATTTATTTGTATATTCCCCAATTCTGAAAAGAATGTATTTGATTTATTTCTGTATGATTCTTTAGAATAATAAAAGAGGTAATGTTGTTGTCATTCCCCTTTTTTCATTTTTAAATAATTTCCTATACGCAGATGAAACTACATCTGAATTATTAATATATTTATAGGTGTTAAATAAATAATATTACAAATAAATTAATATATGCTTTCAATAGAATATAAGAAATAAATTATACTTATTTTAGAATATATTATTTGAAAATACAACAGAATCTGGTTTGAATACGTCATTTTCAGCTTTTATGTAAATATCTCTGATCTCAAAGAAATCTTAATTGGCTTTGGTTTAGAGTTGACAATGTTATAGTTTGAAATTAAAAATCTCTGATGTCAAAAAAAGTTCTTTTCTATTTGCAATGCACTCAAGAATATATATACATATAGGTATCAGTGGCGTGCGGTCCATGGATTCTGTGGATGCGGCGCATCCCTAAAATTTCAAATATTTAGAGTATTTTTATAAATATATAAGATCGACTTCAAATTTTTAGGAGGATCTTCAAATTTTCAAAATATTATCCGTTAATTTCAAATATGTCTACAAAAACAATTTTTTTGTTTTGAAAAGTAAATTGGTTCTCGGAATTAAATAAAATGGTTGCATAATTTCAAGGGCCAATTAAAATGAATGATTTTTCAGAAAAGGGTGGGGATAGAAGGTTTGAAGTGCCTGCCTGGTATATCTTCCAGTTCAAGCATGTCAAAGTCTAGACGAGTTTTAGTCAAATAAAAATTGTTCTCGCTGAGGAACTATTAAAATAGTAATAATACAAAAAGGAATGAATAAAGACGATTCGAGAACCTTTGGGCTAATCCATTTCTAAGAACTCTCAATATATAATAAAATCGGAAATAACTAAGAGTGCTGTAGACAATTCATAGCTTGCTTATAGCAATAGAATTAGGAGAAATTTAAGATTTTCTTATAGGACAGGCTGATTCTTTGTGGAAGATGATCGATTTCCATCTCAGGGACTGTTGAGTTAAAGTCATAAGATTTAATTTCTGTCTCCTACCCTCACTCACAAGCAAAGCAAGGCGAAAGTCCCAAAATATATTTTTAAAAAATCTAATGTTAAATTTGAAAAATAACGAAAATGATGCCGTATTCAATGAAATTTTCAAAAAAAAAAAAAACGAAGATTAAAATAAAAGAGAAAGAATTTAATTTTGGGACAAATTCTAAGATTTTAGTAGAAATATTATTAAATTGCGATGTCAGAGGTGATTCAGAGGGATAAATCACCTCTGGTATCGCAATTTAATCATATTTCTACTAAAATCTTAGAATTTAACCTAAAAATTAAATTATTTCTCTTTTAGAATACATTGGTTAATCTGAACCCGAGCTGATTTTTTTGAAAAACATTCCAACTATTTTAAAAAAAAGAAGCTCAAATCTTTAGTTTTATATTAAAATAAAATTTCAAAAAATGAAGGGTAATTTTTTGGACATATATATAGCCTCCGTATTCCGTTCTACTACACAAAACTACCCTAAAATAGAAGCAAATTTATTATCTGTTTTTTTTTTAAGGTCAATCTGATTAGTGATAAATTTTAATTTGTATAGTTTAAAAACATTAAATTGTAGGAAAAGAGTAGAAGAGAAACATTTAAGACTCAGTAGGCTTTCTGCAAATTTCATGGTAAGTGTGGGGAAGAGAAGTAGTGCTAAAAAAGAAGTACCGGAACGCTGAATTTGTACTCCCTCCAAAAATGTGGAGGGGGGCCTCCACAATTTTTTTTCGTGAAATTTTCAAATTAGCTAATATTTATTTTTATAATCTTTCAAAGATTTAGAAAAGTAATGGGACACATCTCGGTTTGGAAAAAAATGTATCGGAAGCCCCACTATTAGTGGGAGGTATCGAAGACAGGTATTCGATAGTCTCCCCATCGAAATAAGTGTAAATATAATAAACTATTTAAACTTTATTTCTTTAAATATTGGTTTGTTTGTTTATTTCTTTATCCCATGGCAAAATGTAAAAATCTCAAATAATCATGCAGGGAGATTATTTTCTGCGATTTGAAGCTAGAAGACCCAAAATCTAATCAGCTTTTCATTTCAGAAATATAACTATTTTGAAATCAGAACAAACTGCCTATTATCTTCCATTCTTGAGTTATCGTAGTGGGTAGCAGAATTCATACATACAAACCGAGAGAGAAATTAACAGAAAAAATACAAAAAATGTTTTTTCAAACATTTTTAAACCCATAAATCAAAATAATAATAACAAATAAATAAATAAATTAGAGTTGATTAAATAAATACACCAGCTTCGGTCGGCCCAGCAAGTGAAAGAAATAGAAACTTATATTTTATTTATTTGAAAATTGATTTTAACAATAATAGGTATATATTTTCCTAAATTAGTATTTTTAAAACTATGCCTTCTATCGCTTAAAATAATAAAATGAATTATTTAGGTTTCACTTTAATTGAGTCACTTTTTTGACCAACAATATTGGAATTCTTCAGAAAATTTTCATCGTCATTTTAAACTTGTAGGTATTATAACATTTAGAGAAAGCGGTGAGGTCTATAGTGAAACATATTTAAAAAATTATAAGGGGTTTGGAATTAGTTTTGTGAAACTCCACTAATTCCAAAGCCTTTATAATTTTTTGTAGATATATGGTTTTAGAGGTCACTAATTAGGTATTGATTTTTACTTTATTTTTTTAAGTGTCATTATGTGTGAAAATGTTTTTAAGTGTCATTATGTGTGAAAATGTTTAATTGTAAGAAATAAAGCCTTAAAAAAAGATTCTTTACGGTGCGAAATTAGATTTTGTTTTCATTTTGCATTAAAAATGTGCAATTTAAAAAAGTATTCTACTAAAGTATATCTTTACCCTTGGTTTATGTGTAAAGAATGTCCAAATGAAGTAATAAATTATTTTAAAGTTTTAATTTATAGAATAAATATTAGAATAAAGCTTGTCTTAGTTTTCGAATCAAATAATCTTTGTTATCATAATAAATAACTGAATATGCGCTGAGAGTAGCAGATTTTTATGTATAAACATAAGTTATACTAATGACTTCCTTTGACTTTGATGGTTAAATATTTGTAGACAGAAGACATAGATAAATAAATTTTTTTAAATATATTCATTATAGAAATATTACTTCTTGGAAATGGGGAAGAAATTTTTTTTGACAAATACTTAAAAATGGTTTATTATGCAAAAATTTCGCTTTCAGTTGAGGCTTCCTAAGGCTCTCAAATAGACAATAAGTATTGTAGTGAGGTTTAGATTTTGAGGAAGGCTCAAATGGAGGCGAAAGGTCTCATATTTATATGCTTTTTAAAAATTTGTAAAAAAATCTTCTTTCTTGTTGTATCCAAGAAGTAATATTTCGTCATGGGCCTGACGAATACAATATTAATATTTTATTTTAATTTAAAAAGTATAAAATTACATGTTTTTTATTACCAATTTTATCATCCATTAATTTAATTTAATAAAATCCAAAAACGTATAAATTAGATATAGGTATATATGTTAATCAAATCAAATAGATATGAATAAAAACAATATATTCGAAGGAGACAATAGAGTGTGTCTCTGCTATGTAATTTATTATATATAACGTATAGTTTGGCTTTGCCATCAGTCTATTACAATGGATTCACAGGAATTAATTTATGAATGATAAATTAATTCCTGTGAATCCATTGTAATAGACTGATGAAGAGGGCAAAGCCCTGAAACTATAGTCTCGTTATATAAATAAAATTTATAATTCCAGCTGAAGACACACTCTTTTATTGTTCTCAATATAGAAAAATTCTGCTACTCTCGGCAAAAACTTTCAATTTAATATATCTACTATTAGTTAGGCAACCTTTCAATATCTTAGACCAGCTTTTGTTATCTTTTGTTGATGGTGAAATTTCCTTCAGCACCCAATTTCACCCAAGTAATTTTTAAAGTGGAAGGTTTTTACAAATATGTACTTAAATTTATTTTTTATTTATACTGAATATGTTTTATAGATAATTATTCGGTACAGCTAGAACTAGAATTGGATATAAGCAAATTTTTTTCTCATTGTGTTTAAAATGTTAGAAACGTGAAAAAATTAATTTTCAACTGTTTTTTCTGTCTGTCTCTATGTCTAGTATGTTTGTCTAGTTTCCGATACCTACGATAAGGCAAAGAGGGAAAGTCCTAGAATGATCGTTCAGGGGCCAAAATATTTATATTTCCAATGCGGAGATTAGACTTTGAGCTCTCTAGCTTTAAAACTTCCGGCCCCGAAAATATTTATTGGAAATCCAATCGTGAGAGAATTACATTTTTGATAAAAGAATTGTGTTGATTTAATACAATACAATAATAAATTATTTCGATATATTTCTATATTTTTAAATTGCAATAGTCAATCTTGATTAGATATAGATATTGCGCACCATTTGAAATAATTAAAAAATATCATTGTGCATAGATCGAAATGTACCACTATCCACAGCCTTATGAAAAATCCCCATTCTGACCTCCAAAGAGCTTCAAAAATATAAATGAAATAAATATGAAAATTTTAATTCAAAAATAATATTCTTAAAACCCAAGAAGTAGATAAAATTCAATGAATTTTTATTTATGCAATAGGTATGTTATCGAAAAGATGTTTTTCCTAACAAGATGACAATAAAAATTTCACTCAGCGAGATAAAAGAATTACTCTATATATCATTGTGAATTCCATAAAAATGTCATGAAATTCTTTATTTACTATTTCAATGCCAATGTATATATATTATATTATTATACATATGTCCAAAATTATAATTCACAATTTTGTATTGCAAATCTAGCCATTAGACCAAAAATTGCTTTTATGTTATATAATATCGACTAGTGCTTAAACTATGGGTCACGACTAAGGTTACCAAATTTGGAGAACATATTTGCGGGAAATTGACTATTCGAATGCGGGACGGGGTTGAAAAAAGCGGGATCCATCAAAATTTTGCCCCAAGTATAGGAAGGCATAAAATTTGCAGAAAGATTTGAAGGTTTTTAATGGAGTTAGTAAAATAAAGCACATATATAGACTCATGTCTTTATTTAATGATCGAATTGCAAGTACCAACTTAAATAACGGGCAATTAGCGTTCCGGAAGCATTTCTTGCGGGACGCCTCTTCCAGAGCCCTAGATAAAAATAATTTTTAAGAAAAAAATAAAACCGACTTCAAAAAATTAAATGCAACAAATAAAATACACTAAAAGGTATAAAATATATTATCTTATTTAGTTACAACTAAACGACGAAATATTAACATGAAATTACTTTTTGAAGTCGGTGCCAAACATATACCTTTTATGAATCGCACTCGACGGATCTTACTTAGTACATTTGGAGGGTATGCTCGCTTATAGGTATAGTTTGTTTGGTACCGACATCAAAAGTAATTTCATGTTAATATTTCGTCGTTTAGTTGTAACTAAATAAGATAATAATTATTTTATACCTTTTAGTGTATTTTATTTGTTGCATTTAATTTTTTGAAGTCGGTTTTATTTTTTTCTTAAAAATTATTTTTATTTTTCTCTTTTTAGTGATGTTATTAATAGTGATCATGTCATCAGAACTTGACCAAATTAATATGGCACCATCCCTAAAATACCCTATTTCCAATAAAAAAAGAATCATCGAAATCGGTTCATAAACAAAGAAGTTAGGCCTGAACAAACCTAACAAAAAAGGTCTAATACCAATAAAAAAATGGGACCAATCGGAAGCTAGACTGAACCCAATGCAAAAATTTTTTCAAAATCGGTTCACAATTGGAGAGATATGAGGTAACATAGAAACAAAAAAAAATCAGTCGAATAGAGAACCTCCTCTTTTTTTGAAGTCGGTTAAAAAGGGACGCCATTTGGCAGCTCTAGTCGCCACCCCATTTTAGTCGTGAAACTAAATTTTGGGGTCACAAAGTGCAACAATGACAATGAAACAATGAAAAAATTATAATGTGCAGTGGCCAAAAATTCAAAAAAATTAAAGTGTAGTGAATTCGAGATATATTTGTAATGGATTTCCAATAATTTGTAAAATAGCCATTTTCTATTAGATTTCTATATATGTGGAGTGAAGTTCTCAGCATTGGCAAATATAAAGTCAAAATATATATTAAATTTGAAAAATGTGAAAGATACTCTAAGTAAGTCCTGTTTGATGAATAATAAGAAACAAGCAGATCCATCTCATTAATATTTAGATTTAATAATTGTATTATGTAGTTTTAATAAATGATAAAATTATTATGATAGGTATGTTTATACTAAAGATTTGCTTGAAAATAAATTTATTTATGATTTAGTAGTAAAAATTATGGTTTACACTTATAATATCTATATAACATAGGGTCGCGAAAAAATGTTCTGTCAAAATGGTGTCGCGAAGGAAAAAAGTTTAAGAAGTACTGATTTAAAGGGTCAAAGAAAATAAACATTATAAATAAAATAGTGTTCCGCCTTCTCTAAAATCTAGAAATATATAACGACCGGCAAATAAATGAAAATTTTGACAAAAATAAATAAATATATGTGTTGATTTTATAATATTTAATTAGAAAAAGAAGAATTTTTCACAATTTATTTTCTTATACTTTTTTAGAATTCTGTTTAAATGTAATTTTAGTGAAATTCGTTAAACTTTGCAAATATCAAAAAAATAATATTTTTTTTCTATTTATTTCCTGAATATTTTCCAGTGACCTACTTTTTTGCCGGTTAATATATAAAAATTGATAAATCTGTAATGAAAATTTGAATTTCTAAAATACTATCGACCTATATATAATAGTTGATAAGCAATATCTATCCCTGACACTGACCTTTTTCGGTGCGAATTACAATCAGTTCGCGAATTCCTTGTCGAGGATATCCAGATGCAAATGCTGAGCTCTGGTGCTCGCGACTAGTTTATAGAGACAATGCGAGTCTAAACGTTATCCCCCTCTCTTAAGCTAGGTTCTGGTGGGGAAACTCCGAAACCAGGAAAACTCTCCAACTCTACCTCAACGGGCATCCCCGTATTTACTAATATTAATAAACAGATAATTATCTTATATTTACATCAAACTACTTTCCCTTACTAAGCATAAAGCATACCTTAGTTGATATTGAATTTCATTCGAGATCAAGTTTATATATAGATAAAATTTGTAATTTCTGATAAACAATTGGTGGAAAGGTAAACTTTTTAAAAATACACTTTCTGCAAATTATGATGATTTGGCAATATTCGTCTCCGACCAGTTCTCAGTAGAAAGCTGAAATTTTGAAGAAACATTTAACTAATAATACAAACTTTTGAGCCCGATTTCAGCTCATCAGCTATAATTCATCTAACAATTCAGTTTTTTGTTTTATATTGACAATTTTTTTATTATTTCTCAAGCTTGAGTTGTTTACCTATCATAAAAGAATTTAGTCTTTTTGATTTTAAGTCGATTCTCCCACGTTTTCAGTAGAGGTTGCCATTAATAGTCAAAACATCCAAAATGGAATGCAATAAGGTTATTTCTCTAGTAAAAGATAAGAATCGATCGTTATTTTTTATTTTAAGCCGATTCCTTCATGTCTTCAGCAATGGTTACTAATAATAACTGAAACGTCAAAAATCTAATGTAGAATTGTTATTCCTCAAGTATTAGATGAGAATCGATGGCTATTTTTGATTTTAACTCGATTCCTCCATGTCTTCAGCAATGTTTACCAATAATAACCGAAACGTCAAAAATCCAATGTAGAATTGTTATTCCTCAAGTATAATAATGATCGATTCTCATTTAATATATTAAATGAGAATCGATCATTATTTTTGAATTAAAGTCAACATGAACTGCAAATGATATCTAATTAATAATAAAGCAATAAACATATTAATATTTCAAATGAATTTGGATAAAGTTTAGCAACGATCCTTTGCAGTTTATTCGACTTGAGGCTATCTACAGAATAATAATAATATAAGTTTTTTGACTTGAAACTATTTACAATAATAATTATTTACAATATTTACAGAGGTATAAGGTCTGGCATGATCAAGTGAAGCATCGAGGGAGGTCAATTGGTCTGGGTCTCTTAAGTCTGTTTGGAATTGTTTTTCTCATTAGTTGTTTTGCGTAGTCGTTTGGGTGATCATTTAATCTGTTCAAGTATTTGTGGCTGTATTGTCTTATTTCTTCTGTTACTGCAGGGAATGGTGTGTCTCTTTGTATGTCGGAATTGGAGGTACTTCTGGGGGCATTGACTATGGCTCTTATCACTTTGTTTTGATATCTTTGTATGATATCAATATTTGATTTCGCAGCCGAGCCCCATAGTTGTATTCCATAGGTCCAAATTGGTTTTAAAATACATTAATAAATAAATATTTTATTGTCTTTTGTCATTTGTGAACGTCATCCAATTACCCAGTACAGTTTATGTAGTCTTAGTCCTAACTGTTTGCGTTTGGTCTTTATATGTTTGTTCCAGGTCAGTCTCCTATCCAGGTGCATACCAAGGAATATTATTGACAATGACGCAATAAGATGTTGTATTAAAAAGATGTAGCCCCTGTAGTACGGAGTGGGCCCCATCGTGAAAAGAATAAGAATAGAAAGAAATTTCAGATTGGGCCGTAGCTGAAGGAAGGTTCCTGTAGATAAGGGTCTTAAAAGACTGAAGGTTAGGTATATGTCTCTGGAAAGACAGATAGAGGGAAGAGAGGTCCAGTCTTTGGAAGTCAGGGATAAACCGAGTTAGTTGTCGAGTATCTAATTTAATCACGAAGGGTTGTTGAATGTTTGAAAATAGTATGTTTCAACAAAAGGGAGCAATTTTAAATTTTCTGCATTTTTCATGAAGAAGTTTTGAAACTAGATACTAGAAAGCATAAAATCTAATCGCTTTCTTGTAATGATAATACGAATATTTTGGTGATAGAACAAACTTTTTAGGTGCCACATTTTCAAGATAGGTATCGTAGGTATTAGAATCCAGATAGAAAAAAAATATTGGAAAATGAATTTAATTTTTTAATAGGTATAAAGATGGAGAAAAAATTGAGAATTGTTTTTCCGAGAGTAGCAGAGTTGTTGATTTATAAAAAATATGTATATTTATTTGCATCAAGCTTTGATTTCTCTTTATATAAATTTCAAAATAGAGTCATTTTACTCGGTGCGTCCGGAAGGCAGGCAAATGCTTGAAATATGGACAAAAATAATTGATTTTTGAACGAAAAAAAATTGTGTCTGTGTGGATTTCGATAATCACGATCAAACAAGAGCCTAGAAAGTTCGTTCTGGTATCAAAATGTAGATGTCCGATGCAGAGAACTGAGTAGATTTCGGCTCTCTAGTTTCAGAACTTCAAAAATGAAGAAAATAACTTTTTTTAAATGACTTTATTTCGATTCCAACATGTTGTCATGATAAAAGCATAAACAAAATGTTTTTCAGTTTCAATTTATTAATCAGTTAATTTATTTCAAAAGTCATTTATAGTTCATTGAAAATTATAAAAGTGAAATAAGGACAAGTTAATTAAACAAAAATAAATTTTTTTGAATAGTTTATATTTTATATTTATTAAACTTTAATAATGAGACTGTGTTCTAATTTTTATTGGCTGCGAGAGCTCCATTTACGCTGATCATCTGCAAAATACCATGGTTATGCGGAGAACATAACGAGTCTTGAGAATGTTTGTACTTTTTTCTTAAATTTGGGAAATTGTTAAAAACACAAAAATCTCCGAGATAAAATCATGAAGAAGCCGATTTGAACTTAAGCCTTGCTGTGATATCTCGAGCCAACAAATAGCTTAAGTGTGAAATTTCAATTTCTTGAGATTTGCAGTTTTTGAATAATTGTGTTAACAGGCCAATCGGATTTTATGCATTTTGGAATCTAGGGACAAAAAACTATTTCTTGTGTAAATTTGTCCTCCAACCATAAAACTTATTGCATACTTCCAATTAGAATTCAAAAATTTAAAGTCACATTGATCTTATTAGAATTAGAATATCTCCGGAAAATCCACTTTTATTGTATATAAGGGATAATAATATGACTTTTTAATTATTTAAAATAAATTTCTTTCTCAAATGGTTGGTGAATTTTAGTCAAGTTTTGAACATATCTTATAAATATTAATGATGTATCTACTTATTGCAAAAATATCAAAAAAATTTAGTATTCTTCCTTTATTTTAATGAAATATAGGCACGAGTACTTTCATCGATACGTCTTTGCCAACAAGAGAATTTTACTCTAAAAATAACAAAAAATTTTGTGGAATATTTTCAAATTTTCTTTTGAAGTTTTTTCCATTGATATATTTATAAATAATTTCATTAAATATAAATTTCTTAGTTCTCGTTATTTTTAAAAGGGTTCAATTCATAATATACATTTTAGTATGTATTTTAGTAAATTTAATCAAATTCCCACCTAATATATTTTAATATTTTTCCTTACTAGAAACGTTTTAAATAGAAGCTGACTCTAGGATATTTTTAAGTTTTTGGAAAAGAATTATTGACGCAATGGTGAAAGTCAATATTGAAATACCGGAAAAATGAAAGGAAATTACCGTCATCTAATAAGTTTTGAAATGATATCAAATAAAAGAAAGAAACTTAACGAAAAACATTTTTTCCTAATTTATAATTGCAAGAACTTAACCATCTACAATCGACTCAGTAAAAAAAAATGTGTAGGATCACTCATAATAAGGGTGTATATGTACATTGAATTCTCGATAAAGGACAAGAACGACTATTCTAGCCAAGCTGAGAGAATCAAAGTATACTTTTATATGGAAGTGGATAGATGACAAGAGCAACACTTTTTAGAAGATCAATGATAAGAGCGACGAGGCATTAATTTAACTCTTATCAAAAATGCAAGTCAACAGTTTTATTAGTTACTAGGTGTTGACTCATCAGTACGCCCCGGGCAAAAACTAGGCCCTGTTCTTATCAATTTTTTTGTTTTTTAAGCTGAATCATTCGTCTCCTTTTTCGCCGCTAATTCCACCTTAATGACAAAAGGCTTAACCTATCAACTTATTCCCCTCAAACTAACCTATGATCAAAATTATTTTCAGGCCTAACGTAATCAAAATCAACTGGTGTGTTCACCACACGACTTTCACATTTTCATTTATTTGAAGTCATCGCGACACTACTAATTTACAACCCCTTCCTTTATTTCGTTTTTTTTTCTCAAAAACGGATCTAACGAGTTTTAAAAAAATTAGTTTATTTATCAAGTTTCATGAGTTATTAGTTGTGTCAAATTTTTAATCCGATTGAATTAAAGGGAGGGGTTGTAAATTAGGATTGTCGTAAAATAAATATTTTAATCGTTCATATCTCGTCTTCAGAAAGTCGCAGAGCCTTGAAATTTAAAACTTAAGCTATGTAGAGGCTACAAGAAGTATAACAAGATTTTGGCTAAAATAGGAAAACCCGAAGTTCATGTTTACGTACGTAAGAATGTATGCGTTTCGCAACCATTAGTCTCAGAGATACGAAACGGTTGAAATCGGAAGACCGTAAGTGGAAATTTCACATAGTATAAAATAAATCTTCATAAATTACTTTCACATTTAAATTTTAAAAATATAGTAAGTAAGTATTGCAATCGCCTCCTGGAGTCTTGACACTTTGAGACCTTCTATTCGAGATGAAAAAAGTTAATTTCACTTTGTCACTTCTAGGTGGAAGGAATCGATGTTGACATTTACATGAAAGATTTTCTTTTCTTGTGATTTTCGTAAAAACGGTTCTCACGATTTTTTTTTAATTCAAGAGTCAAAAGTTGTTAGTTGTGTATAAATTTTAATTCTAATGAAATAAAGGAAGGAAGTGTAAATTAGAATGTCGCAAAATAAAATTTGAATGGTCCATATCTCGTATACGATAAGTCGAGGAGCTTTGGGATTTGAAACTTAAACTATCTATACAGGCTAGAAAAAGTACCTCGAGATTTGGGCTAAAATCGTTTAACAGGAAGTTATGTTTACTTGAAGATTTTTGGTATTTTTTAATAATCGATACACTTATCAAATATGCTAAGTATTACAAAGAATAGGTAAAAATTTTCCTATTGAAATCAAAGGATGGAAGTAAATTAATCATGTGGCAAAAAATATTTAAACGCCCATACCTAAGTCGCAGAGTTTTGGGCGTTGAAACTTAAGATATCTATGGCTAGAAGAAGTTCTATATGGTTTTGGTTTAAGTTATACAACCGGGAGTATCTATCGTATTTAGACTGAGCGTCTTTTGTCTTTTTCCGGATTTCTCAAAACGGTTTGGGAAAAACTCAAATTGAGGGAAGGAAATTGGTATGAAGATTTCGAATAAAGGAGAAACTTATGTAAAAGTCGTTTGGTGCCCACATCAGTTGATTTTTTAAATGCATTCTTGTTTCTTGATACAATTCTTCTTCTCTGTTATTCAATTATTCAGAGTACTAGTGGTGCATTAATTATTTTACTTTTTCATCCTCTTCATACCCTAAAAATACGTTTTCATGTTCTAAAAGTTGAAAATTTCAGGAAAAGCATGTCGGAGGCGGGGGGGGGGGGGCGAAAGCTTACTTTCCCCGGGAGCTGAAAAACCCATAAAACTAAAGAATATCTGATTTTTAGAGGAAAAATAAAAAAATTTCCCTTTCTTTTGTTGAAATTACCTGAAGATATGTAACAGGCTGTTCATAGTGGGCGTCTCAGTCGCATTTGACCTCTCTTAGAATGAACACATTTCCTCCTGACGAAATCTGCAACAAGGAAAATTGGCTTCTTATTCAAGTCCAAGCAATTTTTCAGGTCCCCACAGCTTCTCATCCTTACAAGGTCCAGTAAGGGTTAGAGGTGAGCTATCAGGTTAATATACGATCGGACCCTTTCCGCCTCCTTCGACTGGCTAGCCCATCGAAGAAGTGGCGAGTTGCGAAGTTCGTTAACAATATTATTTTGTGAACCAAAATTAAATTTGAGGAAAGTGAAAAGTTTTTCAACACTCAGTATGCTCTCCACAAATTTCGCAAATGGTTAGTTTGGAGGTTGAGCTGATTCAAATAGATAAGGGGTTGAACCCCTTCCTAGTTATAAATTTAAATATAATAAACGATTCAAAATTTATTTTTAAATTTATACTGTTTACTTGTTTGTCCCTCCACCCATAGAAAGAGTAAAATCATAGGATTATTATTTTATGCATTTTAAACTAAAAGTTTTGAAATTAGTAAGTCTAATAAATCTAATCCGCGAAATTTTCAGGTCTTTCCATTTTTGAGCTAACATGAACATTAGGGTGGTCCTTATTTTACGACCATGAAAATTTTTTTTGGACACCCTCTCAAATTATGAGGTTGGGTAAGATAATAATTTATACAAAATTTGATATCGATCGGACAACCCTTTGAGGTGTCTCATCTCATTTGAAAACTTAAGAATTTCGCTCTATTCGGCTACTATATTTTGTTATACGTAGTTAAATTGAAACAAAGAATAAAAACATCGATGACAATGAAATTAGTAAACATTATTTTGTGAAATCCCGCCCCTACCTTTGTCATTCAGTCATTATTTAAACACATAGAGCAAAAGAAAAAAATTCAAGTAAATTCTATATAATGGCCGCTTTGCCTACCTCTTAGGCGTACATCGAGAAAAAGATTTATTTGAGTCATATAAGTGTAAATAAAAGTAAACAAATTGTTATTGTTAAATATATATATAAAGAAGGGATTTATCATTCACATAGAAGTAAATGAATAGAAATACGATTATTGTCTCAAAATAAATTTTACTTATCAAATATGGAGTTTTACAAATCCGCTGTCAAGGTTGATTTCATACTGTCGGGATATTTTTTCCTATATTCTGAAACAATTTGCAGAATACATTGTTTCTCTTCTTCGCTTCTTGAAAGGATTTTATTGTAGTCTTCCATGAGTTTCACTCCTCGTTCAGCGGTGTCGTTTACAACTTGAAGTTTTTTTTACAATTTCCAGTCCAATTTGAAAACTGCTATCATCTTCCCATTCAAGAGGATCTTTTTGTAAAAAATCCATTGGGATGGAAAATCTCACAAAAAATCCTCTTGTATTTTGTGAAATGAAATTCTCTATGCCCTTTGTTAAAAAAATTTCCACATCATTCGGAAAAATTTCGAATTTTTTCACACTGTTGTCGCCGCTGCTATCGATTTTATCCAGTGCCTCCACCATCCGTTTCTTGGTGTCACATCCAATTCATCGTCAAAAAATGCTAAGCCTGCTGTTTCTGGTGCTAGATACCACAAATGGTTACATAACTTATGTATTGTGATACGGTTTATTTTCTCATCAACTTGAGATTTTTTTAAAAATTCTAAGTCCAGTCGAGGAGCTTTTGAAGCCATTGCAGCTTGAATCTAAACTTTAAGATAAAGTTTGGCAAGAAAGATGCAAATATTCCGAATCCTAATTTTTTCTTCGTTGGTCAAAGTGAACTGTGAATAAATTTTTAAACTATCATATATATTACCTTCGCCATCCATTGAGCGTGGTGAAACGCTCCTGGACCTCGAAAAGAAATACCTCTGAGAGGTATTTTGCCTAAGAAAATGATGACGAGCTCGAGGAATTCGCGGTAATCTTCGCGCGGGTGCTTCAATTTTTGTATTTTTGTAAAGTACTTCGTTTGTATTCGGAATTGACTGGCGGACATACTTATATTTAATCCCTGGTATAAATTTTTGTTAATCTTATGTTTCCTATATTTGAATCAATCGGGAATCGAATGCAGGTGATTTTTGTCAAATATTAAGTGAAAATAATATCTGAACTTATATATTTCTAACTTGAAATAGGTAATGAAGTTAAATAAATTTATAATTTTCTCATCAATATAGGTATTAAAGAATAATTAACACATTAATGAGAAAATTATAAATTTATTTAAATTTTTGTTTGCTGTTTCTTGGCCACGGATCTTGAAATTTTTTGAAAATAGAAATAGTTGGATCTGAATATTGGGATATTTTCTCATCAAATGCACTCCTCTAAATTATTTAATAAATATGGTGTCGACAAGGTAGAGGTTTTACTTTTATTACACTTATATGACTCAAATAAATCTTTTTCTCGATGTACGCCTAAGAGGTAGGCAAAGCGGCCATCATATAGAATTCACTTGAATTTTTTTTCTTTTGCTCTATGTGTTTAAATGATGATTTAATGACAAAGGTAGGGGCGGGATTTCACAAAATAATGTTTACTAATTTCATTATCATCGATGTTTTTATTCTTTGTTTCAATTTAACGACGTATAACAAAATATATTAGCCGAATAGAGCGAAATTCTTAAAATTTCAAATTTTCAAATGAGATGAGCCACCTCAAAGGGTTGTCCGATCGATCTCAAATTTTGTATGAATTATCATCTTACCCAACCTCATAATTTGAGGGGGTGTCCCGAAAACTTTTCCGAAAAAAATCACCAGGTATAGCTAAGGGCCACCCTAATGAACATCTTAATCCAGACAGGCAGAAACCCAGCAAAGCCTGAATGCCTGACGTACTGACTAATAAATACTAAAAATACTAAAATTTCCCAGTTTAAGTCCTTGCGTTTACGTCGTGGCTATCTACTATTTACTCTTAATAATTTCTAAAGTAGGTAGGTATAATAGGTAGATAAAAACTCTAAGCAACAAAATTGTTCAATTGGAAATGATGTTATTAAGTTAATACAGGTCTTATAGATTCAGAATAATTACTATTTTCCTCATATTATGCGAGTAATTAGATAGTTTTAGACAGAATGAATCCGAAAACAATTCAACAACAACTTCATATTATTTGGAACTGGAGAAAGAGATATTCTTATGTTTATTTCTAAAATTATATTTTCATTTATGACCCTTTTATTGGCCAATTTATTATCTGATTTCTGGAGGCGGAGTCAAATAAAGAGCCAATGGCTATTCGAGAAACCCAGACAACAGAAATAAATGCAGGGTTGAATAGAAAATGGCGGTGGGTCGAAAAATGGAGAAAGAATCTGGCTAAAGGACTCGTTTTATGCAAGTTTTACATTTCCGACGGTTAAGAGCGAACTGTTGTTATCTTATTATCATGGACGTAGTTAGGGGTACGTCAATGGGGCAGTGCCCCTCCCCTACAAAACTCATTGCTCCCCCATATAAAAAATCGAAACTCCATTATTACGAGATATCACTTATGTATTTCTCATTAAATTATTTCGTTACTTCAAAAATTTTCAATTCTACTAAAAAGTTAGTTGATCTCTAACCGAAATTGAAACTTTGTGGTGACTAATCAGCTGGCCGGCTATCCCCCGTAAGAAAACTCCCTAACTACTCCAATGATCCCAACATCCCTTCGCAGTTAAATTGGAAAAGTGTAGGAGCACTTCATTTGCCAATACATTTGTCTCCATGACTTCAAGAAACTGGAACTCTCTCCCTGCATCCGTCTTTCGAGACAATTATAATCTTCAAACCTTCAAAATCCGAATGCTCAAACACTTACGCCTCCACCCTTTCTCTTGATAAATTTCCCTTTCCCTTCGATAATGAAAGGGTCTTTCGAGATCCATAGGAGCTGCTTCTTTATGGTGTGTCTCTTCTTCCAAATAAGTGGAAAGTCACTTTCCAACTAAGAAAATCCACAAGAAGTTGTCATCTATTTCTATTAGATCCGAAATGGAATGGATATTATTTTTGATTACATGTCAGAAGGGTTGTTTTTACTTTTTTTTTTTTTTTTTTAACCTCTTCAGGTTTGCCAATCGGCCCGGATTGCTATTTGATTACTTCATTGACCCCTTTGAACCATGAAGGAAGAAAGATTCTCCGAAACGTCTGTTTTAAAAAGTTTGAAAATGACTTTCTAATAATTGGAAATTGTTCTTTATTATTTAGAGCAAAATAAAAATAAAAAAATGAAAACATGATCAAATTTTTTGCTAATTTGTATGAAGTTTGATGACTTTCTGATGATTTTTAAATTTTTCTGGGAAAAGATAAATCATTTGTTGTTATTCTTTTGTCAAAGTACAACCAAATCATATGATTTTAATCATGCATTTAGCATGTGAACAAAATGTTATTAATACAAAAGCAAACATGATAAATGAATGAATTAAAAATGTTTGAATTCCATCAGCTCCAAAGGTTTCAACTGATGATAAGAACATCTTCTTTCAATGGAACAATTAGTATCTATATTTAGTTATATAGTTGGGTATACAGTACCTACAATAGTAGTACCTTTTATAAAGAATATTTTTATCGGTTTCTCATCGTCTCTAATTCCTGTTTCCAATTTCTTCTATCAAGACCTATTTAATGTATTAAGTTCTTACAAGAGTATTTAATTCCTCAATTAATTTGTAACAATTAATTAATTCTATTTTGAATGTTTTCGCAGTGTAGCAAGGTCATAATTATCTTCAAGGGCAAACATAAAGTAAATCATGCCGACTAAAGGAATAATTCATTAGAGGTAATTTAAAAGAAAAGAAAAAAAGATTTGCAGTATAACCATAATAACAAAAATATGTGATATGGTAATCTCACGACTTTACCGGATACCCTCCCCATTTTTCTATCTTCCCGATATAAAGTTTTATTGTATAAATGCTTCAATTATTTTCATCAAAATAGTTTAAGCCATTTTTTAGATATTTCGAAAATATGAACCAAAAAAAAACACTTTTTTCATCCATACCTAATTACAATACTTGATCAATACAGCGTAGTAAAGTAAAAACGATCAAATGATATTTTAAAATACACCTAATATTTATTTATTTATTCAAATATAATAGAAATGTTACATGCATTGGTTTGTACCCATCATCAACTTTTTTCTTCTATAAACTCTGAAATTGAAGAAGCATCAGCTTTAGTTGATTCAGAAAAGGCAAAAGACTTACTAAAGGAGATGCAAACCCAAAATGAATGAATTGATAGAAAACAAATCTTGAAAATTAATTGATGACCCTGAAAACATTAAATTAATAAATTGAAAAAAGTAAATATAAAACGATAGATCAATTGAGCAAATGAAAGCAAGATTTATAGTCAAATGATAAGCTCATTTCGTTTAGAAAGAACCTGATATCGTTTAGAAAGAAATGTTTGCTCCTGTCGAATAAACGCAAGTTCACAACTTTTAGTTATACATCAGTGCAGATGAGTTTGAAGGTCCATCTATTTGAATATGCTACAGCTTATTCAAAAGAAGAAATAGAAAAACCATCGAAAAAATTATTATTTTAAGTGTTATTCCTCACATTTTTTTTAATTAGTGGAATTAAACTTTTTTTTCTTTGGTTAATCATTGTGTAAGGTTCTACGTTCTACCCATGATTTCTAAAGAAATAAATTATATATCTACATTATACTATTTTAAAATCGTCCATTATTGCATTTGATTACATTAAAAAATAATAAATATCCTTCAAACTAGATACCTACAAACCTACATAGCCCTGATATAAATTCACAAAATTTCCCGAATCTTCTCTTCGTCTTTGTTAATAGATATAGTATCATATGTTCTTGTGATGGAAATAGAGGTAAATGATGCGGTTATTCAAATGAAGTTGTAAACGATATTTCTAAATTATAAGACTATAAAATTTTATTGCTTTTTATGATTTTGAAGATTGAAAAAAAAAGTAAGTTTACGTCACTAACGAAATTTTAGGAATTTTTGTATTTTTAACACCTTTTTCCTTATAGAACCAAGTTGGCTTTTTATGACTAGCGGTAGCGTTGTTTTAATAATTCATTTAAAAGATAGCTTATACCGAAAGTAGCAACCTATTTCCGAATCCAAAAAAATAATTTAATTAATTAATTAGAACATATCGTAGGTATAAAAGTTCACCTATATGATAGGAAAGAAAGCATCTAAAATAGGCCAAAATCAATTTTATATAGAATTTTTTTTATGATAATGATGAGAGAAGGCGTTACAACAAAAAGGTGCAACCCCTAAAGGCCTGGGTTGGCCCCTCCATCATGAAAAGAAGAAGAAATAATTTTTGGGCGGGGGTCGAAGGTATCTGTGGATACGGGTCTTAAATAGCTGAAGGTTATAAGTCGCGGGAAAGATGGTGGCAGGGAGCGAATTCCAGTCTCTGGAGGTCATAGGGATAAAAGAGTTGGTGAAAGCGCTTGTTCGACTTTTATCCAATTTGACAGCGTAGGGTGCTGAGCGTTAGAAAACCGCGTGTTTCTTGTAAAGAGGGCATTAGGGGGATAATTGATTTCAACAGACACCGTGATAATATCTGTAGTACAGGGAAAGGGCAGAAACGGTTCTTCGGTGAGCCAGGGAGTCGAGTGAGTTGGTTAGAGCCGGGTCTCCTATTAGTTTAATTGCTCGCTTCTGAATTGCATCCAGTGTAGTGCAAATGAACTAAAAAGCTGCTGCTTGGCAAAAATATGGAGCTTTTCTATACTACTGTCCCAAAATTAAGCTCTAATATTATCTATATATAATTCTTTTTAGTATTTTAAATCTGGAAGTTGGGAAGCTGGTAAGTTCAAAATCTAATCAGTTTCTCATAATGGAAATTCAAATATTTTTTTTACAATCTTCCGATCTATAGAGTTGTCGAGAAAGACAGAGAAAAAAACTATATTTGAAAAGGGAGGAGTTATTCATGTATCAAAATTAAATTTGGACAAAAAATGAAAATTTTTGAACAGATTCAATAGTTGGTCGATATCCAGGCGATTGGGGAGGGGGCTATAGCTAGTAATGGTAATTTTTAATTTTTTTTTAATATATTCGAAACATCTATATTCTCGCATCTAATGTTACAAACTGAGACTGAAGATCTCTTTGGCTTGTTGTAGTCATTTTATATATACGCTATTGTTTTCTCAAGTGAAATACTCGGATTATGCCGAGTTTCACGTGTTTTTTTTCATGTTTACTGAATATATTTGCTTCTTCTTATTTTATAATAATCTTCATTATAAATTTCATTATGCGAAAAATGAATTGTAAATATCATAAAAAGTTTAATATTGTTTGAGTTTGACTATCATTTTATTTTTGCTTTTTTTTAACATAATTTTTTTACATATTCAAAATTTAATAATGACAGATTGCTAATTAGCTTAAGACAGTTTATTAAAATTTATCTTATCTAATTTATCTTGACTTCTGTATTTAAAACGTCTATTTATCAAAAACAAGAGGCTCAACAATATATTATGTGTTACGATAGTATCATATTTACTAAAGAAGAGAAGCTTTCAACATTGTAATCTTCCAAAGATTTACTGTATCCTTTCTGGATTAAGAATTTTTCGGACATCCGGCGACCTGCGGTCAAAGACACATTTTAGGGGATGATGAGTTGTAGATCGGCTTCAAAGTGATGATGATAGATCATTTTTCTTCAGAAGCGGACCCAACTTTTGGAGAAAAGCATAAACTTATTAATCAATTCTGATCTGATTTTAATTAATTGATGTAAATAATTCATTAGCGCAGGAGAAAATTAGTTTTTTCAAAGATTTTGCTATAATTATAATTAAATTAAATGAGAGATTAAAGAAAAAATTGTATTATAGACAAAGGGATTGGCTATAATAAAATCCGCCTATAATAAAATATGTTCTTAAATTCTTTAATTTAATTTTTTTATAATTATCTTTAGATTAGGCATCGATGTTATTCTGGAGAGAAGAGTGAAAAAATAATTTTAGAACTTTGGGTGATGTGATTGTTAGAAGGTGTGTGATTATAATTAATTTATAATTAAAAAAAAATGTTTCGAGTGGACACTCTAAACTTGCCAAGTTCCTAAACGTTCCTACTTACAAATCGAATAATAAATTTATAAAATTAGCTTCTACTTAATTAAATTAATTGAACCGCGTAAATTTGAATAATTTTCATTATTCAGCCTGCGAATTTTTGCAGTTCAATAAATCATTTCATTATTTTTTTGTTTTTAGCTTCTACTTTTACCGGCTTATATATTATATAATATGTAGTTATTAAGGGTGTAGTCATTGTTCTTCTATAGGATAGAAGGTTGCAACTCCCCAATCAATGTACGCCACAAGACTGAAATTGTGACTAAATATTTTATTAAATCAAAAAATAATAAAAAACAGAAAGAATATATAAGGTGACTGGTGGTGACAAATCCTCTAGATCAGGGGTCGGCAACCTGCGGCCCTTTGCAACCTTTGGCGCGGCCCGCTAAAGCACCAATATAACTTTAGGAAAAATCAACTTTCTTGTGGACATTACAACTTATCTTAATAAATTAAATATAACACTACAAGGCAAAGGAAACTTAATCAACGAGCTATTTACAGAAATCAAAAGTTTCCAGCTTAAAATAAAATTGTTTATTTCTCAACTTGAAAAGAATAATTATTGTCATTTTCCTACTTTGCAATCGTTTTTAACCAAAAACGACAAACAGTGTCCTTCGAATATATTTATTGAGTCACTAAAAGTACTGGATGAAAATTTTCGTCATCGGTTTCAAGATTTTTATGCAAAAGAAATGGTGATTGACGATGCAATGAGATAATTAGAAAAAATAAAATTTGAAAATAATATTTAATATAATCATTAATTCAGAATAGTTTCTGGCTCAGTGATAAACGTTTTTATAAATTGTTGCTATATATATATGTATGTGTGTGATTGTAATGAATTGTGTGATGTGTCTATATTGAAGATTTAAGAATGAATGTTTCATGTGAAATGACAAATTCCGGTTCTTGAACGAGATGTATGTATGATTTCAAATTATTGTAAAAATAAAAAAATAAAATAAATTTTGTATTATATAATTCTCTATAAAAGAAAAAATTGTAAATAAATGTTTCATTTCAATTTTTAGATATATTGAAGATTTAAGAATGAATGTTTCATGTGAAATGACAAATTCCGGTTCTTGAACGAGATGTATGTATGATTTCAAATTATTGTAAAAATAAAAAAATAAAATAAATTTTGTATTATATAATTCTCTATAAAAGAAAAAATTGTAAATAAATGTTTCATTTCAATTTTTAGAACTACTGAGGATGGTCGACCAGTGGTGACCGAAACTGTATAGTTATCAATTAAATAATTCTAATAGTTATTAAAATTATTGTTTTATTATATTTGTGACAAAACCAACCCTTCAATTTGATGAAAAAAAAAAAGAAATGGACATATTAATATTTGAAAATCCTTTAAAATTTGATATTGTAAAACCACCAAAGAATTTACAACTAGAGTTAATTGATTTGCAGTTTGATATTATTGTTATTAAAGAATGTCAATAAAAAATAAATTTTTTCTATATTTATTTTTAATAATATTATATGTATATGATATAAAAGCACTATTTAAGTTACATTTGAATGTGCGGCCCGCATAAAAAATTTTATTTTGAAAATGGTTAAGTCCGACCCCTGGTCTAGATATAACAGACCAAAAGAATTATAAATAAGAAAGAAATCGATTTATTTTATCGATTTAATCTATCTTGAGGTTCTTAGAAACTTTTTAATATAAGAAAATAGGATTTTGATTAAGAATTTTGTAGTTTAAAAGAAATTTTATGAAAAGATTCAATTTCTTCTCTCCGGAAGCGAATCAACTATAAATGCCAAAAGGTTTTATTTTTTTCTCATTACATATCTAATCAAATCTTTTGAAATTTCATATTTATGAGTTATTTCTTTGTTTCTTTTATAGAAAATATTTTTAATTTGAATGTTTTCATTTTAATGGGTAGTTTATTTGAAGCTTAATTTGAAAAAACTCTAATAATTCCTTTGAAATCATTTTAAAAAATATGAAATTAATTAGATATTATAAAACAATTAATTAGTAATAATTTAATTCAATTTTGACCGAAATCATTTAAAGTAATTTTTGAAAAAATCGTCAAACTCCTCGAAAACCGCCTATGAAAGCCCGTTTTAGAAACATGTTAAAAATTCACTTCCATATCACAAGTCAATGTTTTGTTTCATATGACTTTTTTAACTTTTTCCAAAGGCATCTCATGCTTTCAAAAAACATCGATTTTGAGACGGTTCAGATGGTTTTTGACCATTTTCTCAAAAAGTACTGGAGTGATTTTGTTCAAAGTTAAATTAAATTATTAATAATTAATTGTTTTATAATATATATTAATTTCATATTTTTAAAAAAATTTCAACGGAGTTATTAGTGTTTTTTTCAAATTGGACTTCAAATAAACTACCCTTTAAAATGCAAATATCCTAATAATAATTATTTGTGATATTTCATTTATGAAAATAACATACAGATATGAAGTTTAAATAGATTTTAATAAATATCTAATGAGAAAAAATAATACTTTTTGTCATTTCTTGTTGATTCGTTCTCGGAGAGAAGAAATTGAATACAATTTCTTTTAAACTACAAAATTCTTAATTAAAATGCGATTTTCATATATAATAGACATACCTACTGTAAACCTTCAGATAGCTGAAATCGATAAAATAAGATCGTTTTCTTTCTCATTTATAATTCTTTAGGTCTTTTTTATCAAGAGGTTGGGTCGCAAGTCACCCGGCATCAGCGAGTCATTTATTACACGGTTTTCTAGCTTTTTACCATGTTCTTAAAAACAAATCATTCGTTAAAAATTGAATATAATAATTAATAATGGATTATTTTATAATATTTATTAATTTCATATTTTTAAAAATTATTTCAAAGTAGTAATTAGCGTTTTTTTAAATTATACTTCAAATAAACTAGCCTTAAAAATGCAAATATTCTAATAAAAACTATTTGATATAAAAGATAAAAGAAAATATAGATTCATAGATATGAAATTTCAATAGATTTAATTGAATATGTGATAAGGAAAAAATAAAACCCTGCCATTTTTAATCGGCTAGTTGCCCTTAAACTACAAAATTCTTAATTGAAATGCTATTTTCTTATATTAGAATGATTACGTGTACCTTCACATAGAGTAAATCGATAAAATAAGTTTTATAAATCTTTTGGTCTGGTTTTTGGTGAGGTTGAGACACAAGCCTCTCAGCATAGGGATCACGTTAGAGAAGCTTCTCTCAAGATAGTCAGTAGGGAAATATCATATATTGAATTTTAAGGATTATTTTTCTGATTATTATAAATTCACTAAAAATTACTGGTACCGTCTACAGTTTTTAAATAAATTAATCTTTTCAGATATTCAAATTTAATTTGCCTATGTATACGACTACAGCACTGAGACTGGCAACAAGGGCTCGCTCCAGGGGCTCAGGACTCTGAAAACATTTATTATATTAGTAGTATCGAATAAATAATTATATTATTAAATAATATAATGCCTTAGGAGAATGTCATTCAAAAAGAAAACTAAGGATTTTAAAGCATTAATTTAAGTGACAGTATTGATTGATATAATAATATGAGAATTCAATGGTAAAAGGGGCATCGAAAATGTTATTATAGCAAACTTTTTAACTTGACTATTTTTCTAGATTATAACTTTGATTTGAATTTGTCATTCTTGCAATTCCTTAGCTCTTAAGAAAGGAGATCATTTTATCCGCGTTTTTTTTTATATAAGATTCTAATGAAAGAATCGTTCATCCGCATATTTATTAAATAATTTTAAAAAGTTAAAATTTATTCATCCAAGCCTATTCTAAAAATGGAACTGCACTTTATTATTTTTAAAGGTAAAATTTTTAAATTGGGCATACTGGAACTCCAACCCCTCTTTTCCTCTGGAAAAGTGCCCAGGAGCCCTGCTACTCATGGGGTCCATATTACTTACTAGGAACTAATTTATTTTAATATCGATGCTAGGAGAACACTTTGTATTTCTTTTAGAGGGGCGTTACCTAAAAAGCCCAGAGACTCCAATAGGTTAAAGACGGCCCTGGTGGAACCCTTTACAGTTTACATGATATGTTTTTAGGAAATTTGTCTTTTTCTCAAAACGATTTATCAAGAACACTTGTTCATTGTTGTATGTAATATTTATTAAAATATGTCATTTTGAGAAAAGTTTAATAAGATTGTTTTAAAAGATTGTGAAACTTAAATGTGTTCACATCCCAGAGCTATTTGCTACTTTTATATTAATCTTCATCATTCAAAAATAAGCCGAGCATTAATCAGCTTAATGGAATCTCTTCTTTCAATACCCGAGACTTGATGTCTCGTTATTTAATGTTAAGTAAGCGAAGGACATCTTTTTCGATAGTTTTGTCATAATGGAGGACTTGATAATAAACTAGTTCTACAGATATGTGAATAATTAGTGCTCTTATATAATCAGTCAGACCAAATCTTACTAAATGCGAGTTAACAGCTTTGTCTTGTTGTGAGTCTTCGTTTTCTGTAATGAGTTTAAACGCCGTCTGCGTAGCAGAGTCATCCTTTGTTTTTTCTCTGATGTTGTAGCCTTTGAGCTCTTTAAGTTGTTTGGTGATCTCATTGAGATCAACTCATTCACTACCATATTAAATATTATATTATAAGAAGTCTTTTTCTTTTATTTTTTTATTTGTTTTTTAATGATATGAATATAAGAGTGTGTTGGTTCAAGATGCGACGTATATATAAATAAATCAGGATTGACTCTTACATCTTTCTACCAAATAAATATTAAGGGATTTGGTCCGAGTAGAAGATAGCTTTTAGCTAGAAAGCAGGATTAAAGTTTGTAGGGTAAGGGAATGTTAAAAAAGGGGTTCCAATCTCTAAAAATTATGTACCTATATTAGTATAAGGATAAATGAAGGACTTTTTCAATATTCTTCTAATTTTAACACAAGGGGTTGTACATAAGTTCGAATATTTTGTATATTTCGTGAAAATGAGGCTTTAGAAGAGACTATTGTTAGAGCAAATGCCATGGTACGTAATATAAAAATGAAAGGGCTTAACCATTCTTCTATAGACCAAAGGTAAAAGAGGACTAAGCTCGAATCTTTTATTAATTTTCTTCTCTTTTAGAGTTTTCCTTCTTTATTGTTTTGATATTTCTCCGTATAGATAGATTAAGGATTAGATCAATCAAAATTGTTTGATTATTGATATATTTAATAAATATTTATAACTTGATTGAAATATTTATTTTATTTTATTTTTTAGATTGTTTTTTCTGGTTCCGGTTAATTTATAGTTTTAATATAAAAACAAGTAATAAATTGTGTTTATCTTAAGTGTTAATTATCTTAAAAAAATATTATATAGTAATTATAATAAAATATTTAAAATTTTATATGTACCTAATGCTAAAAGATTTATATGATTCAATTTTATCATTCTAATAGGTGATTGTATAATTAGTTATTATAAATAGATTAGAGTAAAATTTAATCAACTAACTAATTATACAACTTTTATAGAGGCTAAATACAAATATACTTTCTTCCGCTTTTTTCCAGTTCTAGATAGCGCAGCTTTCTCAAGCTTGACACAATAGGAAAAATGTCCTCGTCTGTAAGTAAATTAACCCATGGATCATTCATGTGATTCCTCTTAACATTTATAACCAATCAGTCTTGTTCTCAATTGGTAAAGCAACGTGGCAACATAGAAGCATCGAGAATTTCGATTGAAGAATAGAATGTCCATGTATTCAAGAAAGAATAACAGGAGGGATCCACTGTAAACATACTTTGCAATGATACATCCTAATTCAGGGTGGAAAGACTAAACGAATTCCTTTACTAGTCATCAATTGATCCAATCAATCCCGATAAGAAAACTTATTAATTTGTTTCCCAATTCATTGAATCTGTATTAGAATCAAACATGCAATAAACAGGGATGTAAAGAAAAATCAATGATGCAAATAAACATACACCTACATATATTTAACTAATATAAATATTAAATTAAATTAGAAAACAAAGAAGATTTTTTTATTATAGACAACCTAAGGATTAGCCGGGTGTGTGATCGATTGGGAAAGCGTTTGAACATAGTTTAATATAAATATGTATAAATATAATTTATTTGTTAGAGACTATTGTTCCGTATGTTGAGTGACCAGCTTTTACTCTTACAACAAAACGAATTTACCTACATTCAATCGGTTATTTCAACCCATAAGAAATAACAGATAGAATATTTATAAATAAAAAGTCTGATGATGAAGGTCTATCTATCCTTCCAAACTATAGTCTCTAACAAATAAATTATTTAGGTATATGCATATTTATATTTGTTAGTCTTCTTTATGAATAACTCGGTACTTGGCAAACAAAATATTTTCAATTAAACAGAGATGATGAGAATACTTTTAAGTGAAAACAAGTCAATAAATATTTTATTTAATTATATTAATTTATTTATATTAAATAGATTCTAGAGAGAGTAATAAGTTAAATAAGTACCTACTCGATCGATTCAAAGTCGTATCAGTTT
Source organism: Forficula auricularia (assembly GCA_024734495.1). Lineage (NCBI taxonomy): Eukaryota > Metazoa > Arthropoda > Insecta > Dermaptera > Forficulidae > Forficula > Forficula auricularia. The sequence continues at coordinate 5,824,616 of JALMQS010000291.1, read as the reverse complement.
AATTAGTAAATCAGCTTCACGAACACCCTCCTCATATTTGCATACAATTTCTTTATTTACCATAATATAAACAATAATACGTTTAGGATCCTTACTTGTGTGCTTACAATATGCTCTGTTTCATTCTTTTAAGCCATAATGAGTGCTAAAATTTGTCAAAGTTAAGTTTTTAAAGTACTAAGGCACCCAAAGCGCTCCGACGAACAGTCCTTAGGGGCCGTCCATAAATTACGTCACAGATTTTTATACTCCCCTGTGTCACATTTTCATAGAGTCCTCCTGTATTGTGACGACACTATCGCTTTTTACCCTATAATTTCATAATTGTAGAGACTTTTTTTAAAATTAAACTCAACTAAAGAATTTAATATACTTAGAAAAACGTAAGAGAGGGTCATCTAATAGATCCGATGGATTGGATTATTTTTAATTATATGTCAGAAGGGTTGTTTTGATTTAATATATTTTAAGTTTAACTTTATTATTATTCATATCATTTAACACATTATTCACTACTATTATTGCATTATAAATAAATTTAAAAAATATATTTTAAAATTTTTAAAAAATTGTTAATTTGATTTTTGTGACATAATAATTTTTAAGATCCCCGGCCTCCCCTGTCACAAATCTGAGATACCCCCTCTCCTCTTAATGTGTGATGTAATTTATGGACTGCCCCTTACACGCCATGCTTGACTAATCACAACTGTGTTATGTGGTGGTTGTTAATTGAACAACTGAACTGGTCGGTAGGCTTGCTCGGGAACAGATTTATTGTACGCCAACCAAGTTTTTGGTCGCAAAAGCAGGTCGTAAACCGAAGTTCCACTGTATATTTTATATTTCGCTTTTCCAAATTGTATATAATTAATTCTGTTTAAATTCATTAAGTGTTATACTAATATGACTAAATGGGCATATATTAGTTCAAGAAGCCAATTATAAAAAAAAACTAATAAAAAATAAAAAAAAAGTGTTGTACGTACACAGTTAGTAGTATAAGTGGAATTCTAGGTTCTAAGTTTGTATACAATGTAAATAAATATATCGAAGAGACTTGAAGCTACTTTCGAGATTACCTTAAACATATCATCAGAGAAAAATTTCTTGTGAAATATCTGCTTTTGGATTCCACCTAAAGTTCTGCAAGCTTTCTTCCAAACCTATATGGATTATTATCTATTAAAAGTTTAGTTTGATTTTATTATTTTCCTAAGTAAGTACTGATGCTAGAGATTTCCTGACCCTCCATATATTTATATAATTATTTATCAGTGGTCTGGTCCTGTGAGTCAAAATTTGTAGCAAAGAATGAATGTAAGTATTTTTCGCTTCAACAGTTTCAGCATCTTATTAATGGGCTTGAATAACTGTTTCAAAAGAAGTTATTTTTTGATATAAAAGTATTGACCTGGTTTGATACATTTATTTTTACCGTAGAATAGCAGTACAAGTGAATGGGTTGAGATTAGGAGATACTCAAACACGGAAATTTACGTAACATTTGTTATAAAAGAAACTACATATTGTGACTGCTAACTGGAAAATATACTATTGTTTTTGTTTTGTTTTTTAACGGTAAAATTGAGGGAAAAGTAAAAAGGTTTTTAAGACTCTGTATGGTCTTTTATGGCTGTATTATGACATGGCAATAAAATCAATGAAAAAATGATGTTTTCCGAATTTTTAAATCGGCTAGAGAACCCAAAATCTAATCAGTTCTCTGCATTGAAAATACAAACATTTTGGCACCAGAACGAACTTCGTACTACTTTCTGTTCTTGAGTTATCTTGGCTATCGGAATCTAGCCACACATACAGACTCCTAGACAAACAGAAAACAAATCATGGCTGAAAATAATTTTTACTTTACCATACAGGGTATGGTCAAGTATTGTAATCGTGCATGAAAAAAGTGTTTTTTTTTCCTTCTTTTTTTCAAAATATCTAAAAAACGGCTGACACTTCGATTAAAAAATTGAGCGAAACCATGGCATTTCGGTCTACAAAAAAGCTCTAATAAGTGAATATCGAAAAAATTATATTTTTCGAGATAATAATTGTTTTGTCAAAATGATGATGCGATTGAGGCATTGATAAAGAAAATTCAAATTCTGACAGATAAAGCAAAATCTATGAAAAAGGATAAAAGTAAAAATAAACCCGAGGAAAGGTTGGATTACATCTGGATTGATCAAGTCATGTAATACAAAGGAATTGCTGTATAAAACATGGCAACTGAATAAAAGTAACAACACACTGAGAGATGAATATAAAAAATATTGTAATATATTGAATAGGCTCATAAGGCTAGCTAAAAGATTATTTGAGAATAACATGGTTAGTGGTTACCAAAATAATTGTAGTAAGCTATGGCAATATGTGAATAATAAACTGGGGAAAAATAATAAATTAAATAATGACATTGAATACTTAATAGATAGAGATAAAAAAATTTATAATAATGTAGAAATTGCAAATAATTTTGCATCTTTTTTGGTAATATTGGTACTAATCTTGCAGCTAAAATAAATCAACCTGATGTAAATGTATCCAACAAAGTTAAAATTAATGACAAATCAATTTTCTTAACTCCAATAACTAGGTATGATATTGAAAAAATTATATTGGAGTTAAAAGTAAGAGCAGGTGGGGTGGATGGTATAAATAGTAAAGTCTTAAAATGCTTAGTTAGAGATATAAGTGGACCACTGGAACACATATTTAATCTGTGCATATCTGAAGGAATTTGGCCCAAGGCCTTAAAAGCAGCTGAAGTCATTCCTGTATACAAAAATGGTGATAAACATGTACCTACTAATTATAGACCAATATCTCTTATATCAAACATAGCTAAGGTATTTGAAAAAATTGTTTATAATAAACTTACTAATTTTTTAAGTATGTGTAATGTTCTCTCTGATGCCCAGTTTGGATTCGTGAAGGGTAGGGGTACTAATGATGCACTGGCTTTTGTAGCAAACTTTATATATACTAATATTGATGTTGATAGTCCAACTGCAATTGCTTTCTTAGATCTCGCGAAAGCATTCGATACTGTGAACCATGATATACTATTGACTAAACTTGATTCATATGGTATAAGAGGTGTAACTAATGACCTACTAAAGAGTTATTTGACAAATAGAAGTCAAACAGTTAAATCTAATAATTGCTATAGTAGTGCTCATGTAATAAGAACTGGAGTGCCTCAGGGTACTACTCTTGGCCCCCTACTTTTCATTGTCTATATTAATGACATCTTTAATATTTTGCCCGAAAACTCTTTGGTGTCATATGCTGACGACACGGCTGTCTTGTGTTCGGGAAAAACTTGGGAAGAGGTAGCTACAGTGATGACAGGCTGGCTGAGCAGGCTTGATACTTGGATGAAAGTGAATCAACTGTCACTTAATACTGATAAAACGACTTTCATGACTTTTGGCTGTTATCAAGATAGTATACCTGTGGATATGAAATTGTATATTGATAAGAAAGAAATAAAAAGAGTTGACTATTGTAAATATTTGGGTATCTATATAGATTGTCATATGAGATGGAACTATCACATAAAGCAAATTATAAAGAAAACCAGATATATAAATTTTGTTTTACATAAGTTAAGTGCAATATTGGATCCAAGGGCTATGAGGATAATTTATCAGGCTTTGTTTGAGAGTATAATTAACTATGGTATAATTGCGTGGGGTGGCGCATACGATAATGCAATGAAACCACTTATCACTATACTAACTAGACTTATTAAAAAAATTAAGGTACAACCTGTCCTTGCTATTGATGAATCTTTTATTGTTAACTCTGTTATTTATTATTATGATGAGTGTAAGATTATGTATAATCAACATAGTGGCAGAACTAGACATAGATCAATTGTCCTACCAAAGATTAATAAGTCAATTGCCCAAAAAATGCCTATTTTGTGGCAATTAAATATTTTAACAAACTACCAAATGATCTAAAAAATCTGTCGTGTGACAAAAAAATATTGAGAAAAAAATTGGTTAAATGGATTGGATCATTGTGATTACACCCTGTGATATGTAGGTAAATATCTAATGAGAACTAATGTTTAACAATGTACTCCATATCTCAACTATAGTAATTCTTTGTAAAATTAAAAGTAAATAATGATTAACTGTTATATATAAGATATATAATATAAGATAGATATAAGATATATAATATAAGATAGATATAAGATATATAATATAAGATAGATATAAGATATATAATATAAGATAGATATAAGATTTTAATCCGGTCCTATGTACAGTTGACTTGTCAACTCTATAGGACATGACATATTTGTATGTTGTGTATTTTTCTGGATAAATAAAATAAATAAAATAAAAATGTCTGTTAGTTAGTCTGTGCGTTACCAAACTTTTGTGGACGAGCTAGCTCAAAAACTAGTGTGAATTTACAAACCAAATTTCACACGTAGTTTTGGTCCATTGAGATTAAGAGCTGATTAGATTTTGGTGCATATCGACCCAAAATTAAGGGGGTGGAGGTTAAAAATTAAAAATCTAGGTCGTTTGAGCAAACAACCAAATTTTGTATACATAATCAGTGGACCCCCCAGAAGTCTAAAAATGCAAAATCTAACCGCCCAAAATGAGGGGGGGGGGTCAAAAAATGAAAATCTTGGCCATTTACCAAACTCAACCAAATTTTGTATACATAATCAGTGGGTCCCCAGGAGTCTAAAAATGCAAAAAACCCCGAAATGGGGGGGCGGAGGGTCAAAAAATGAAAATCTTGGCCATTTACCAAACTCAACCAAATTTTGTATACATAATCAGTGGGTCCCAGGAGTCTAAAAATGCAAAAACTAACCCCCCCTCCCCTACATGATTATAAATAATTTTATTAAATATTAAATATAAGTGAGGGGCCAGGTTGTATGGTAAAGTCAAGTGGATGGCCACATCAGAACACGTAGGCTTATTTTTCTTTACGATTCAAAATATTTTTTAAGCATAATGAGAACAATTTTTTGCGTGAATTATATTAGTAGGGGTAGGCTTCCTCTTCCTTCCTTGCGTACCGAGTAATTGTAGACTTGAAAATTACATTTTCTGTAAATATGTATTTAAATTACTAAATTAAGATAGAATGAGAAAGACGTAGAGTTAATTCAAAACTGATATACCTAAATATAAAATAGAGCAAAATGTAAAAACTGTTTTCAAAACTCATACTCTTTCCCTAAATTTCTGTGATTTTGCAATTTTTAGTCATCAAAAAGCTAAACTACAAAGTTAATCATTGGGTCAGCTATGTATTTGATTAATACAAACATGTGTGTCAAATTCCAGATTATTAAATTAAACCCCTTGGTACCTACCCATATACCGTTTTTACTTTAGTTTTGTATATTTTCGATCTGGAAATTTTGAAACTAGTGACCTCAAAATCTCTTTTTTGGAAATACAAATATTTAACAAAAATTAAGGGGCGGGTTCGTAAATAATTATAAATTATTTTATTAAATTTCTCTATACCTTCCCCCAACAAATTTGGACCTGGGTTTGTGGACAATAGTTTGCCGCCCTTTCCCAAAATATACAATGGAACAATTTGTCCCATGAAAATTCCAAACGACGTTTCGCTACGTTTAGGGCTCTCTGGCTTAAATTGATATTTTATCGAAAATAAATTTAAATAATATTTTCTTAAAATTCTTGATATTATAACTAAATTTAATTTTCTGGCCTGAACTTTACAAGTGCCCCCCTCGAGCTTGAGCGCCGTGATGTCTTGCACCACCTGAACCACCCTGTAGGCACGTCTCTGATTGTAGATATTTAACATATAAAGAGGGGGGAAAAAATTCTACCTACTTGAAATTCATTTTTGTAAACGTTTTCTACATGTTTAAAACTGATTAGTAAAAAAAAAAACCGAAATGTTGTTTATCTCATATATCCATTGATATCATGCTTGTATATTAACTTTTTTCTTTTTAAAATTATCATGTGGGGTAGAACAGAGCTTTGCTCTTTGGTTTATATTTATCTACTACTCGGTACGCCTGTGAGGTAGGCCTGCCCGTCGGACGACCCAAGAATATTGAATGCTTTTTTTTGCTCATTGTGATGAAAAATGTCTAAAACGTGGAGAAAAATCTTTCCGGCTACATATGGATACGGCTTTCAAGACCCAAATCCACAGAGGCCTTCAACTCCGACCCAGTTTCTTTTTCTTTTCACAATGCAAGGGTCCACCCAGAGTACAGAGGCGCTGCAACTTCTTCTATTAATGTCATTCAAAAAAAAAAATGTAACCATGATTTTTCTCTGCTTATGAGTCTGAATTCAGATACCTACGATAATTTAAGAATGAAAAATCATAGAAAGTTCTTGTGGTAAATGCTTTTATTTCGGATGGGGAGAACTGATTAGATTTTGGACTTTCTTGCTCAAACCGTCCAGTGACAAAAAAATTGCCAAATTTTTGAAAAAATATTCATTTTGTCCTCCCAAAATATATCTCCTTCTTCTTTAAAGTGCCAGTACCTGGAGGCACCGAGCGATGATCGGTAACTTCTTCCTTCAGTTAAAAGCTTTATTTTAATATTATTTTTAATTTAAAATTCTGATAAAAAGGTTGTTTTATATTTGAGAGCCGTTTTCAAATTAAAAAAAATACAAAAATATATAATATTCGGCCACTATACCCCCCCCCCCCACCTCCATCCCGCTCGACCCCACCCCCGAAACCTCGCTCTACCCTCGGATCCCCCACCACTGCACCCCACCTCCTGCACCTGTTTTGATTCAACCATATGATTCATTTTTATTCATCCAATCGTTAATAAATAAAACCTATCAAAATGTGTTGTTTTTTCAGAAAATTGAGACCTGCTTATGCGAAATATATTTTTAAATAAATTCTTGATTATTTTTTATTCTATTAAATAAATAAAGTTCTTTATAAAAACAATTATAAAACGTTTAATAATATTTCTAACGTTTAGGGAGAACAAAATATGTTAAAATCCACAACCACAATACTTCTTCAAGGCCTTTGAGAATAAAGGATTAACCCAACCCATTGTCTGTCTGGGTACAAAAGTAAACAAAAGAGAAATCTTTTTTAAACTCCAAGATTGGGATTTGTCTACCTGAGAATCATTAATTTGATTACGAAAAACCCCATCAAAAACAATTTTGTTGAAGATGAGACCGTGACAGATCGAATTGCCAACCCAAAAACCCCCTAACCCATTGAATTTCATCAAAATCGGTAGAGTCGTTTTCAAAATAGAACCAAGATACAAATATATATATATATATTTTGCTCGTTTAATAAGAGTAGATATCAGGTCTCTCTGACGTTTCGGCTCCTCTCCACATAATATACCTATAGGTATATTAAATATTATCCTTTGATAAAATGTTTGTTGAAAATGATTATTTCAAAAGAATAGGATTGAAGAAGGAATTGAGATCTATTTACTCGATTGGAAATCACATTTTATTCTAAAATTAGCCATTTGGAACCAAAACGATACACGTTATCGAGAGAGGAAATCAACTGCCTAGCTGGATTTCACTAATATTCAGATTAATTATACAAATGAAAAATATTTGTGATACTCATTTAAGTAAATTAACTTATTGCTCGCCTGCCTGCCTAGTATTGAATTAACGAAAAAAATTTCATTTTTTTTCTCTTCATTGTGTTGAAAAATATCTTAGACCCACGAAAACTTAAAAACGCAGTCGAAGAAAGTTCTTCGACAAAAATGTTTTTATTTCCAATGCGGAGAACTAATTAGATTTTGGGCTTTCTAGCTTTAGAACTTCTGGTTCAAAATTGCAGAAAACTTCATTTTTTTAACTATTTTAGTGAAATTTTAAGGTGATATATTTATAATAATATTTATATTTAAGTTTATTTGATTAATTACTTTAAGGGCCTCTCTAGCGTAAATAAGCTTTCACTTTTTTGTTATTTAATAAATGTGTGAGTGAGTGATTCTTTCCAGAGCTGTGCGAAGGGAAACTGCGCCCGGGGCAAAGCCTGAATTTGGCGACCCCCACCCCAAGGTTTTTCTTGAAGATCAAATTACCAATTAATCAAGATTTATATTTACAACATAACTACATAGCCAGATAAGAGATTTTATTCATTAAAAATAATATTACGTACCTTTGTAAATGGTGTTATCGTGGTTTTTGATTTGCTGGTGATGAGTGAAAGTAGATCAATTCAAAATTTATGCTCAATGCTTTTTTACCCTAACTTCGACAAAGATATACGATACAATTTAAAAACAAAATTGGTTGTATACACTGATTTTAAACACAAGTGATAATATTATAATAAAATTGTTTCTTTTATTTTAAAGTTTTCATTTTCTCTTTTTCGTGATACCTATGTAAAAATGAGCTTTAAATAAAAAGAAAAAGCTCAAAATAAATTAATTTTACGTAATTATATGAATACAATGTCGTGTTTTTTCGAAAAAATTATAATACTTTTTTATTTGTAATAAGAACTCAAAAATAAAATAAAATGCACTAAAAGGTATAAAATAATGATCTTATTTAGTTACAACTAAACGACGAAATATTAACATGAAATCACTTTTTGAAGTCGGTACCAAACATATACATTTTATGAATCTAACCAAATACTGTATATATATATATCAGTATTTGATCTAACTCGACGGATCTTACTTAGTACGTTTGGCGGGTAATCTCGCTTATATAGTTTGTTTAGCACCGACTTCAAAAAGTGATTTCATGTTAATATTTCGTCGTTTAGTTGTAACTAAATTAGATAATTATTTTATACCTTTTAGTTCGTTTTATTTGATTTTTGAGTTATTATTTTATTTGTTGCATTTAATTTTTTTGATGTCGGTTTTATTGTTTTTTTTTTATAAAAATTATTTTTATTTTTCTCTTTTTAGTGATGTTATTAATAGTGACTTAATATAATACCTTGCATGCATCTCGTAAGAGAAAGCGTCGGGCGTATAAATGAGAAAATGATAATAAAATTTAATTCATAAATATAGAAATTCTCTCGAAACGTTTACGGGTTTTAAATGAACGTTTTAAGATTTTTTTTATAAATGATTTTATTTATTATAATTTCGATTATTTGCTCATAAGAATTGGAGATTTACGTTATTTCGTCATTGATCATATCATCAGAACTTGACCAAATTAATATGGGACCACCTCCTTTCCAATAAAAAAAGAATCATCGAAATCGGACCACGTGGCAAAAAGTTCTAGCTGAACATACATAAAATAAATAAATAAATAAATAGTTAGGTATCTTGACTATCTTGGAGCTATACTGATCCAAACGCAGAAAGAATCATTCAAATCGGTTCATAAACAAAGAAGTTATGCCTGCACAAACATAACAAAAAAGGTCCAATACCAATGAAAAAAAAATGGGACCAATCGGAAACTATACTGAACTCAATGCAAAAAAAATCATCAAAATCGGTTAACAATTGACGAAGATATCATGTAACATAGACAAAAAAAAAAAAAAAAAAAAATTCAGTCGAACCTCCTCCTTTTTTGAAGTCGGTTAAAAAATAGGGAATATTTATTATTAATAAACAATCAACATCCCTGTGATGTCATATTGGATACAAATGAATTCATTATAAGAATGCTTCACTTGCCAAATCGATTAACTCCACTTTCTGAATTTTATTAAATTTTAATGTCAAAACACTTTATTGACTTTATTCAAAACAAATTTCTCTAATAATGAGTATTAACAGCACTAAATGACAAAAAAAATTTGGCCATTGAATAATAAATATCTAATGTATATTATTTCATTGCATTTCACCACTTTTTGTTTTATGAAATTAATCTATTTGGCAAGTGAAGCATTCATATTTTCGTTTAAAAATAGCAAGAGGTGTAAATCGAATTTATTCAAGTCAGATATATGAGAGAGGAGATTTGAAAATGTGCAGATTTGGTAGAAAGGAAGGTTAAAAGTGAAAATGATTGATTTGTATAAGAAAATATTTTTTTTGTCTTATTTTTTGACTACCCCGTATGCAATTTTAGGATTTGTATCTATTATTTCTAACCACTTAATGAATTAAAATAAAGATCAGTTTATTTTTGCTAATTCTTAACTTAGCGCCATCCTGTGTATGGTAAATTAAACATAGTTTCCCTTAGATTTCAAAATAAGTGGACATTTTTAAAAAGAATAGTTTTTTTTATAAAATCGTGAATCCGAACCAGAGAAAACCAGTATATGTATCATAACTTTTCTCATTTCAATATAAAACAATTTTTTGCTTTATTCAATGCGAAGCATGGGGAAAGTATTGTAATCGGACTCGAGGCAAGCGCGAGTTCAAAGGGTCCTCAGGTAAGACTAGGGAACATATGGACTTAATTAAAGTCACAAATTGTAGTATTCAATTAGGTTGAATTTTAGCATTGTGACGGTTTTGCCAAAAATTACATGGAGTCTCGACTAGAGGACAAAAAGTGCGATTTTTTCAGAAAGTGCGTGGGGATGGATGGATGTTATCGTTTTTTTCGGCTACGATTTTTTCCACACCGTTGCACCGATTGAAATGAAATTGAAAACCACACATTATTTTAACAAAATGAAGCCCTGATTAGTTTTTGGTACATATCGATCCACAAACATTAATACTTTATTCCAGTACTTTTTTAGTTTTTTCTAAATATCTTGAAAATGACTAAACCAATTTTGATGAAATTTAATATCCTAATTAAGTACCCTGTGGACCACAAAAAAGGTTAAATAAAGTTTTTAGTAAAATTATATTTTAAAGTATTTTACCCTAGAGTAAGATAGTACTTTTTTAAATTCTTTAAAATTTATTCATTTGATAGGTTTAATATAGCTCATTTAACCTAGCTTAAGTAAGAGTGGATAGGCTACTCTGTGTGAAATGGTAAAAATTTGGGAGTAAATTTTATAAGTAACCATAGCAACTGCATTGTTTTCTTATCCGTTAACTTTGCTGAAGACAGAGGAATTGACTTAAAATCAAAAATAGTGATTGATTCTCATCTAATACTTGAGGAATAACAATTCTACATTAGATTTTTGACGTTTCGATTATTATTGGTAACCATTGGTGAAGACATGGAGGAATCGGCTTAAAATAAAAAATAACGATCGATTCTTATGTAATACTAGAGGAATAACCTTATTGCATTCCATTTTTGATGTTTTGACTATTAATTGCAACCTCTAGTGAAAACATGGAGGAATCGATTTAAAATCAAAAAGACTAAATTCTTTTTTGGTAAACAACTCAAGCTTTTTCAGTAGAGGTTGCCATTAATAGTCAAAACATCAAAAATGGAATGCAATGAGGTTATTCCTCTAGTATTACATAAGAATCGATCGTTACTTTTGATTTTAAGTCGATTCCTCCATGTCTTCAGCAATGGTCACCAATAATAACCGAAACGTCAAAAATCCAATGTAGAATGGTTATTCCTCCAGTATTAGATGAGAATTGATCACTATTTTTGAATTTAAGTCAACATAGACTGCAGATTGCAAGTAATATCTGATTAATAATAAAGGAATAAACATATTAATATTTCATTTCTGGATAAAGTTTAGCAACGATCCGTTGCAGTTTATTAAAAGAAGGATGAATAAATAAAAAGGTATTTATTTAGATTGGTTTGTTTGGGGATAAAATTAATGGTGCTTCTTTGGTTGGTTTATCTTTTACTACTAAAACAGGAGGAATCGGTTTAATTTTCCTTCCGCGGGTTCCATCTTTTCGCTGCCACCATCCGGATCGAGGGCGATATCCAAGATAACGTAGATTTTGTGCGCTTCCAATAGGAATTGAGCTGTGTTCTACATTAGATACTCGACCTAAAAATAAAGTAATTAACTCTGAATTAAAAATTTTAAATGTTAAAATAAAGTTTTTTGAATTGATACCGAGGAAGAATTATATTAGAATGGTAGTTGAACTCAGAAATTATATGTTCAAGTAATCGAAATGATTAGACCGTCGTAAAATAAAATGAAGCTTAGAATCATATGTTACTTAAATATTAAATTTTTACTTTATCATACCGATTCCGGATTATTTAAGTGTACAAGAAAATAGTGATGATTTATTCCGTTTTTTTTTTCAAAATACCTCAAAAAAGATTCAAACTATTTTTGGTAAAAAAATTAAGCTTTAATAGTAATAATAGCCTTATCAAATGAATATATTAATAGATTTAAATGAGCTTTTCCCAAAAACCCAAACACTCGAATAATCACATTTTTTTTTTTTAATGATATTGATGAGAGAAGGAAATACACCAGAAGGTCCATCCCCTAAAGGCCTGTATGGGCTGGCCCCTCCATCGTGAAAAGAACAGAGATGAAGGAAAAGAAGCCGGGATCACGAGGCAAATCTCAGAAAGTTAGATATAGTCCAATTTTACTAAGTTTTTAGGGGCTTCGAGTAGTGGTAAATTCTCCGCGCGATAAATTAGGTTAAATTTATCTCCCACTTAATTTTTATTACCAGACCCTATACTTACAGAAAAAATGTCTGGGTATAGCCGGGAATCGAACCCGAGACCTCCGGGTTGCCAGCCAGTTATGCTGACCATTACACCAGGCAGACAAAGTAAGTACACGTTCGGTGTTTGAAAAAGAATAAAATAAAATAATTTAGTAAGAAAGGAGATTAAATAATTGAAATCCCATCCTTCATTTGGACATTAATACAAGGATCAGTAGCTTAGTAGATTAAAGAGCCTGGCTGTTTAAGAGGAACGTGCTAGACAGGCGAAGTTGCTGGATTCGAGTTCCGGCTGATCCTTTTTTACTATAATATATACATTTTAAACAATTCGTAGATTTTATTATATTGGAAATTCCTTAAAATTTTGTATGAATTGTAGTTTGTATCCGGCTTATTTAATGTAAGAATCAATAAGTTATCAGGAACGAGGCAATAAATAATAAGAATGCTTAGAAATATATCATAACATTTGGTTTATTATTAAACCTTCATAAATTATGAAACATTGCAGTGATGAAGGTTTATTAATAATGAACCGAAAGCTATGCATTGTTTATGAGTATTTTTACTTTCACATTTATATTTAAAAAAATATATAATGTGTAAGAGTCATTCCGTGACAAATCAACGCACTTTAAATAAAAATTTTACCTCACCACTTTAGATTTTCTTGAAATTTGGTACACTGATATATTGTGCTAATATGAATAAAAATACAAAATTTCAAATTTTTATCTTGAATAGTCTCCTTTATACGGCCTTGTGAAGTTTTCAAAAAATCGCAAAAAAACCACGAACAAACAATTTTGAAACTGCTCTAAAATCTGTCTTAATTGAGTTAGAGAGGTGGGACAGGTGTCATTTTGCAGCTTTTTTAATGCTCCTTTCACAGACATACAACATGACATAGGTTGTAATAAATAAATTTTTTTTTTCAAAATGTAAATCAAATTTTTCATTTTGATTTTTTCTAAAAAGTACCACTTTTAAAATTTTCAAAAAAATTCTGTAAATAGATAGTACTTTCATAAACAACTATGCAAAGTATAATGATGGGATGGTAATGGGATCTATGTTTAAAAAATTATTACTGACTCTTGTTTTTCATAAACACCCAGCTTTGACCAAATAATAATCATTTTAATGTAGTGAAAAAAACGACATTTTATGAAAAATCACTTTGTGTATATTAAACTATGGTTATGAAATAAACACTCTGTGCTAGTTAAATAACTGTTTAAATAAATTTAAAATAAATTCATGAAACATTTATTTAAAGTTTAAATTTTTATTTAAATCACACATGATTACTTAATAATTATTTATTGAAACAATAATTACAATTTTAATTGGTATTAAAATTGTAATTATTTGTTTCAATAAATAATTATAAAGTAATCATGTGTGATTTAAATAAAAATTTAAACTTTAATCAAATTAATCACAAAAATAAAAGCTTCAACAGCTTCATTACTAATAAACATTTATTTCTTAGGCTATATTTAAATGGCGGTTTCGGGCAAAATTGCTAGGCATGTACTATATAACAAAATGACATTATAAAAATCTACAATTCAAGTTGAACATATTGTTTTGTTGTTTGGTGAATGCATGAATAATTATTTCATTAGGTCAGCTTTACAATAGTTAGCAGATCTTTGTCTGGAACATTCACCTCCGACCCGGAAGAATCTTCATTTTCAGAATTTTTATCACTAATAGGCACTGTATTTTTTAACTTGGTTAGGTCTTTTCTACACTGATCACAAATCACGGAGCCATCAAGTATTTGTGGAAATGAACCTGTCATCCAAGGTGTGACATTTCTCAGTTTTTTTCTATCTCTAACATGATGATTTGTTTTCTTCAATGGATTAGAACACTGAACTCTTACCACAGTACTGCAATTTTCACTAGTTTCCATATTTTTTAAAAATGTCTTAAACTTTGCCTTTTAATTACAAGTTTTAATCATAGTTTAAATTAGCTATTAAAACACACAAAAAAACACAGAAGTTCAATTGTTTTATGTAAGGTATAACAACTATTTTAAATTATGGAATTGATAACTTAAGACATTACTAACATTTAAAACACTACTTGGCAGCAAGGACTCTAGTCTGAATTAATGTTTGTGGAGATAGCCTGGCTTTTGGTTGACTGGTATTTGTTTTAACTTGCTCACAACCACAGACAGGTTCCAACTTGCTAGACCTGCAAAGACTGGATCAAGTGAATGCAAGGGAAATTTCTATTTCAGATAACATGTGCTTATCAAACTATTTAGCCTACAACAATATTTATTGTAAATTAACTAACTTTTCATGACATAGCAAAAATTGATTTAATTTTATTTAAAATGTTGGTGTTTTATTTGTCTTAGTTTTTACTAATATTTTTATAAGACTAATTTAAAGTTCAATGCATTCATATTTTTCGCGAAAGCATTTATAGGACTATTATTAATCTCTACTATTAAACAGTTATTCAATTAGCACAGAGTGTTTATTTCATAACCATAGTTTAATATACAAAAAGTGATTTTTCATAAAATGTCGTTTCACTACATTAAAATCATTATTTTTTGGTCAAAACTGGGTATTTATGAAAAACAAGAGTCAGTAATAATTTTTTCAAACATAGACCCCATTACCATCCCATCATTATACTTTGCATAGTAGTTTATGAAAGTACTATCTATTTACAGAATTTTTTTGAAAATTTTAAAACTGGTACTTTTTAGAAAAAATCAAAATGAAAAATTTGATTTACATTTTGAAAAAAAAATTTATTACAACCTATGTCATGTTGTATGTCTCTGAAAAGAGCATTAAAAAAGCTGCAAAATGACACCTGTCCCACCTCTCTAACTCAATTAAGACAGCTTTTAGAGCAGTTTCAAAATTGTTTGTTCGTGGTTTTTTTGCGATTTTTTGAAAACTTCACAAGGCCGTATAAAAAAAACTATTCAAGATAAAAATTTGAAATTTTGTATTTTTATTCATATTAGCACAATATATCAGTGTACCAAATTTCAAGAAAATCTAAAGTGGTGTGGTAAAATGGGTGTGTTGAGTTGACATGGAATGACCCGTAAGTTTTGCAATCGCCTCAGGGGTCTTGACACTTTGAGTGCTTTTATGAAAAAAGTTAATAATAAGAATGCTTAGAAATGCCACTTTTAGGGGGAAAGAATCGATGACCTTAATAGTTTGAAAACGGATTTAGAGCAAAAGACTGAAACCAAAGGCCAAAAAATCCATTGGTCAGTGCTTGGATACATATCATATGTATTTATGTAAGTACATACCTTCGCTGCGTTTCGCAACTGTAAGCCTATGAGCAACGAAATTCGAAACTTAAGCCCGATATGGGCTAGAAGGGGTACAGCAATCTTTTCGTTGAAATCGCAACATGGAAAATTTCTATTTAAAGTAGTTGTTCCGCCAAATGGGTTTTCTTAGGATTTTTTTAAAATTTAGACAGATTATTATTTAAATACTTCTGCATCGATTGGTGGAAAAACGAAATTTATGAACAATTTAGTTCCGGAGATATTAAATTCCAAATATAGAATTGTTCAGACTCTTATACATTGCACTATACGGGATATCGAAAAATTTAGATACATATTTAATTATAATTAATAAACCCTTCTTACCATTTTTATAAAAAACTAAACCAACATTAAACAATAACCAATACATATTATAAGACAATTTTGATTCATAGTTACAACACAGTTTCTGAGATAATAATGAATAAATAATGAAAAATGTATAAAAAAATTTACACTAAAAACAATTTGGCAACAGCGCATTTATTTAACCAGCGAAAGATGTTTAAAGGGCGCATGCGCTAGATTTTTTCAAAATTATTATTTTCATAAGGTGTAACGTAGGCGTTGATTACATTTGTTAAAAAATAACAAAACGATTTTTATAGAAATTGTTTAACTTTTAAAATGTATTTTATCTGTCATTTTAATATAAAAATATTCAATCTCTTAAAATGGTGCCAGATTTGTCAAACGAGCACGGGATTGGCTAGAATCTGTACGTAAACAGCAAAAAGTTTTGGGCTTATGAATTATGAATCCTTATTGTCAGTTCTATATACTCTAGCATTAACTTTTTGCTAGTATTGTCACAAAACAACTACCTTAATTGAAAGATTTTTCGTTTTTCTCAAAAACTGTTCTAACGATTTTTTTTTAAATCGGTGTACTCATCAAGTGCCATAAGTTGTTAGTCGTGTATAAATTTTAACCGATTGAAGATAAGGTAGGGTGTAAATTAGACGTGTCGGAAAAAAATATTTTAATCGCCCATATCTAGTATACGGAAACGTGTATATCAAGATTTTTGGTATTTTTTAATAATCAGTTCATTTATCTATTTGACGATATTAATTTATTATTTTGTCAAAATGTATGTTGATAAGTTAGGTCATTAGTTAGTACATAGCAAATTTTGTGTACACCATTCCTCAAAAACTAGTATGAATTTCAAAACGAAATTTCGAATGTAAGTTTTTTTTTGAATTGAGATTAAGAGTTGATTAGATTTTGGTTGACACCGAACCCAAAATTAAAGGGAGAGGGGAATGGGGATTCTTAAAAAATTGAAATTATAAAATTTTCCAACTAAATAACAAAGAAAAGTGACATTTAAGTACTATAAAATTTGTCTATAGTAAAAAAAAAGTCATCAAAAATGCGAATCGGGTTCCAAAAAATATTATTATGAAATAAGTCTTAGACGTTTTGATCGATTTGTAGAAAAGTTTGCATATGCACCCCATAGTACCTTACTTAAAAATGACCGTCCCTGTGCAAAGTGATCGTGACTCAAACAAAGGAGGGGAGGTTCGAAAATAATATAAAATGATATATTAGAAAGCTATTTATCCTAGAAGAGATTAATATTTAAAAGGAGATGATTAATTGCTAATGGACACAAAATTAAGAGGGGGGAGGGATTATATATTATTATATTAAATATAAGGAGTGTATGTTAAAGTTATGTGGATGGCCACATTTATAGATACTACTAGCATGCTGTTTGTTCTTCTGACGAGATAAAATCAATAATCCTTCCAAAAGCTTCATTTGCGCGAAATACACGATTTTCTAACATTCAACACTTCTTAGCGATTAAAATGGATACTAACCTCACAAACATATTCGCATATTCGTTTATCCCTATGACTTGTAAAGAGTGGAACTCACTTCCCCCGTCCGTCCTCCTACCTACATATATATAACCTACAGTCTTTTCGACCCAATCCCTGGAATATGTTCT
This sequence comes from Forficula auricularia, assembly GCA_024734495.1. Classification (NCBI taxonomy): domain Eukaryota; kingdom Metazoa; phylum Arthropoda; class Insecta; order Dermaptera; family Forficulidae; genus Forficula; species Forficula auricularia. The sequence continues at coordinate 5,806,751 of JALMQS010000291.1, read as the reverse complement.
TTTCAAGATACAAGAGTCCATCGCGCAGTACTGGGGTTGTACCTTTTTGGTGTAACTTCTATCAATGTCAATAATAGGGAGAGGGACCTCCAAGCATTTTCTTGACACCCTGCAATTCAGAAATGAGCTTCAGGCTAATTGACGATTCGACCCTCACTGACTTCCTAGACTCGCTAGCTCATTGAAGAAGTGTTTCCTCGCTTTTCCTATTTTATAGATACAATCACGGAATGTGCTCTGATGAGTTAAAGTAGTCATTTCTCCCAAAGCATGCTTTGCGTGAACCAGACATTTTGCAGATTCCTAACACCCTTCCGGGGTTAATTTAGAAAAGTTCCGGACCACTTCATTCACAAATACGTTTGTCCCCATGACTTGGAGAAGCTGGAACTCTCTCCAGGCCTCCGTCTTTCCCGTCCCGTTTGACCTCCAAACCTTCAAGACTCGGGTGCACAAACACCTGCGCCTCCACCCTTTCTTTCCTCCTTCTCTTCTGTAAGGCAAGGATCTTTCGAGATTCATAGGGGCCGCATCTTTCTGGTGCGTCCCTTCCTACATTCGATTGCATTAAGGAAAAGAAAAATATTTCGATTTAAAGAAAAATTACCTATAACAGCCATACACTCTTGAGGTAAAGATACATGATGTTTTGAAGGAAGTTGGATAATAACTCGATCATCAGATTTCCTAATTATTGTAGCATATGATCCAGCTGCCTTAGCATAATATGCACCTTGACCAGAAAACATTTCTATACAACATACTACGGTGCCTAAAGGTAGAGCACCGAGAGGATGGGCATCTCCTTCGTTACCTCGAACTGTAATTTAAGAATTTTATATTAAATGATGATTGAAATTTTATATTAAATTTGTATGCATACCAGGAATTCTCGGAATTAAGTGTGATGTTTTTATGATATCTCCAGGTTTCATATTTTGGGTGGCAATAATATATTTTAATTTATCTTTAGAGCCCACCAAAGCAATATGACCACTTCTATGTGCACACTTAAGTAGATCTAAAACCTTTTCTTCTAAAGGGGGGCCTTCAGTAGTTCCAATTCTATGCAAATCGATCCAGTGATATTTATGTTTAAGACCTCCTCCAATTCCATTATGAACTTTACGACCTGGAAAAATATAGATAAATTAAAAATGTAGGATTGATATACAATTTCAAAAGTTAAGATTTTAAATATAAGAAAATTAATAGAATTTTTAGGAGTTAGGTGTCGAGGTGAAACATTTTTAATAAAAAATAAATAAAATTTCAAGGTAGGTTTCATAAAATAAAAAAATATGTTTTGAGTTTTATCTCGATATATATATAGTATTTCGAGTTTTGAGCCCATCATCAGGAGTTAACACAAAAAACGATTTTTAATAGAATTTTATTATATAGGTACTTTTAAATAATATAGTTTCTTATTAAACAACTGCACCTGGTTGACCTTAACTTTCGTGATAGTTTTAGACATTTCAAAGGCCTTCGATCAGGACTGACACAAAAATCTTCATTATCTACCTTTGGACTCCCCTTGTGCCTCTGCAAGTGGTTTGAAAGCTTTCTCTCAAAACGTAGTATTAATTTCGAGGTTGGTAGTATACCATCCTTTCATCCCTTCTATACTAATGATAGAGTTCCTCAAGGTTCTGACATTTCTTCCACGCTCTTTCTTATCTATATTAATGACCTTATGAATTTGCCCTCCAATCTGATACATTGTTAACCACCCTCCTTAACACTCAATCCTTGCCAAACAATTACGTAAATATCGCTTCCTCGAAAAATGTAGATTTAAGCAGTCTTAAAAATTGGGGATCTCATAACTTGGTAACTTTGATGTTGGGAAAACACAATGTTGTTGTTGATAAGATATCAATGTTGGGGGGGGGGCAGGTGGGAGGTGCCCCCAATTTCAAAAAAAAATTATTACATCAATGAACCAAACTGTACTTTATCGAAAAACTCAATTCCTAGAAGGGTCGCCATGTAAGATTCGCCCAAGGAGAAATTTCTATCATTAACATTAAAAATTAAAACATTTTATCTAAAATTTAATTTTCAATTTAGAGATTTAATCATTTTGAATGCTTTCCCATCAGAGTCTACATCCCTGACGAATGCTTTCTATGTTTTCTGCTCTTAGAGATTTAATAATTTCAAGTTCTTTGAAGCTCCAACCCCGATTCTGACTCCCGTGGAATATCCACACACATCCTTTTAAATCAAATCCTCATCTCTACTAAACTTCAGTTTATTTGAGTTTCTGAGCTTGGAGATTTAATACATATTTTTAATTTTTCTAAAATCCACTGACCTAATATTTCTGGCCCAAGGGATGTTTAATAACATTTTTAAAACGAGATTCTAAAAACAAGACTAACTTGTTTTTAGAATTATTTTGATCGCCTCTACTGGCTCAAAGCATCCTCTAATTTGCTTTATTGCCTACTATAAGAGCAATGTCATCAGCAAAACTAAGCATAGCAATCTTATGACCTTGAATTTCACTTCTGGTTGTTATTAGAGCTCGTGGCTGTAATGAAACTGTATTAGATGAACGAGGAGGTGCAAATGCATGAAGCTATAATTTTTATTTTTGACAAGACTTGGTTCGATCACATATGTGTACCGCATTTTGTGTATAACTCCCAATTAACTGAAGATGGCCAAATAAATTCAGCCCGAAACGTTTTATTCAGGGTGTTTTATTGAACCCAGCTCATCCAACTTTGGCTGATACCTCCTCCTTCATCTAATACAGTTTCACTTCTGGTGTCTTTGATATTCTCTTAGTTTTTTTGATCGCTTTTCTTTATATTAAAAAAAATAAATAAATAAAAGACAATGACGATGAAAGAGTAGTGTCTCATAACACATTAAATGAAGAGGGAATATAAGCAGCATATAAGTATCAGCAAGTTTTTCTCTTGAATTCAATTCCTGAGGAATGAGTCTCTTAACATATAATATGAAATTAACATTAGGCAATAACATCTTTGATATGACCTTTGGCATTATTTAAATCCATTTCTTCTTAATAAATTTAATTGAAAGTAATGTAAGGCAGCCCAGGGCTAGTGAGAAAAGAAAAAAATAACTCAAATCCAAATAAGGTATAATTTATTGGATTTCTTCCTCCTTACTCAAGCCGACGTTTCTGAGAATTTTCCCTCCTTCATTAGAGGTCAATGAAAGAAACACAAATGCTTCCTCCCTCTCTCTAAGTAGTGCTTAAAACTTTTTCTTCCTTAGCAGAAGCATAGAAAAACAATGGCTAAGTAAGAAAAAAGTTTTAAACACTACTTTGGAGAGAGGGAGGAAGCATTTTTTTGTTTCCTTCATTGACCCCATGAAACCCTGAAGAAGGAGGGAAGAATTCTCCGAAACGTCGGTTTGAAAGGTAAGGAGGAAGGAATCCAATAAAAAAAAAATTTTCTCTTTCCTCACTAGCCCTGGGCTGCCTTCCATTACTTTCAATTAAAAGTTTTACTAGTCCGTCTCTCTCCAGAGAAAATTTCGTGCAAATTAATAAATGATATTTATAGATACTCCAAAGCCTCGCGTGATGATTGGAAAAATACCATACTATCTAAAAAATAACTTATTATTTTTTAAGTTTTTTTTTTTAACTCAAGGAATAAGTCAAATTGTCAAGAACAAGGCTCAGAATAATTCATAGGGTCCACAAATGAATTTCACGAGTTGAACTGTAAATGTTTATGTATAATATATGAAACCTTTGAGACAAAATACAAGACATAATATAAAGGTAGTGTAAGAATTGAAAAGAAGAAGCAAAGGGGGCTATAAGGTTTATAAAGAAAAGTGGAGATATGACAAACGAGTCATATAGGACAAAAAGGAACGTAATTTCAAGAAAAGAAATATAAGTTTAATTATATTGTAAATATAATGTAGGTATTTAACTCAAAGACCAAAATGGGTAAAGTTTAATTAATTGTTTATTGATTGGATTTATAAACATTAACTCTTAATAAAACATTTTTTATCATTCATTGTATAAAATATTTATTTTATTTATTTATTTCACAAAGTATACAAACAGGACCAGAGGTCCCACCTAGTAGTTTATAGATAATTTAGCAACAATATTTTACAAAGTTGGCAAAAGAGTTCACCAATACACAAATTTTGAAGGGGAAGAAGAGAACAAAAAGTAGAGAAAGATTAAAAGACATAAAGGAAATAAGAGTAAGGAGTATCAGTTATTGGGATCCATAAAGAACGAAGACCTGAGAGCACCAAGAGTCGGGTTTGCATGAAATTTGGATGGAAGTTCATTCCAAAGCCTTGCACCCGCCAATTTGAAGTGTTTAGTTTTATAGTGCACCTGCACTAGCGTTGTCTTCCTGGTGGAGCGACCGACGACAAATAGATTTTCTAAGTAAGACGGGCAAATGAATTTTTCAGAATTTAATAGCTTATAAATAATCACACAACACCGCCAAGCGTAAAATTTAGAAAGAACCGTGTTTAAAATGAGTTTTTTATCCTGGTCCGAAAGATGGCTACGTGGTTTTTGATTTAAGAGATAGCAGGTGCATGAATTCAAAGCTATTTCTAGTCTTTTGCCCGATTTACTGTCGAGGGAATTCGAAAAGATTATGTCACAGTACTGAATAAGGGGTGCTAATAAACTTGTGCTTAAATTATATGAAGATTATATGGCGTGAGATATGAAAGTCGATTCAGTGAGTGAAGGACCCCATAAACACTATATTATTTGTTTGGACTTTCCAAGATAAATTGCACGAAACAGTCAAACCTAGATTCTTAGCTGAGCAAGTGAATGGAATATTATTGTTATTGTAGAGAATAGGAGGTAATAAGTTAGTAGGCAGGCATTCTTTGAATAAGATAATAGCCTGCGATTTTAGAGGATTAACAGAGATTAAATTATCCAGGCCCAGAAAGAAAGTGACAGAAGCTCTAGGTTAATTAATGAAACCTTTAAGACAAAATACAAGACTTAATATAAAGGTAGTGTAAGAATTGAAAAGAACAAGCAAAAGAGGGCTATAAGGTTTATAAAGAAAATTGGAGATATGACAAACGAGTCAAATAGGACAAAGAGGAACGTAATTTCAAGAAAAGAAATTCTAGTTGAATTATATTGTAAATATAATGTAGGTATAAAACTCAAAGACCAAAATAGGTAAAGTTTAATTAATTGTTTATTGATTGGATTTATAAACCTTAACTCTTAATAAGGGTAAAAACAAAAAAATCACCTGGACCAGGAGATATCTTCCCAGAACTTATTAAATGTGGACCTCCGAAACTATTTGAGATGTTAACAAATATTTTCCAAAAATGCCTTAATGGAGAGGATACTCCGGAAGAATGGCGCACAGCTTATCTAACACCTATATATAAGAAAGGAGGCCAAAACGATCCAGGAAATTATAGAGGAATTGCAGTAATACCATTAATAGGAAGAATCTACTCAAAGGTCCTCACATATATATTAGAAAAAGAAATTAAGGATAAACAACCAGAAGAACAAGCTGGTTTCAGAGCGGGAAGGTCCACAATAGATAATATATACACCCTAAAAATTATATTGGAAAAAAGACTTCAAAGAAATCAGGAAACACATATTGCTTTTATAGACCTCGAGAAAGCCTATGATAGCGTTCCTATTAACTATCTCTGGGGAAAAATGGAAGAACTAAAAATAAATCCTACATTAATCAAGGCTATTGTAAATCTATATAAAAGATAACACCTTACAAATAAAAATAAATAACAATATGTCTGATCGGTTTGAAATTTCAAAAGGTCTCAGACAGGGATGTAGCCTATCGCCGGCTCTCTTCAAGATCTATTTGGATAGGATTCTTCACGGGTGGTCAAGAAAGTGCAACAGTATGGGAATACAAATCGGCGAAAGTATGATTTCTACGCTATTTTATGGGGGCGACCAGCTGGTTATTGCAAATGATGAAATGGACCTTGACTACATGGTGAGGAAACTAAATGAGGCTTTTAACCAGGGGGGCTTAAAAATAAATTATAAAAAATCTGAATATTTGTCTGTTGGAAATAATATCATATCGGTCAGGGTCGAGGCCATCACACTCTCGTGGAAGGGAGTATGGTGGCATAAAGCGGTGGAGTCCCTCATCGCCCTGGGTATATCCCAAAAAACAACAAACAATTTGACATATAGGGCGATGAGGGGATCCCTCCTTAATTTTTACACTTTCAGCAGAAGAACATATAGAGCGGGTGGCGTATGATTATTTTTTGTAAATACAAAAAAAAAAAAAAAGAAATGTGAAATGTGAGTCAGGATTAATCCTGGCTCTCTCAGCCACCCGCTCTGAATCTGAATTAATTTGTTCTGAAGCTGAAAGTGTGAAAGATTTATAAATAAATTTGTGTAATGGTCTTGTGTCTTGTAAGAGGCGGCCCGCTCCTCGGAGGCCCAATAAACAAAATTGGAGGAAGGGAAGAAGTTATCGGGGGTTGAAAAATATAAATATTTGGGTGTAATATTTAATAAAGATGGAAATAGCCGTATTGAAGTAAATGAAAAGATCATAAAGGGTAGAAAGATAACAAGGGCCTTGCACTCAGTATTATGGGACAAAAAGATTAGGAGATCCAGAAAAATGAAAATCTATCCAGCCTCGTTCGTAGTGTTACTACCTATGGGGCTGAGGTATGGGATATCGGAGGCCGACTTTAGCCACTGAAATCGATTTCCTAAGAAGTTGTGGGTTGACGAGAACTGATAGAGTTCGAAACGAAGAAATAAGAAGACGAATGAACATGGACGGGGATCTTATTGACGAAATCCAAAAAAAAAACAATTAGTTTGGTTTGGACACGTAGAAAGGATGGATAAAGAAGAAATCCCAAAAAAGGCTCTAGAATGGATCCCCCTGAAAGACGAAAAAGAGGTCGAACCAGGCGCTCTTTGATGGACGAGGTGAACGAGGCTATGAGTTCCAGAAATCTCGAGATTGTGGATGTCTGGGACCGTGAAACTTGGAAATTGGGAACGGAGAAGTCGCCAGACGTAGAAATCCGGAAGAACTCTTAATAAAATATTTTGTATCATCCATTGTATAAAATATTACATTATCTTGCTTACCAGTTTTAGGATCACGTCCAGCAAGATTAGTAGTGTCAAGTGGCTTGACAGTATATTCTTTTGGATAATGGACTATTCTCCAATAACTATTTGTCCCCGGTTCTGGAAGTTGAATTTTTACATCATGAATTGTTCTAATAAAACTATGTTTAATTATTGGCTGATTAAGGAATCGAAAAATGCTATTCATGTTTAGAGAATGAGCTTAAATAATTGAGAAAAATGTTAATAGTTGTATAATATTTTGTTTTATAATTATTTTATTGGTTAGGATTCATTTCTTTAATCAAATCTTCGGAAACTTTCTCACTTCTTAGCAGCAAGTACACTAGTGCGCATGCGCTAAAAGAACCCGGGAAATAAAAAAAAGTTTAAAATGAGTGAAACAAACAAAACTTAGTTATCCATTTATACTGAATGAAAATTATGAGCCATTAGAAAAAAAAATTATTATTTATTACTCGGTACGCCTGGTAGATCAGGCAAAGACTGCCTACCAGGCGGGCATAGTACTGAATTCGGTTATATTGTTTTTTTTTCCTCATTTTTTTAAAAAATATCTGAAACATTAAGAAAAATCATTGCATGCTTTTTTTCTGTCTAAGAGACCGGATTCCGATGTCCACGATAGCTCAAGAAGTCGTAGAAAGTTCGTTCTGGTGTTAAGTAATTTTAATCTGACCAAAAACATGAATGTGAAAAAGGGGCCAAGTTCGGTACAAACGGCTTCGCCGACAAAAGAGTTGAGATCCAAAATGATATATAATACAAGCTTAAAATTTATCTAGTTGTTCTTATTTTATATTACAAACAATTTAGATGGATATAAAACTTGCTAAGTTATAAATTTAATATCAAAGAACGTAACAAATTTTCTTTTAAATCAATTGAAGAACGTTGTTCATCCCTATAGCTATGATTTAAGCAACTGCTATGGAACTTGGTACCCGTTTAGATCTCAACTCTTTTGTCGGCCAAGGCGTTTGTACCGAACTTGGCCCCTTTTTCACATTTATGTTTTTGGTCAGATTTCATTAATTTTTGAAAAGTTGTATTCTTTAATTTATCTAAATAATTACATTTAAACATTTATATTAATAATTATAAAATATTTCTCATAAAATATATGTTAAAAACCCGGTCGGTTTTTCATAAATTTCCCCCCTTCATTTCGGACCCCGAAGAAGGGAAAGTTTCGGTTTTTCAATTTCCTCCTTTATTAATGTTCCAAGCTTTACCAGTATGCCAAATTTTAGCATTCTAGCTTGATTGTATTGTATTGTATTGTATTTTCACTATATGTTAATTAAACCTATAATCAATTTCACTCCTTCATTTTAGGTCCTGAAAAAGAGAAAGTTTCGCTTTTTCGATTTTTTCCTTTAATTGTAGCCCAAACTCTACCATTATGCCAAATTTCAGCATTCTAGAACCAGCGGAAGTACTTTAGGTTTTTGATATGTCAGTGAGTCGGTGTTAAAAATGGCACTTTTCAGAGCTTAATAACTCAAGAACTATAATAGATTTATTCATGAAATTTGGGATTCTAGGTGTTCTAGTGGATCTTATTAGGCATGCAAAACTTCAAGTGTCTAAGTCTAATAGTTTTTGAGTTATAGGGGTGTCGAAAGTAACTCGGAATGGTTCGTGTAAATATAGTGTGCGTCGCCCGTTTTTCCGAACTTGGCTGACACACTGCCGCCGTGTGTCTAGATTTCTAATGTTGAGAACTGATAGATTTTGGGCTCTCTAGCTTAAGAACAGAGTTCAAAAATATCATTTTTTCTCAAAATAATTAAAATTAAAATACATTTTTTTAGAGTCGCTCTAGCTAGTGAGCGTAGCGAGTCTTAATAAAAATTTACTTTTTCTTCTAATTTAAATATTAATTGGAAATTAAATATTTTTTTTTATATATTTTCCCTTTATCAATGGAAAGCAATGGCAACCTAACAAGAGTATAATTGCCTAGTAAACCTCTCCAAACTAGCCGATCGGAACCGGCGTTAAAAAGTAGTTTCCGTATATCTGTGTAAAACAACTAAACACACTCAGCACAAGTATATGTGGAGAGGCGCCGACGCCCGTTTCGGGTATGGCACTCTAAGAAGAAGAAGAAAAATAAAAAATATATAATCAGTATATTTATGTTTATTAATTATTTAATTATGGGTAGTCACACTTTTTTAAAATAAAAAAAAATAAATAATAAAAAAATTTGATTTAGTTTTCAAAAATCATTAATTTGTTCCTTGGATTTTCAAATAGCCAAAACAAATTGGCTTTCTTAGATTTTTATCATGTCGACATCCAATCAAAATTATTTTGGCACCTTCTGGTGTCAGTGGATTAAATTTATATTCCCTAAAATATAGTTCAATGATTTAGTTAAGTAGTTAATATCAAATTTTTAATGAAACTTAGATAAAAATAAAAAAAATTGTTATCATACCTTATTAGCCAACCAGATTTTTTTTGTTTTTTCATATATGGCAAATGGATACAAGTTTTATAAACTTTGTTTTCTTCTTCAATATCATTTTCATTATATAAATTCCCATCCGTAAAAATATGTTGAGTAATTTCTCTGTAATTGTCAATATTTTGAAGAATATAAATATTTTTATATCATTTTCATTAAACATGTATTAATATATTGTTTGGTTAAGCCTGGTTTACAACCAATAAGTAGTTTAGCTACAATAATTTAGACAAATACTCCTAGTGTTCACAAAAGGCATGTAATTTAAAATAATTGGAGAGCTGGAAAAAATGTCTTCGCATTTTTTTTTTAATGAAAATGATGAGAGAAGGAGTTACACCAAAAAGGTGCAACCCCTAAAGGCCTGGGTTGGCCCCTCCATCGTAAAAAGAAGAAGAAAGAATTTTATGGGCTGGGCAGGGGTCGAAGGTATCTGTGGATACGGGTCTTAAATAGCTGAAGGTTATAAGTCGGGGGAAAGATGGTGGCAGGGAGCGAGTTCCAGTCTCTGGAGGTCATAGGGATAAAAGAGTTGGCGAAAGCGCTTTCGACTTTTATCCGATTTGACAGCGAAGGGGTGCTGAGTGTTCGAAAACCGCGTGTTTCTCGTAAAGAGGGCTTTAGGGGGGATAATTGATTTAAGCTCGACTGAACAGACACCGTGATAGTATCTGTAGTACAGGGAAAGGGCAGAAACGGTTCTTCGGTGAGCCAGGGAGTCGAGTGAGTTGGTTAGAGCCGGGTCTCCTATTAGTTTAATTGCTCGCTTCTGAATCGCATCCAGTGTAGCAAGAGAATGCTTGGAGGCACCCCTCCACAGATGAGAATTATTATTCCTTATCTTATGTCTTTGAGAATAAGACCTTTTTGGCCGGATGCTATGGAATATTGTTTTTTTTATTTATAAATGCGTTTATGTATGTTTGTGTAATCTATATACATAAAATTAAGGTATTGTCTGTATATTGCTCAAAATCCTCCAAACTTTGGATATATATTCACGTTTCAAGCAAAGTTATGAAAGAAAACACCTTCAACAATTTTTGTCTGTGAGTGTATGTCTGTTGTTTTCTGGCAGAAATTCTGTTCGCAATTGGAATAAAAATGGCTGTAGAATGAAACTTCGTATTTATTTTTATTTATTTAAATTATAAGCTATATAAGATTTTGATTTCAAAAGGCTGTAGGGGATGGGGGGCAATAATGGAAATTATCGAATAAATCCTAAACTATTAGCTTTACGAAAAATTTCGTTAGAAGCAAAGTTGTAAAAAATGCAATTCCTGAAAATTTTTGTTAAAGCGTTTTTAACGCGCGGTAATCAGCAGAGGAAAAAATTTATCCAATGTATATTTATTTTCAAGCTAACAAGATTTGTTTATGCTCTATATTTATATCAAAATAATATATCAAACGATATCAAACGTTTACTTTGTCTCTCAGCTAATAGGATATTCCAAAATATTACTTATATATAACCAAATTAGCCGTTCGGAACCGACGTTAAAAAGTAGGTCCCGTATATCTGTGTAAAACAACTAAACACACTCAGCACAGGTATATGTGGAGAGGAGCCGACACCCGTTTCGGGTATGGCACTCGAAGAAGAAGATATATATATAAAGTGAGAGTAAATAAAGCATGTAAAAAATGAAAATTCTAGGCCTTTGAACCAACTTAACTATATTTTGTATACATAATCGGTAGTCCCTTAGAGAACTAGGACGTGGAGAGTGATCGGGAGAGGAGAGGGTCCAGGGGGCGAGGATAAAGGTGCTAAGGTAGAAAGTGATCGGAGGTAGGGGAGAGGAGATGGTCCAGAAGACAAGGATAGGGTTGGTGGGGTTGAAAGTGATCAGATGTAGGGGAAGAAGGGAAGGTTCAGGGGCAAAGCCCCTGTGTAGTAAGATGCTCACCAAATGCTAGTTCTCTTATGACAATTTCAAATCATGCATATTTAAGAATAGAAAATTCTGATTTTGAATAAAACAAAAGATTCAAAGATTTGAATACACTACCTCGACATACATTATATTGTGAGTGAAAGTAAAATTACTGTATAACTATATTAATTTAATTATTTTAGTTTATTCAGGATTGAACCTTGAAGTTTCTTTGAATAGAAAATTAAAAAACGGACCTCAAAGGTATGAATTGGTTAAAACAACTGCCTTGTTATTTTGAAAGGACCCGATCTCAGGATTCAAGTAATATATTATGTAGCTCGATTAGTTCCTAGATGGGTCTAAGACACTGTGTTTTGTTGATATATTTATTCTTTCTAATTCCAGGTGTGTTGGTTGAATTAAAACTCAAAGATAATGGGAGTTGTGATCCTACATTTTCAATACAAAAGGGTTAATTATATAGGTAATTACAAGTACAGCCTGAAGCGGAACAAAATATTTTTATAAATGAAATAAGGAATTGTTAAATAGAAGTAACTATTATAAAATATTTACTTAGCTCCAGAATCGAGAAACATTACTAGTTCAAGAATTTTATCGACAGGTTCATTTTTAACAATGAGTGTAACAGATGTCAATTGATCGGATGGGACAGGAATTGATGCTAAGAAAAGACTAAAAGAAATAATAAATTTTAATTTAATAATTTTTCAAACTGAAATTATATATTAGGGTGCGCTCGCCGAGCGTACCGAATAATAAAATAACTCACGTATGGAATACTTTGCTTATTGAATCATTATCTAAACAGCCAGCAGGAGAAATTAGTTGAAGACACCCGCCTCCATTATAGGCTTCATTATAACAATGCTGAGTACATCCCTTGATATAATTTTCACTCCAAGTGTTATAGTTATCTATATAGAGTAAATGATTTTAAAGTATCAATTCACTAAAAGAAAATTATTTTCATATGTAGGATTTAAGGAACAAAATGTTTATTTAGATGCTTGTTACCTCATATTGATAATAATAATTAATCAGGCTCAAAACCACACTGATTAAAATTATACAATTAAAATGCATTTGGAATATTATTAATAAAATAATAACTTAGCAAAAATAAGAATATAATTAATGTTACTAGAGTGCGGATATTATAGTTTTGAGCCTGATGAAGTCTTGAAATGAAACGAAACGCTGCTGATAAGACAATTTACAATTTATAAGGACTCGAAAAATTTATTTGTTTCTTAAATCCTACGAAAAGATCACTCTTGTTAAAATATGGAACTATTTACAATAATTATCCTTAATATTAAATAATTATAGTTACCATCAATTAGTGATATACAAGGAACACAATTAGGTTGATATTCTTGAAGACTTAAATTGAACCATGTACTTGAGTGTTTTAATTTCCCTTTAGTTGATAAATGAAATCCATATCCCTGAAAACGTTATTTCAATTAACGAAATTTTATCATTTTAATTCATTTTGTTTGTTTGTAGAGTTCTATTAAAAAGAACAAATAGATAAATAATAGATAGTGAGGCCAAATTAAAAATTAAAACGTTCAATGAAATTAGAAAAAGATAAATAAAAAGGAAGGTCAATTCCTCAACTAACTACCATATGTAAGATGATAGTGTGAAAAGTCTTAGAATAGAACATTTGAGAACCAAGTCTTTTCACACCCTGCCTTCATCTTATTTATTCAGACATGAATAAGATAGTTTATTTCGAGACTCATTATTGACAAATATTGTTAATCCCTTCATACTTTAAGTATTTTTTTTTATATTATTTATTGGCATCGGGCACACACCCATTTTGCCAGCCAATATAATATACTTTAAGTATTTAAATATAAAAACATTGATTAATCCGGACTTTAATTTTCTTTTAAACCAGTACTTGCATATCGGAAAGAAAAAAGTCATTGATAAATTTATATTAGAATTAGATTGAAGTAATTTTTAGAGACGGACTGATAAGTGAAATTGAGTGGATATTGATGAAGCAGTCCAAAAAAAGAAGCAAGATAATTTATACTTTCTTTTCATTCATAAACCGACGTTTTGGAGGCTATTCCCTCCTTTTCAGGGTTTTGAAAAGTCAGTGAAGGAAATCAATGCGACATTCCCTTCTGCCACTGAAAGAGAAGACAGAGGGGAATGTCGCATTGATTTCCTTCACTGACTTTTCAAAACCCTGAAGAAGGAGGGAATAGCCTCCGAAACGTCAGTTTTATGAATAAAAAGATAGTATAAATTATATTCTTCTTTTTTGGACTGCCTCATAAATATCCACTCAATTATATTAGAATGATTTAAAATTAAATAACAAAATACCTGTCTATGGTTCCGTAAGGGTGCGGGTGCAATGCAGGACAAATTTTTAGACTCATAGCATGTGATATAAGAGTTAAAGCAAGTATTACAAAATGGTTGTATAATAGGTTTTAAGAGACCTATGCAAAGATATTCCACTCAATGGTATGGGCGAAATTTTTTTAACAAGTTTGATATTTGCGGGGAGGGGGTTGAAATTTTTTTTACTTTTAATGTTAGACTATTTGCGCAATCATTACACTCTAATTACATTACAAATATTAAGTTTCTTACTTTAATAGTTTATTAGCTAGAGGGGACAGACTATCAACGATGTTCCGTTTTTACTAATTTTGGTATAGAACCAGAGCCGTAACTAGGGCGGTACCAGCGGTGCCCAGACACAGGACGCAAACCCTGAAGGGGCGCAGAAATGACCATTTGTGTATTGTATTATTTTGTATTTTGGCAAATATTTTCGAATAAACATTTTTTTTTTACCTAATTTATATATACTTATTCAAAATTCTAAAAAGTAAATACAACTACACCGGGCGAATAAAAGGCTAGTTACGGCACTGTATGCAAGGGCGGATCCAGGGGGGGGGGGCGACCGCCCCCATAGAGGCCCGTGCCTGGCGGGAGTGCAACACGTGCGTCGCACGCAGAGGCCAAAAAACGACAGGGAATTTATAACAATTTTTTTTTTTAATGAACTTAAAATATGAGATATGAAATTTGTAAAAAATTTTTTTTTTTAAATTGAAAATAAAGTTCTATGTGTGTGTGGGGGGGGCGGCGTCTCTGACCCCCCCCCCCCCCCCCGCTTGGACAATTCGATCGCGACACACTTTCGAGATAAAAAGTAGATCTTATATACATCGGGCACCTTATATACATTCTCCCCCCCCCCCCATAAAAAATTCCTGGATCCTAATTAATAAAATCAAAAATTGGAAAAGACAATACCACATGAACAATGTAGAATTACCTGACAAAAAGAAGTGGTGAAAGGTAATTCAGAAGGTCCGTGAATATAAAGATAAGGCCAAATGCTTTTCCAAAATAGGTACTCAAGACTCTCAAATTGTCCTGTTTTGAAATGACATTCATAAGTCCAGCTTGGGGCGAAAAGAGCGGCGCTCAAGTTATACCGTCGAATTACTTCAAAAGCCTATTAGATGTAAATAAATAAACTTAGAATTTCTAAATAATTTAAAATATTTTAATTTTACCGATGGAGTATTAAATCCACCCCCTCCATAACACCCTCTTCCGAAAACATCGATGCCAACATATACATCCAAATAACGATTATCCGCCAAAATTTTGGATTCTTTTAATTTTTCTTCTGTCCAATTATAATTCAAGAATATACCATCACAAATATCAAAGTATAATCTGAAATATAGTAAATTAGTGATCAACATTTTTTATAAAAATTAACCAAATAAAAACATACATATTTTCTTCATTCAATTGATTTTGCCATTTTAATTTGCCGTCTTTTGTTATAGAATCATACCTAAGCAATAATAAAATGAAATTAAAAAGGAAAAACTAATTAAATTATTAATTTTATTTATACCATATAACTTCTGAATGTGGGATTTTCTTTTTTAGTCTTTCTCTTAGTCCTCTTAGAAAATTCATCAAATAAGGAATTTTATTTTTATCAAATTCATTTTCTATATTTATTAAATATCCATCAAATTTATGAGATATACATATTAAGACAAGTTTGTCTACAACATCATACCATTCTTTTTCAAATAATTTGTTCCAGATTTCAATTCCTTTGTCCCACTCTGTAATTATAGTTCCTGAGAAAATTGCCAGATATATAAATAAATATATTTTAAATATGTTTTATAAATTGGACACATTAGATAAAAACAGTCAACCTTAACCAAGGGTTAGTTATTATTTATTTAAAATTCAATTTTACTTTATTTGCTCA
Source organism: Forficula auricularia (assembly GCA_024734495.1). NCBI lineage: Eukaryota > Metazoa > Arthropoda > Insecta > Dermaptera > Forficulidae > Forficula > Forficula auricularia. Next base: position 5,790,936 of record JALMQS010000291.1, on the reverse strand, counting down.
TGGTTTCATTTTGTATAAAAAATTTTTCAGACTGATGATGACAAGGGTTTCCTGTCGAAACATGTATCTGTTTTTATAAATAAATAAATAATAAAAAAAAAATTTCCTGCACGTTGTGTGATTTTTTCTTTTATTTTTTCTCACCGACAACAACAACTTTCGGAGGGACTACAATATACTCATTCCAGGTGAATCCTGAAACGGATTTTCACCTATTTTTAATCAAAATAATGTTTGTTTAGTTTTTAAATTCTCGATATAATTCGGATGATTAGCCCATCATCGGAAGTTTATACTTACAGAGACTAAAGATGAAGTTTAATGTATTGAGTATGTATATGTGATTTTTTGGTTTGAGAGAGGGTATGGGGAGGGTCGAGGGGGGGGGGGGGGGGTGAGTATTGAATGAATTATTATTATCATTTCCGTCCATAATTTGTATTAATTTGAAAGTTTATAATAGGAAAATAAGGACAAGTTTTTATGTGTGACTTTTTTTATTTATCAGTCAACGTTTCGTCGACTTTGCCGACTTCTTCAGGGCTTCAAATAGTCATGCCACACATTCGTCTAAATTTTCATTTTAAATTTGAGATTTCTTTATGTAAGGATCAAAAGAAAACAATATTCTATTCTGGTTTTAAAAACAGTGTTGTCTCATTCTATTTGTTATTTCTGTTTTATATCTAACTAGCTGCAAGGCCCGCCTTTTGCTAGCGAGGGGGCACTCCTCCTGGACCCCCAACGGACGAACCGTACACCCACCCACCACACCCCCCGAAACCCACCCAGCACGCCCACCCGCGCACCATGCACTCGTTCCCAACCCCCACCCCAGCACCACCCCACCACGTCTCTGGACCCGCAGCTGAACCCCCACTTCACTCTGCCCCCCGCACCCCACCACCCCGTGCCCTCCACCCCCGCACCACCGCTACCGTCCACCCCCCACGCACCCCGTACCATCCACCCCCAGCGCACCACTCCCCCACCTAGCCTCCTGGACCCCACCCCGGCTACGCCCCCGGACTACACCCCGCAGCACCCCCGAACCCTCATACCACCCCGCACCCACCCACCCAACCACCCCCTACTACATTCAACCCCCCGCACCCCACCCGCGCACCATCACCCACCCCGTACCCAGTTTTTGCATTTCTAGCCTACGACGGAAACAGACAGACAGACAGACGGAAATTTTGTTGAGGGTGTTTTCGTTCATAACTTTGCTTGAAACGTGTGCAACCAAAATTTGGCGTGATTTGGACCAATGTACAGTCAAAACCTTAATTTTATATATATATATATATATATAGATGTAATTGTTAATATAAAAAGAAAAAAAATTGTTTATGTGAATGTGCCAAATGTTTTTTGAAATTTGTGTTTCTGATGGTCTTCATTGGTAGCGAAGATAACAAGAAAATTTAGACGAATGTGTGGCATGACTATTTGAAGCCCTGAAGAAGCCGGCAAAGTCGACGAAATGTTGTCTGATAAATAAAAAAGTCACACATAAAAACTTGTTATAAACTTTCAAATTGAATGAATTGTTTGAGAAGACTACCTGACCTCCTATCTCCCATTCTAAACTTTCTCAAACAATTCATTCAATACTCACCCCCTCCCCCCGCCCTTTCCTATACCCTCTCTAAAACCAAAAAAAAATCACACATACATAAACTTCATCTTTAGTCTCTGTGTAAACCCCCGATGATGGGCTAAATCACACGAAATATATCAAGAATTTAAAAACTAAACTCACATTATTTTATTTTTTCCCTACTGTGAAACACCACCAGCTCCAATCTATTATAAGTATCTATTAATTGAGTGGATATTGATGAGGCAGTCCAAAAAAAGAAGGAGATAATTTATACTATCTTTATTCCCTCCTTCTTCGGGGTCTTGAAAAGTCAGTGAAGGAAATCCAATGCGACATTCCCCTTTGTCTCCTATTTCAGTGGCAGTAACAATAATATATTGTATTTCATTCTTAGCAGAATTATAGTGTCCTACACAGAGGGGAATGTCGCATTGAATTTCCTTCACTGACTTTTCAAAACCCTGAAGAAGGAGGGAATAGCCTCCGAAACGTCAGTTTATAAATAAAAAGATAGTAAAATCGAGGGGTGAACCGCGACCTAAAATCGTGTACACCTACTTCCACTTCCACTTTCGAGTATAAGACAATAGTTTATCTAATTAATTCCAAAGTAATTCCAAATAATTCCAAAGACGGTGTACACCTAATTCCAATCGAGGTTAACCCCTCGGTATAAATTATCTTCTTCTTTTTTGGACTGCCTCATCAATATTCACTCAATTTCACTTATCAGTCCGTCTCCAAAAATTACTTCGTATCTATTAATAACAGGAGGTGAATGCAATACTTACACATGGCGATTGAAAATGGATTTGGAATAATTATCGGAAAAGAGGTTTTTTGTTTAATTGGTTTTTTCCTCTTATTAAAAACAAGGACTAAAAAGATGATCAAGGACAGTCGATGGTGGAGAAGTAATCTCCGAAGTCGAAGCTCAAATACAATGTATACATCAATTCATGTAAAATAATTGGTTTAATAAAATTAAAAAAAAAATACATACTTACACATATAAATATATTATGTGAAAGTGGACAAAAAAAGAATAGAGACTCGTCTAGTATCTAATGAGTTTTGACTCTATTTAAACTAAATTAAAAAAAGAAAAAATATGATATACCTAATACTTTGACTCCGTGTTGATGTGCAGAATTGATCCATCCAACTGGAGGAATCGTTACAAATTGGTGGCTAAAATATATGAAGGTGTCAATGCCACCCCAATGAAAAAAACGATATTCATCATGTTTTTCACTTCCATCAATATATCTGATAAAAACAAAATTTATTCAAAATAATTTTATTTTTATTTTTTCAGTATGATAAAATTGTACTAAACTGACAATGACTCGTTTAAATATTCAAGTATCACAACACTCTGAGGTATATGAGTCAAACCATTGACCAGGATGTAGTTGTCGGTTGCCACAGGGTACTTCTCCCATAAGAAATGAAAGAAATCTTTCTGTTTTTGGTTCTTCGTATTTTATTCAGGAGACGTTTCGACAAGTATGCCTTGTCATCATCAGTCTATAAAGTAGATACAAAAACAAGGAGCATGAGTATAAATTTGTCAATAAAGAGCAACCATGCAAAGTCACATTAATTGAACTTAACAGTAAAAATATATAAAGTGATGACTTATTATATGATTATTATACATTATTATGCATAAGTAAAATTAAAATTAATTTATACCTATTTCGTTTTAATCATAATTATGATTTAACACATCCTGATTTATACAGTAAAGATTGTACACTGATGTAAAAACGAAATAGGTATAAATTAATTTTAATTTTACTTATGTATAATAATCATATAATAAGTCATCACTTTATATATTTTTACTGTTAAGTTCAATTAATGTGACTTTGCATGGTTGCTCTTTATTGACAAATTTATACTCATGCTCCTTGTTTTTGTATCTACTTTATAGACTGATGATGACAAGGCATACTTGTCGAAACGTCTCCTGAATAAAATATGAAGAACCAAAAACAGAAAGATTTCCTTCATTTCTTATGGGATTCTTTGCTACAGCCCCAGAGCTGTATACCATAGATCCAGACTGGTCTTATGATTTGTCTATACACAATAATTTTGTTATACATGGACAGTTTGGATCTCCGTCCTATCATCCAGTATACCTTTCTTTTAATTATTTTTAATTGTTTGACTTTTGTCAGGATATGCTCCTTCCAGCGGAGCTTATCATCGAGAGTCATGCCAAGATATTTTGCAGTATTAGCATATGGTATTAGCTGATGATTTAGGGTAATTGGTAGTGGGGACTCCTGTCTATTCGTAAAATTGATATGCTGCGATTTGACAAATCATAAGACCAGTCTGGATCTATGGTATACAGCTCTGGAGCTGTAGCAAAGAATCAAATATCAGGATGATTCAAACTTTTCAAAACAATACTCTGTGAGATATCGTCGATACCCGCTGGTACATCAGGAACGGAGACATCAGGAAAGATCTCCACATTACTACTGTACAAGAGGAAATAACTAAAGCAGCCAGGAATCATAAATTGCGACTGGCAAATCACTATAATCCCGAAGCTGTTCGACTACTCAGCACCGTCGGACAGCTGAGAAGATTGAAAAGGACCAAGCCAACTGACTTGTCCCAATGAGAAACTTTAAAATGACCCCAGTGAATTGCGGATAGTGTTAGACATTTGCAATGTCATCAATGAGATGACATGCTTCCTGAACGTTATATACTTTATTATAGTAAAATCATAAAACGGTCATCTGACTGGATTGATAATGTATAATTTAAATAAAAAAAAAAAAATTCTTATGGGATAAGTACCCTGTGGCAACCGACAACTACATCCCGGTCAATAGTTTGACTCATACCTCAGAGTGTTGTGATGCTTGAATTTTATTTTTGGTTTATAAAATAAATTTTACCTGTCTTCTAGGTATCCTCCTTTAAGATCATGACAGAAAATAGTTCGAGGAACAGTATTTCTTTGAAAGCATTTAGGAATAATAAATGTGTGGCAAGAATCAATGATCGGTTCATAACAGATATCAGATTTGTTAATTAACGGGATAACTTTCCAAGTATTTGACTTTGGAACCCATTGAAACAATTGTTCAGCCGTTTCTAAAGGATGTATTTGTAGACGTTTCGATTTCACTGAAGGCACATCAATGTGGGTTACCTCCAAACATTTATTTGATTCCTCTTTTGCTTCTTCGTCAGTTCTCTGGGCCGAAGACATTGTTCTATCCTAAATAATTGTCACTTCTCATTTTGACATATTAATTTGAGGTTATACGTTTCATTGATATCCCAAATGATCGCCCCTTGATAAGCATTAAAGATTTATTTAAAAAATAAAAACAATTTCAAGATTAGATTTATAATTTATATATTCAATTTTGGATGTACATACATTTTTATATATGCCCTAAAATAAGACTTATAAAATTATTTACATAAATTTTTTCAAAATATAAAAAATTAATTGTTATTATTTATTATAGAAATATTATTTGTATAATTATCCATGAATCATGATTTAAACTAAATAAGGTATAATTATTATTTTAATAAATTATTCTTTAAAAAAATCAGGTAAAATTATTTAAATATATAAGTACTTACTCGAACTTTTCAATTCCATAATATTCAGACGTAGATATGAGTTGTCACCAGCCCATTGGGAAATTAAATTTTATTTAGTTATTAAAATGTACCCAGATTTCTCAAATACAATAGAATTTGTCAACTGCTAAATCTGAAGTGTTATGGATAATTTTTATTTTATGATAAAGGTTGTATTGGACCCTTCCGCAATTGAATCCTAAAAATAATAAAAATGCAATCTTGGCTTGACCTCCAAGGTGTACCGCATCATTCGGGTTCAATTCCCGAAGGAGTGAATTGAGGGGTGAACCGCGACCTAAAATCGTGTACACCTACTTCCACTTTCATTTCCAAGTAGAAGACAATAGATTATCGGTATTTGTGTATTAACGCCACCGCAGCTACAGATTTAGCGGTTTTTAAATTTCGCCAATCTACACCTAAAATATTTGAGATAAATCATAAAATAGAATAAATCAATTCCCCTCTGTCAAAAAACAACTTGAATAGGTTCGGTTTATGATCTCGGTTTGATTAGATAAAAAATGCGTTCCCAAACAAACCTTGCAAACAACTTGAATAGTCTCGGTTTATGATCTCGGTTTGATTAGATAAAAAATGCGGGTACATTAACACCACCTCAAGGTTTGTTTGGGAACGCATTTTTTATCTAATCGAACCGAGATCATAAACCGAACCTATTCAAGTTGTTTTTTGACAGAGGGGAATTGATTTATTCTATTTTATGATTTATCTCAAAAATTTTAGGTGTAGATTGGCGAAATTTAAAGCTGCTGTTAATACACAAGTACCAGATTATCTAATGAATTCCAAAGTAATTCCAAAGACGGTGTACACCTAATTCCAATCGCGGTTCACCCTTCAGAGTGAATACGACCTTTCTCATAATAAAAATCATCTATAAATAATCAGATTTAGTAGTTGACAACTTTTCTTGATTTTCTAAAAATCTTAACCTTACTAACGAGGGGTGAACCGCGATTGGAATTAGGTGTACACCGTCTTTTGGAATTACTTTGGAATTCATTAGATAATCTATTGTCATCTATTGTCTTCTACTTGGAAATGAAAGTGGAAGTAGGTATACACGATTTTGGGTTGCGGTTTACCCCTCGCTTACTAATATCGGCGATTTGTCCTTGATATTAAAAATGTTTTATTTTCATGTGGATTCTTGGCATGCATAGCATATATAATATCATTACTTATAAAAATAATTTTCCCGAAGGAGTGAATACAACCCTTTTCATAATAAAAATCATCACTAAATAATCAGTATCTTTAATAGTTGACAACTTTTCTTGATTTTCTAAAAAATCTTAACGTTACTAATAACGGCGATTTGTCCTTGATATTAAAAATGTTTTATTTTCATGTGGTTTTTTAGCATAGCATCTATAATATCATTACGTATAAAAATAATTCTCAAACCCCCCTTGATTCAGTCTTTTTGATTTTGTTTCAAATAAATGTTGGAGTTTTTTAATTTATCATGACTTTTTTTATGAAAATGATGAGAGGAGTTACACCAAAAAGGTGCAACCCCTAAAGGCCTGGGTTGGCTCCTCCATCGTGAAAAGATGAATAAAGAATTTTATGGGTTAGCGGGGGTCGAAGGTATCTGTGGATACCGTTCTTAAATAGCTGAAGGTTATAAGTCGCGGGAAAGATGGTGGCAGGGAGCGAGTTCCAGTCTCTGGAGGTCATAGGGATAAAAGAGTTGGCGAAAGCGCTTGTTCGACTTTGACAGCGAAGGGGTGCTGAGCGTTTGAAAACCGCGTGTTTCTCGAAAAGAGGGCACTAGGGGGGATAATTGATTTTAGCTCGACTGAACAGACACCGTGATAGTATCTGTAGTACAGGGAAAGGGCAGAAACGGTTCTTCGGTGAGCCAGTGAGTCGAGTGAGTTGGTTAGAGCCGGGTCTCCTATTAGTTTAATTGCTCGCTTCTGAATTGCATCCAGTGTAGCAAGAGAATACTTGGAGGCACCCCTCCACAGATGAGAGCCATATTCGAGACAGGGACGAATTTGAGCCTTATACAGTATAAGAAGTTGACTGGGAGTATAACAGCGTCTAGACTTAAATAGGAGACCAAGCTTGCGTGCTGCAGCTTTAGCAGTGGTTGAGATATGGTCATTCCATGAAAGGTCAGACCCTAGAGTTAGGCCTAGCATTGAAATTTTATCCCTGAATTCTACTGAGTTTGAGTCGAATGATATGTTTGGGAGGTTTCTGTCGACGCGCCTAGAAATAAGGCAACTCACTCGACTCCCTGGCTCACCGAAGAACCGTTTCTGCCCTTTCCTTGTACTACAGATACTATCACGGTGTCTGTTCAGTCGAGCTGAAATCAATTATCCCCCCTAATGTCCTCTTTACGAGAAACACGCGGTTTTCTAACGCTCAGCACCCCTTCGCTGTCAAATTGGATAAAAGTCGAACAAGCGCTTTCGCCAACTCTTTTATCCCTATGACCTCCAGAGACTGGAACTCGCTCCCTGCCACCATCTTTCACGCGACTTATAACCTTCAGCTATTTGAGACCGGTATCCACAGATACCTTCGACCCCCGACCAACCCATAAAATTCTTTCTTCTTCTTTTCGCGATGGAGAGGCCAACCCAGGCCTTTAGGGGTTGCACCTTTTTTTACCCTTTGTCAACTTTTACCAAGTCTTTACCAACCGACATACAATTGGCCCTAAGTCATAGCGATTAACGTATTGAGTAGTCATTTTTGATAGGATCTACCCTTAATTTCATTAAAAAAAATAATAATAATATAAAAATCCAGTTCTATCCTCCTTTATCTTTTAGGAAATGTTAGTTAATGAGAAAATGGATAACATATAGATTTTATAGTTTACACGCACGCTCTAAGGCTCTGGCCTGAGGACAGTTTAATAAAAGCGCGTGTGTTTGTTTTCTCTGTGCCAAACGCTCTCCACTGAGTCGTGGCCCTAGGTCTTCATTTCGCTTTGCAGTATGTCACTCCTAACTTCGCACCCCTTGATTTAAAATCTGGAAAATTCATGAAGTTGCTTAATTAAAGCACTAGTAGAAATTTATTTGAGTTTCTATAAAATATATACCTACTTTAAGGGCCCTACACACGACCACCCAACCGTCGGGTCCGACAGCGGTTGGCCCGGCAGTTGGATCGTGTGTAGTCTTGTCGGGTCATGAAAATTGTCAGGCCCGACGGTTAGGTGGTCGGGTCGGAAGAACCATCCAACCGCCCTTACCCCCACCACTCTCTGTGTCGTATCGGAACGTGTGTAGCGCAGTCGTCCCGACTTCACTACCCAACTGTCCCTTCACTCTCAATTATCAATTTATTTAACATGGACGCAGAAAAAGAAGTTATCATTGAATTTCTCGAATTTTGGAAGGAGTGCCGCTGTATATGGGATGTGGAAGACAAAAATTATGCAAATAGAGACAGGAGGAATGAGTGCTATAGTCTATTAATGAAAATATATAAAAAACTAACACCCAACGCTACAGTAGTAGTTATTAAAAGAAAATGTATTTGTTTAAGGTGTTGTAAATGGCTGTGCAAGTTTCAGGAATGATAGCTGACAGTAGTTGAGGAGATATTGCAGCAATAAACTTCAAATCTTCCAGTGATCTAGCCGTAGGTAAATAACGGAGCGTTACGACAAGCCTCTCCTCAGCAGATACAGATTCTCTCACTGTATTTTTCTTTTCAATCATAGGTCTGACCATACCAAGGAGCTCTATAAAACAATCTTCATCCATCCTCATAAAATATCTGTAATCATCTGGAGCTAACTCCTTCACAAGTTGCATATCGTGAAACACTTCCTCTTCTGCAACCACGTCTTAGACCACACTTTTATATTCTTTCTACGTTCATCTGAAACTATCACTGCGCACAAAGCTACACCTATTTTTTGATTAACCGATAAATTCGGAGCCATTTTAATACAATTTCATGTCACAGGCACTTGTTCTATACTGGCCTGGTGGTCGGCGACCACTGGTCGCTTAACCTTATTTAGTCGGGTAGGGCAGTCGTGTCGGGACGTGTAGGAAAGGCCTCGACACGACGGCTGGGACAAATTGGTCCGGTAGGGCAGTCGTGTCAGGTGTGTAGGGGCCTTTAGATGAAAAAAAATTGGCATTGTATTTTTGAATAATTAAGATCTTATTAAGCATGTTAGTTTGAAAACCCAGTCAAGTGTAGTCTTTACCGTTGCCCGCCCCCTAGAGAACCCTTGTTGCACGAGTCACGCTCGAATATAAGCGTTTTTTTTTTTTCATTTTAAGAATATTGAATCTCTTTTATTCTTGATCGTAATATTTATTAATACTATTCTTTGTTACTATCTCCATCGATTGTATTAAATAAATTATAATAAAAATTTGTAAGATAACTCTCATAATTAAAAATATATTTAATTAATAATATTTGCTAAAAAAAATCTCTACTAATTATTAATAATATTTGCTCAATTATCAACTTATTAGAAGATAAAAAATATCAAGTAAACATTATCTATTAAGGAATAATTTTCAAAAAAACTGCTGAAGATAGTCAGCCTCTATCAGGTAGAGATACAGGTAGAGATAAAAAATAAAATGGGACTCAAAATTGTTTTTGTATAAATAAGATTGTGATAGAATAACTTGAAGATTCAATTTATAAGATTCATTTAAATGACTTGAATTATTCTTTGAAATATCAATATAAAAAAAATGTATTTAAGTTATATATATATATATATATATATATATATAAGTTATTGGAGATCTATTAAGTTTATGAAGTAAAATTATTTTTCAAAGGACTACGAAATGGAAATCCAAAATATAAGCATAAGCAATAGTGGACATGCAATACCAAAGGAAGAACCACCTTATTGTCTTTGTGAAATTCCTGATTCATATAAAATGATCAATGAATTGAAGCATATTAAATGTAAAGCATTAATTGTGGGTCAACGTCAATTAAAGCGGCTTCAAGGGGAATATGTTAGCTGGAATCTTCAAGTTAAAAGAAGTAAAGTATTAAGGTGATAGCAAATAAAAAATATTTAAATGATTAATATAAAGATTTAAGCATCTTTTTTTGAAAAAAGATTGAATTTTTCAAAAATCAACCCAATTATATAATATTGAAAAGTGAATTTATTTTTACTTAGGAAACAAATCAAAGATTTTAGTAGAAATATTTTTACATTGCACATCAGAGGGTTTCGTCCCCCTGGGAATCGAACCCAAGCGCTAACTAAGCTTGCCGGGCTGTTAGCCAAACCCTTAAGACAAATCTCGCTCCGATATGCAACATATATAAGAAATAAAGCTACAAATTTTTCACTCCTTTCAACTCGAATGGAATAGTAAAAAAATCAGGCTAAACTGAAAAAAGTTTTCAGTGTCGGTTCCTATATTTAAATGATTAATATAAAGATTTAAGCATCTTTTTTGAGTTTCTTTTTTTGAAAAAAGATTGAATTTTTCAAAAATCAACCCAATTATATAATATTGAAAAGTGAATTTATTTTTACTTAGAAACAAATCAAAGATTTTAGTAGAAATATTTTTACATTTCACATCAGCCCGGCAAGCTTAGTTAGCGCTTGGGTTCGATTCCCAGGGGGACGAAACCCTCTGATGTGCAATGTAAAAATATTTCTACTAAAAATCTTTGATTTGTTTCCTAAGTAAAAATAAATTCACTGTTCAAAAAAATATTTAATTAAAATGTTTTTATTTTCGTAATCACAATAGAAATTTATTTAAGAATCATTAAAATATTTAGAATTAATCATCTTGGAAGAAAGATGAATATTTTCAAAGACAATTAATTTACAAATGAGGGCAGATAATCCGTTGCTTCCCAGAGACATGACCTTAGTTTCAACATTCATTCAGTGAAACGTAATATCAATCCATGTGAGTCTCAATATACCAACTTAATATGAAGATTTCACTGCCAGTTAATACTATGCCCGTTATAAATAATAAAAAATAAATAAAATTTATAATTCCAGCAGAAGACACACTCTTTTATTGTCTCCTTCAATATATAAAAATTCTGCTACTCTCGGCAAAAACTTTCAATTTAATACTATGCCCATTAAATGGAATTCCACTTTCATCCTATTAACTTTTGAGATTTGAGTTGAAATTATTTTTACCGATATAGTTGAAATGCAAAATTTTGTATTTACTTTTGATTAAGAAATTACTGAAAAAGAAAATATTTTATATAATAATAAAACTTGAGCAAGATGCGAGGTAGGTTTCACAAAAAAAGAAATAAAACAAAATTGAGTTTTGAATTCGATATATCGAGTTTTCTTTGACTCCTGATGATGGGCTCACCCCCGAAATATATCGAATTCAAAACTCAATTGAGTTTTTGTGAAACCTACCCCGCATCTTGCTCAAGTTTTATTATTATATTAAAAATGTTTCACCTAGAACCAACACCTAACTCCTTAAAAGTTATAAAATATTTAATTTTAGCGCTCGAAACGTGTTGAAATATCGATTGCGTCTGCCCAAAATAAAGTAACAAATAGAAGTTGACTTTTATTTCAACTTTTTATTTTCCCCTTACCGGTTCTTTTTAAAAAATATTTAATGTTATTTGATAATTTAAAATGACAATCCCAATATGGATTAAAGCAATTGATATTTAAATTTAAAATTAAATTGAAAATAAAAATTAATTTAAATTTTATTAAAAATCTATCTGTGAATTGCTGTGATTTGAATGAAAAGTTCTATATAAATCTAAACTTCTTTCTTAAGTAATTGATGTTTAAATTAAATATAAAATTAATTGAAATGCTATTAAAAATCCGTTTCTATGAATTGCTGCTAATTTAATAAAAATTTCTAGAGAAATACATAAATATGTACATTCACTTATGATTGTTTTGTCATATTAATTTACTTATTGTTAAAATATAATTTCATTTTTTTAATGATTCATATTTTTTAACAGAATTGGAAGAATCCGATTACATACTATTTATTGGATACTACTAGTAATATTATTAATTTATATAGCATTCCGATTGGGCCTGTCACGAGGAATTCAAATAGGATGGTGTCGAAAATGTGACAAATCTTTCTTAAATTTTCATAAAATACAGAATAGTAAAACGATATTTGTATACTAAATATAACCAATTTCGACTAAATAATCAAATTATAACTACATAAAAAATATACAGACAAAAATTAGAGTAATAAGGAATCATGTAAATAAATAATAAATAAATAAACAAGATTAAATATTAAAATGAATTTAGTTTATTTATTAAGATAAGTTTTTCAACAATTAATCTGAATTAAATTGTATCACATTATTTACAAATAATTGTATTTAATTTCAAACATTTATTAGCAAATTAAAATTTAGAAAAATCGAGAAAAAAAATTCAAATAGTTATGGTCCTTAAATTTAAAAATTAAAGAGATACACCTAATGAAATAAGTTGTTATTATTGAAATATTTCTTATTTTGAAAATATAGAATATATTTTAATATAATGTTGATGAAAAATAATTTAAATATTGTAAATGTCAAATTCAAGAAACAAATGAATCATGATTGAAGTATAAATGAAGAGAACTTGAAGATTTAGTATTTTAGTAATATAATTAAGGGAAAGAGACTTTATTTTTCCTCGCACCATTCATTTTCTTTTCTCACTTGTTCCTCCTCACTTGCAGTAAAATCATTTTTGATGTTGAATGTTTTGCGAATTTCTTCGGGAGTCTTTCCTTTAATCATATTAGCAACAGTTTTGCAAGTCACATCCAATAATCCTTTGATGTCTAAATAGTTGGCTGCCAATATCAGTTCAAAGAGTGTACCTTGGTCCACCTAAAAGAATTAATAATAATAATTAAAGGGTCTCCACATCTCCCCTTATAGCCCTCCGATCCTCTCACACATGATCCGGATGAGTAAAATGCTATTAAATGAAAGGAGGAAATCGACTAATTTTAAATACATTATTGTTAATCTTATCTTTTTATATTAAACGAGCAATTCTTGTATATATATAATATAGAATCGGGTTCTCGAAAACGGCTCTAACGATTTGGATGAAATTCACGGGTTAGGGGGTTTTTGGGTTGACAATTCGATCTGTCACAGTCTCATTTTCGCCCAAGTTGTTTTTGATGGGTTTTTTGTTAATTCCGGGAATCGTGGGATTTTTTAAGAGGATGAAAATGACGTTCTAATAAATTCTTTTATTCGAATTTTGTGGTTTTCATTATCCTCCAATTAATTAATAGATGGAAAATGAAAAAATTAATTATAAATTTTTATTGACATACCCAGCTGTGAATAATTACTTTAAGTAAGAAAAAAAACAATCAGATAAGGTTAACAGAAGATGAGACCTTGACAGATCGATTTGTCAACCCAACTTCTAATCCATGATTTTCATTGAAATAGCTAAGAGCCCTTTTTGAGAAATCGATTCTATAGAAATATATAGTCGAACCTGGATAAGCTGAGTTCAAGGGACCGCGATATCTTTTTCGCTTATGGATGTTTTTCACTAACCAGAGTTTCTAGCTTATAGATATATAGGGGTGGTCTTTCTCACTTATAGAAGTCTATTTTTCGTTTTGACATTATGATTACATGTCGAACCTTTCTTCGCAATGGATACTTATCAACTGTAGTAATTTCGGCAAATAGGTCGGTACACATGCATATTTGGCTATTCAAATAGAATATGTTATGAAAACAATGTAAGTTAGTTCCTCGAAATTGAAGAAAACAAATTAACATCAGCTATTCATAACTCATTCTTAAATTTCTTGGAACTATCAATAAGTTTGATTGTCGCTTATAAGGTACATGGAAGTAGTAGTCTCAGTTTAGAGGTCCATGAGTGAAAAATAACTTTCTCTCTTATAGAGGTTTATGTTTCTCACTTATAGAGGTTTTAAAGGGTTAAGGTAGTTGTTTCGCGACAATACTAGCAAAAAGTTAATGCTAGAGTATATCAGGAGTATATAGAACAGACAATAAGGATTCACAATTCATAAGCCCAAAACTTTTTGCTGTTTATGTACCACTACTAGTTAATCCCGTGCTCGTTTAACAAATCTGGCAACGTTGCCCGAGGTTGTATATATTTTATCATAGAAATGTCAGATAAAGTATATTATAAACAAAAAGTTCTTAATAAGCGATTGAAATCTGTTGCGACAATGGCTGAAGCGAAAAAACGTCAAAAAAGTACTAAAGTTAACCCACTTTTAGGTTAAATAAATGCGTTGTTGTCAGCTTGTTTTTAGTGTATATTTTTCATTATATATTTTTCATTAATTATTCATTATTATCTCAGAAACTGAGTTGTAACTATGAATTAAAATTTTCTTAAAAATGTATTAGTGTGTTTAATGTTGGTTTAGTTTTTTTTAACAATGGTAAGAAGTGTTTCTTAATTATAATTAAATATGTATGTAAACTTTCCGATATCCCGTATAGTGCAATGTATAAGAGTCTGAAAAATTCTATCTTTGGAATTTAATATCTCCGGAACTATATTGTTAATAAATTTCGTTTTGCCACCAATCGACGCAGAAGTATTATAATAATATGTCTAAATTTCAAAAGAACTCTAAGAAACCTCCTTGGTGAAACAACTACCTTAAGAAGACGGGACCTGTCAAATACTCTCACTTATAGTTTTTTCGCTTACCCAGTTCTCACTCACTCAGGTTTGACTGTATACATGTAGACATAATTATGAAAGTGGACCAAGTCAGGGGTGCCTACAGGGGGGTTAAGACGCAGAGTGATTGAAATTTCTGGGGGGAGGGGTTGAAAAATGTTTCAAAATTAGCAATATACGAGCCCCGTCCCATCTCAATTAGCCCACCAATATTTTTTCTTTTTAAATAAAATTATGCTAATTCACGGTAAATTTAATTTAAATATTTATTTTTATTATCATTTGGAACAACATTTTAAACAATTTAAAACATTTTATTGTAACATTTAACTTAAAATTAATTTTAATTGTTAAAAACATATTTTTATATAAAAAATAGTTCTTTGCTTTTCACGATTTTTTTTTTTTTTAAGAATCTTTGAATATGTGAAATAATCAAGTAGGCTTTGCCTTTTTCCAACAAAAGAAAGTTTGTTTTGTTTATTATTAGTAAAAATGACTCGTGGAAAGGTTGTTGAAAAAATTCGCTCAATTATTATCAATTTATTGAAAAGGGGAAAATCAAACGCGGAAATTGATAATTTATCAAAGTTTACTGTCAGAAATATTATTCGAGTTTATAAAACAACGGGTACAATAGCTACAAAACCTCGGTATGCGTCGAAATCCAAAATATCAGATGCTGATAGACGGGCATTGAAGAAGATTATTAGAAAAAACAGGCGTTCGAACTATGGTGAATTATCTGTTCTTTGGAGCGATGCTAAGTGTTTCAAGATCCACGTGCCATAGAGAAGCCCTTAAGTTAGGTTTTAAAACTTACAAGGTAATTTTATTTCAACTTATTCCAAATTTTTTTTTTTTTGTAATTTTACTAATTTTTTTTAGGTGAAAGAAAAGCCACTCTTGACATTAAAACAAAATAAAAACCGGCTTAAATTGGTTAAAAGTCACATTAATTGGACGAGTGATGAATGGAATCGTGTCCATTGGAGTGATGAGTCTCGTTTTGAAGTTTGTGTTGGGGAATCAAAGCAGAGTTATTCGTCAGAAAAATGAAGCTTTCAATTCAGATTGTTTAAAAAAGAAAGTAAAATTTCCTGCTTCAGTTATGGTATGGGGTTCAATGTCTGCTAGAGGTGTTGGAAAACTTCACTTCATTGATGGAATTGTAAACACCAATAAATATTTAGAGATTTTAAAAAAATCGTTACTTCTAACAATGGCAGATGCATACATCAAGAAAATCTTTAAAATGGCTTTCTGATCATAATGTTCCACTTTTGGAGTGGGTGGCAAACAGTCCCGACTTGTCACCAATAGAAACTCTGGCGCACAATGAAAAAGCTATTACGAATACAACCAGCTAGAAACGTAGTCGAATTAAAACACAAACTTCAAAATATTTGAGATACTTTCACTCAAGATGAGTGTCAAAACTTAATAAGTACGTTGCCCAAAAGAATTCAAGCCGTAATTAAAAATAAAGGCGACGTCACACAGTGGTAAAGGTTTTGGATTTTGTATGTTTTCCTTGTTTTTAACAATTAAAAAATAATTTTAAGTTAAATGTTACAATAAAATGTTTTAAATTGTTTAAAATGTTGTTCCAAATTATAATAAAAATAAATATTTAAATTAAATTTACCGTCAATTAGCATAATTTTATTTAAAAAGAAAAAATATTGGTGGGCCAATTGAGATGGGACGGGGCTCGTATACTTCTTCTTATTCTTTAGAAGTGGATAAAATATAATGTACAAAAGTGGGTATTTTTTATGAAACTGTGGAGTCATGAAGCTAGGGGGATCGACACCCCCTGTCTAAGATATTGAGTGTTGGTTCTAGATTTTTAAAGTTTTGTAAAATAAACAAGATTTGAAATCTGTATAATGACAATCCATTTAAAAGTTCAATTTTATGTGATTTTTGCAAAACCGACTTATTTCTGTATATGGATGAAAAACAAAAATATGAAAATAAATTATTGTTTTTATTTAAGAACACTTTCATAAAATTATGTCTATATATAGGTATATAAGAATTTGTCATTTAATTAAATATATAATAAGTTAAGAGATATATCGTCACGCTTATGTTAAAACCTTGTTTGGAGTTATTGTTGAATCAAATTTTTTTATTTAACAATATTTAATGTATTATTATTTTGATTATTTATGTCCATCGATTAAATTGTTGTTGTAGGGAAATAAGGACAATAGTTTATGCAAATATTTTTTATTTTGTGCCAACGTTTCGTCAACTTTGTTGACTTCCTCAGGGCTCTAAAAATGAAAAGCTTCAATTGTGTTTCGTTTTTTCGGTTGGAAATAAAAATAAAATGATAGAAATGTTTATATATATAGAAAGAACAAAGAGAGAT
The DNA here is from genome assembly GCA_024734495.1 of Forficula auricularia. Classification (NCBI taxonomy): domain Eukaryota; kingdom Metazoa; phylum Arthropoda; class Insecta; order Dermaptera; family Forficulidae; genus Forficula; species Forficula auricularia. The sequence continues at coordinate 5,773,626 of JALMQS010000291.1, read as the reverse complement.
ATTTTTAGAATTAAATAGGAAGTATTTTCAATCTGTGCCTATATGTGTTTGCTAAGAATGAATATTTGTAAAATGACAAATATGCAAAGAAGTTAATTTGTTTGGTATGTAAAATTAGTTTTTTGTGTGTTGAATTGTTTTGTATGTACTGAGGTGGTTTAAGATCAAAGCTTGTTTTTAATTTGAGATTGTTATAACATGTACTAATTGAGGCCTTTAATTTTTAGAGCCTTGAGGAAGTCAACTAAGTTGACGAAACGTTGGCATAAAATAAAAAATATTTGCATAAGCTATTGTCCTTATTTCCCTACAACAACTTATTAATTTAATGTATTATTGAATATTCGAGATCAAGTTTGAAGGTTCATTTAATCATTCAATCACATTTGTGTCTCTGGTTTAGAAAGTATGGCGAAAATCGGATTGAAAAATGACATTAGTAAAAAAATCCGAAAATTTCCACATTTGTGATTTTGGTATAAGGTGAAGATATATAAATTCCAACGTTAATAGAATTTAATAAACGTCTTATGATTATTTTTGTATAAAGAACTGTATTCTTTTAATACAATAAACAATCAAGAATTTATTTCAAAATATAGAAATACCTTTAAAAAGTCAGCATCCCAACTACTGATATCATCAGTACGTTTTTCTTTGTTTTCATCATCCTCAGGAGGAGGAGGATCGTCCTTATGGTAAGTAGCCCATTGGATGACTTTCTTCAAAATAGCTGAATTAACATTGGGAAGAGGAACTACCTCTTCTTCATCTTCGTCCATACCTAAATAATTTGAAAATTAATAATTCAATAGAGGGAAACATAATTATTTGTGTATAGGAATGATGGGATTCTATGGTAACTGTGGCGCCGCGATCTGACGATGTAGTACTTAGCAGTAGTTATAGTACTCAGCAAAATAAGACGAAAATGAAGAATACCATTTTTCGAGATTTCGCTTAGTTTTCAAGATATCGAGTTTAAAAAATACTGTTTTTTTTTTTATTTTTCAATTGTTTTTTTAAAGAAACCACAGAAACTGTAGAATCACGGGTTCGGTGTGACGTCGCTATCTGACGACGGATTCATTTAGAACTAGACAAAATAAGTCGGAAAGTAAAAATAAAATTATAAACTGAAATTGAATTTATGAACTGTGATGTCTTAAATTGTCTCAAGTGAGGGCCAGTGGGGGTTGGCAATTTTCACTTTTAGAACTTTTCATAGGTTCGGTTCTATTCATCATCTCGGTTCAATTAGATAAAAAAAATGGGTTCCCGAACAAACTTTGAAAGGTTCGGTTAAGATATACAGTGAACGCTCTATATAAGCAACCTCTATAAGCAACCTCTATACAAGCAACATTCTTTATAAGCAACCTCTTTACAAGCAACTTATTTTTTTAAAGCTAAATATTTGAGTTAAGTTTAGGCCAATTCAGAAGTGAAATCAACTGTAAACAACAACATAACCTCAAATTGTAAAAAATTCTGTTATTGGAATATGTTTGTGTTTTGTACTGCCAGTATTGAAGTGAATTTCTGTTAAATAGAATAGTTACTTGAATTCTGTTAGTTTCTGTTAATTAATATAATTAATTTGTTAACTATTCTATTTAACAGAAATTCACTTCAATACATGATGCAGCATAAAACACAAACATATTCCAATAACATAATTTTTTACAATTTGAGGTTATGTTGTTGTTTACAGTTGATTTCACTTCTGAATTGGCCTAAACTTAACTCAAATATTTAGCTTTAAAAAATAAGTTGCTTATACATTATATGATAATAATAATAAAATGTTTTCTTTTGCAAAATAAAACTGAATTTATTTATTCTACACAGCTTAGTTAGTAAAAGAAACAAGTGAAAATATTTTCCAGGCGGTAAGTGTTTTTATACTCCTTTTTTCCCTATAAGCAACTTTTCCCAATAAGATACTTTTTTATTGAAATTGGTTCAAATGAGTTGCTTATATAGAGCGTTCACTGTATTTAGTTCGCCTCGTATATCTTCATTTCGGGCTGGCAATTAGGCTAGCTAATGCCAACCTAATCGACTTTTACATATTCGAATTTTTAAGGGCATTTACTAATTATTTTTTAATTAATATTCATTTTCTAAAAGAACCCGTCGTCAGTAGCGGCCCCACATGGAACCCCGGTGATACTACGGTTTCCGTGATTTCTATAAAAAAACAAATGAAAAATAAAATAAAATAAAAACAGTTTTTTTAAGGTAGATGTTTCGCGACAATACTAGCAAAGAGTTAATCCTAGAGTATATAGAACAGACAATAAGGTTTTATTTTTTAACAAATGTAATCAACGCCTACGTTACACCTTTTGAAAAATATAATTTTGAAAAAATCTAGCGCATGCGCGCTTTATACATCTTTCGCTGGTTAAATAAATGCGCTGTTGCCAAATTGTTTTTAGTGTTAATTTTTTTTTTTATACATTTTTCATTATTTATTAATTATTATCTCAGAAACTGTGTTGTAACTATGAATCAAAATTGTCTTAAGGTAGTTGTTCCGGCAAATGCGTTTTCTTAGGATTTTTTTGAAATTTATACAGATTATTATTTAAATACTTCTGCGTCGATTGGTGGCAAAACGAAATTTATGAACAATATAGTTCCGGAGATATTAAATTTCAAAAATCGAGTTTTTCAGGTTCTTTAACATTGCACTATACGGGATATCGGAAAATTTACATACATATTTAATTATAATTAAGAAACCCTTCTTACCATTTTTATAAAAAACTAAACCAACATTAAACAATAACTAATACATATTTTAAGACAATTTGATTCATAGTTACAACACAGTTTCTGAGATAATAAGGAATAAATAATGAAAAATGTATAAAAAAATTTAGACTAAAAACAATTTGGCAACAGCGCATTTATTTAACCAGCGAAAGATGCATGCGCTAGATTTTTTCAAAATTATAATTTTCATAAGGTGTAACTTAGGCGTTGATTACATTTGTTAAAAAATAACAAAACGATTTTTATAGAAATTTAAAATGTATTTTATCTGTCATTTTAATATAAAAATATTCAATCTCTTTCAATGGTGCCAAATTTGTAAAACGAGCACAGGATTGGCTAGAATTGGTACATAAACAGCAAAAAGTTTTGGGCTTATGAACTATGAAAATCCTTATTGTCTGTTCTATATACTCTATCTATTAACTTTTTGCTAGTATTGTCGCGAAACAACTACCTTAAAATATGTATTGGTTATTGTTTAATGTTAGTTTAGTTTTTTATAAAAATGGTAAGAAGGGTTTCTTAATTATAATTAAATATGTATGTAAATTTTCCGATATCCCGTATAGTGTAATGTATAAGTCTGAAAAACTTTTCGTTTTGCCACCAATCGATGCAGAAGTATTTAAATAATAATCTGTTTAAATTTCTAAAAAATCCTAAGAAAACCCATTTGGAACAACTACCTTAAACTCGATATCTCGAAAACTAAGCGAAATCTCAAAAAATGTTATTCTTCATTTTCGTCTTATTTTGGTGAGTACTATAAGAATCCATTGTCAGATCGCGCGGCCACAGTTACCGTAGAATTGCAGGAATGATAATATATTTTTAATTTTATAAGAGAAAATAGTTAAGTTGATAAAATATATACTAGTATTATTATAATTTTTTTACTAAGAATAAAATTTGAATACCTAAATCTTCCAACATAGTTTTAATGGTGACAGAACATTTCGCGATTTCCACATCAACTTCAAAAACTTCTCCATCAGAACTTTGCAATTTGATATTCGGCATCCTATAAGAAAATAGAAAAAAATAGAAAATTAACGTTTTGTGAAAATAATCGTTCAGGAGGCCATTGTTCTAAATAAATCAAGATTTTTTTTCTTTCAATGTTTTTTGAAAATTTTTAAATTTAGGTAGATAAGAAATGTTTAATATTTAATTACCTTGATTATATGGTTAAAAAACCGAAACAGATGATTTGTTTAGTATAGTGAACAATAATTTTGTATATTATGAAATTTGAGTATTGAATAAATCTGAAAATTGGAATTGCTCTGAATAGGAAAACTCGAAGTAGAGAATGTTAGATAAGCAATTTCGGTCAATGACTTTAGATATATAGATGGCGACACAGTCGATATTAAAATAAAAAAAAAAATAATTTAATAATGACGAAAATTATACAAATGATATTTTTATCAAAAAAAATTGCTATACATTTTGTTTTATTATAATTTTTAAATAATTACCTAATTTTCTTTTAATAAAAAAATAAAATTTAATTTTCTTTTTTAATATTCATTGAAACGGAAAGCGGTTGCTTTGAACACCATTTAATTATTGAATTATTTTTTATTGTTTTTTGAGATTAAAACTAGTTGTGATTTGAAAAATGGCGACTGCTCAATTAATAAAGAATGAAACTGAATCAAGTAATATAAGCCCATTTTCAGATATAAAGGTATTTTAAAGTATACCTAAGCTTTTATTTGTTATATTTATGTTAGGTCTATTTATTTTTATTTTTCTCTTTTTAAGAATTCTTTAGAAAATTTTTATAATTAAAATATAATTATTGTAATATTATTATATACATTTATGTAAAATATTAATTTCCAGACAGAAGATTGGGAAAAATCTGCAATCAAAGGAGCAACAGTCTCAAGCGTTGATTCCCTTCTTGTTAACAAACGACTTTTAGCAGCAGCTTTTTCATCAATTCTTTATTATAGAAAAATTATGCCAACTGTACGTTTTAAGACTCGCCAATTGGATGGATTGCAATTCAAAGTTATTTCTGATGATAATTCTAAACCAAATAAAAGACACCCAAAGTGTTCTATCATGGATTAAATCAGCATTTGATGCTTTCGAAAAAGGATATGTATGTTTAATTCATCTTCTGAAGTTTAATTATAACTATATCCAAACGCCTCTCACTCGATCGCGAATAAATGAATAAAATAAAGGCATCGCAGCGCAAATGCGAAGATCCCGGGTTCGAATCCCGGCTGATCCTTTTGTCTAGAATATAAAAATTGACTGTCTTGAAATGAACACATCTCTTGTCGAAATCTGCAGCAAGGAAAATAGGCTTCTTATTCACGCCCCTGGAGCTTCTCACACTCTACAAGTCCCAAATCCGCCAATGTCTCGAATACGACTCGCATCTATGGAAGCCACCTTGGATGCAATTCAAAAGCGAGCTGTTAGACTAATTGACGACTCGGCCATCATCTACTCTCTCGACTCGCTGGCTCCAAGAAGTCTTTCCGAGCTTTCCCTATTGATGATACTATCACTGCATGTGCTCTGATGAGTTAAAATTAGCAATCTCCTCCCAAGGCATGGTTTGCTTGTAGCTCGCGTTTTCCCGATTCCCAACACTCTATCGCGATTTAATTGGAAAAGTGTCGGGCCACTTCATTCACCAATACGTTTGTCTCCATGACCTCAAGGAACTGGAACTCTCTCCTTTCCTCCGTCTTTCCCGACACTTATGACATGCAAACCCTCAAAACCCGGGCATACAAACATCTACGCCTTCACCCTTCGGATTGATCAATTTCCTCTTCTCTCCGTTAATACAAGAGATTCATATAGAGACTGCAGAGCTCGAAAATCATTCCCTCAAATAACATTTAAAATTATTCTAATTTTATATACTTTAAAAATTTCTTATTAAAGAATTAAATATAAATTTCTATATATATTTATCTTATTTTTCAGCTTCGCAGATGGTTAATTTCTGTTCATCCTCTGGAAGATGAAAATAAAACTCTTGAAACTTATATCTTTCATTTTAAATACAAAGATGGTATAAATAATATGCAATTAGATCATGGGATAGATAGGTCAATTTATTTATTTATTTTGTTAATTTAATTGAAATAAAATAATAATTTTTAAATGAACAGGCATCAAGAATCAATCATGGGCCAAAATATGCGAGAAAAGCTGCGAAATATTATTGAGTCTTCAATTCGATTAACTAAATCTCTTCCACCTATTAGTAATGATATATTTGTTACTTCGCGATTTTTATATTATGATAACGGTAATTTGCTAACAAAAAATATATACACATAAATAAATAAATATAGGTATATATTTATGTTTAAGATTCACTTTACAAATTTATAATGATTATTATTGGTCATTATAACCTACTTATTATTGGATAGTTTCTAATTTAAGTGACAAAGCCCTTTTTAAAGTGTCAATTAGAGTTGAGTTTAGGATTAAAGCTCAAGTATTCCTCTAAAGGCCCTGCCGAAAATAAAGGCTCCCTCCAAAGACATCCAGCGGCAAGCTATTTATGACAATTTTTTTAGTTTGTTCAGTTTTCTAAAAAGACTCAAGACCAGTAAATAAAGGTCATGGCCACCGTTTTATAGGATTCACAAAGAAAAATCTTCATCGAGTATTTGCAAAAAGAAAAACAAACTACGCACAATTTATTAGACAAATTCCACGAAGAGCTGATGAAAAAGTGTTCTCATTCGGCAAAGAAGAAAGTACTGTTCCACCACGACAATGCACCCGCTCATTCGTCCGCCATTGCAACAGCAAAATTGGTCGAATTGTATTAATAGTGGTGAAAAATATTCGGATCTGAATTCAATATTTAATAGCTGCAGCATTCACCACATTCTCAGATTTAGCCCCCAACTAAACAAAAACACCGATTTTTTCTCCTCGATTACAATTATACATTCAATCGTTAACTTAATATTTGTGAAATGAATATTAAATGGAAGCGAGGGATAAAATTTTTTGGGTATTAGAGCCCTTAAGCTCTAATTTTTTTCATTCTGGAATATTAATCCAATCATTAAGGCTAAGGCCATACTACAAAGATCCTCGCTTAGAGATGAAGCTAGGAGCTATGCTTGTTGTCAAAAGATTCAATGGCCAGATACAAGGCTCCTAGCTTGATGACACACCATTCTATTTACTTTCGCTCCGTCTGTTGATGAGAACAGAACAAGTATGTCACTCTCTAAACTAAATAAATTACTGTTGATTGAAAACTTCTTGTGATGTATGTTTGATGGGTTACAAAGTGTTTCCTTTAAAACAGCAATTAAAATTTCTTCCATTGTAAAGTCACTAGCAAATAACCAACACGTCTGTTCGCTACGCTACTCGTCTGGTGACTAACTAGACACCTACCTAGGCGCGTCGCTTGGAATATGGCCGGTGCGATAGTATGCAATTGGTTTGTTCGCTTCAGATTAGTCACCAAGCGAGTAGCTTGGATCTTAAAAGCACTAAGCGAGGCTCTGTGTAGTATGGCCTTAGCCTAAAGAAATTTATTTTAAAAATAAAAAAGTTAAGCACAATCAAGTGCTGAGAAATATTCGGACCTGAATTTAATATTTCATTATATATTTTATACCTATATATATATTTATATATGATTGAAGTAAGTTTTTGGAGACGGACTTGATAAAGTGAATTGAAGTGGATTTTGATGAGGCAATCCAAAGTTCAAAAAAAAGAGAGGAGACAGAGGAAAGTATCACATTGGAAATATCTATTGACCTTTCAAAACCCTGAAAGAAAGGGAATAAACCTTCGAAACGACGGTAATTAACTCTCTTTTCTGAACTTTGGACTGCCTCATCAAAATCCACTTTTAATTTATATATGTTTTTAGCTAGATAAAAATATAAAAATCGGTAATTTAGTTGTGTATTACAAAAGTAGATGAAAAATTTTAAGATGAAATAACTGCTGGCATCCTCTGCTTAATGCAAATAAAAATGATCCTTTTATAACATATAAACTATATAATTGAAAAGCATCCGGCAGAGGACAACCTCTTTGTTTCTCTTTATAAAACTAAATAGGTACATGAAGGTTAGATGTTTATTTGCATTTAGCAGAGGATTGTTGATTTTCCTTAAATTTCTTTTGAATTTTTTAAAATAAATTTTTATTTTTTCTTATAATTCTAGTGACACCCCAAAATTATGAACCAGAAGGTTTTGAATCGAACCCGATTGAAAAATCACTCGATTTTCTAGGTGTACCTTTACAGTTGTATCTTGGACGTGTCGATAGTCCTTTTCATATCATCAAACTTACTTCATGTATCAATCAACAAACTTTAATGCACTTGATCAGGTAATTGATTAAGTAAAATGTATTAAAATTGAGATCTTTAGAAAATTTATAAGAAATATTTTTCAGGTTGATCAACAAAAGTGGATACCTAATTTAGATAAAGAGAATTCAACCATTATGACTACTTCATCTGGCCAAAAAATAGGTAAAGGATGATTATTAAATTATATACAGGAGGGTATCTACCAAGATGCTCGAAAACAGTACAGAAAAGAACATCCGTGTGTCAAATTATATTTAATAAGCAACCATTGCACACAACTTCCGGGCCGTTACAGATATCCAATGAAAACATTTGGTTTTTCCCTATTCTCAAACTAATTTCCTTTATATATGTAGAAGATTTGTATTATATCAATTGTTCTAACTTTTTGCTTAGTCTAATATAAGCTCCCAAAGATGGACAATAGTCCGAAAGAAAATTCTCAAACTTTCATGTTTATTTTTTAACTGTGAAACACCTCGATGCTCTAACTCTCTTTAATTGACAAATGTTTCACAGCATACGACCAGCCACATCCACTGGTCAAGTAGAGAGCGTATTTTCCTGTCAGTCTTCTTAACGTCTGAGCTATCAGTTAATCTCCGGCTGGTTTTCATTTCATGTTGTAGTCCGACCCTCCTGATTTCAACTTCTCCAAGATGAATAAATTTATAATTTTCTCATTAATATATTAAAGAATAATTAACATATTAACGAGAATTGTTTGATCGCGCTTTTTAAACAAGATATATATTGCGAGACTACTGCTGGTTGAAGCTATTGGAGTCTGCTGAGTCTTAAGTCTGGACCAAGAGAGAATGAAAAAGATATGATCCATTTAGCTATAATCCAACGTTGGCTCAGCAGACTCCAATAGCTTCAACCAGCAGTAGTCTCGCGATATATATCTTGTTTAAAAGCGCGATCAAAACAATTCTCGTTAATATGTTAATTTTTCTTTAATATATTAATGAGAAAATTATAAATTTATTTAACTTCATTATTTCAAGCTAGAAATATATAAGTTCAGATATTATTTTCACTTAATATTTGACAAAAATCATCTGCATTCGATTCGCGATTGAAACAAATGTAGGAAACATACGATTTCTCCAAGATGAGACTGTCTCAAGATGGACGTATACTTTGGCTGGCTGGTTGACGGTCTTCTAACTATTAAAGGCTTAAAACCATTTAGCTAATTACAGGTAGTTAATGATACGAGCTCATTACACGGTTTATTAGTTAGTTTTCCTGTATCTGTGCTTCTTTAAATACTGCTTTTGGTTTATATGCTGCTTTTTTCTCAAACTCCTTATAAGGTGGTTTGATCTTTTAGTATGTGACTTGAATCCAAACTATTAGTTCTCGGGGACCCTTTCTATATATTCCACCTTTTTACGATATATTGCTATATTATATATAGGTATTATATTATCATAATTTGCAAAAGATCTAGCGTAGGCTCGTATATGTATCTTAATAATAGCTAACTAAAGACATGTTGAACTGTAACCAACAGGTATGTGCAAAGTAGGTTTTGGGTGAAATAGTTGATTATAACTCATTAGAGTACATGGCATGTTATAATATCTACAAAATTAGGGACATAGCAGGAACGCTTCTTTGATCGGCCAATGATTCAAGGGAGTAAGTAAGACCCTAACTTCATCTATTTGTCTGATAACTCGTTGCTGAATTGCATCCAGGCTGGGAAGAGAATGCTTGGGGACTCCTTTCCTCATATTTGAAAGAGAAAAACAAGAGTTTTAAGAAATCTTTGAAAAAAAGGGGGGGGCGAAGGGATGATTTTCGCACCTCGACACAGGATATGCTTAAGACAGCGCTGTTCAGATAAATACATTGACTAAAACATTATTGATATTTATTTTAAGTAGGATATATTATAATAAAATTACAAAAATATAAATCACTGCTTATTTTAATTAGATCCTGAAGAATTTGAAATAATGGAAATGAATTGCCAAACTCAAAATATTATTTCTTCGGAAAGCGCAAAATCCTCAGGAGATGAAAATAAGGTAAATGTTCAATAAATTTAATAAATAATATTCGATGAAGCAGTAATTTTTTTTTGATACTCTAGATTCAAGCAAACTGTATATGCGAACGTCCACAAATGGATTCATTTATGCTTTTCTGTGTTGTGTGTAATTCCTGGCAACATGCAGTAAGTAGAGCCTTTATTGAAATTATCACTGATCAGATCTAGGAAATGTGCTCAGACTGCTCATAGAGTATACCAGAGGTTCCCAAACTGTGGGCCTCGGTGCCCCGGGGAGCCGCGGCCTCTTCACAGGTGTGCCGCGAAGCTTCATAATTAATTGAAGCAAGACATTTGGCTAAGTGGACAACAAAGTGAAAAGCTAAAAATTTATTTATTATTAATCTTACTTATGATTAGAAATACTTTTACTTAGAGGAGGCCCCCTCCTACTCGGCCTAAAATAATAATAATAGGGCGCCATGAATTCTTTTTTATAGAAACTCCTATGGTATTTGTTCTGAAGAGATAAATCGATAATCCTACGTTAATTTAAATTTTAAAAAGTGAAAAGGTCAAATTGACCGGATAGTAACAGTTAAGGCTTTGCATATCCAATATGGGATGCGGATGTACGCAACACGACTGGGATAGGGTTGACTGTAAAAATGCCTTCAGAACAAAATGTGCTACATATTTCTTAACTTTATATTTACTAATTCTCTAGGAACCAGTGTTTTAATCATGATAAGCTCCTTTACTTTAATTCTAACATAGACCTTGGAACAACGGCAAATATAATTTTAAGCACATCATTTTCAAAATTGTTACCACTACATTTTATATTTATTTGTTTTAATGTTTGTTATTTTAATTTTTCTTTTTCACTTTTTATTAATTTAATAAGAATTTTTAGCCCTGTTACGGCCGTTTAAAAAATACTAATATACCTAAACAGCATGTCTGCTTTCATTGTCATAATCCATCAGAAGGATTAATATGTTCTGATCTATATTTGCTACAATTTCAAGGAAAATCTAGAATATTAAAGGTATGTATAATTGAGCTTAATATATAGGATTTTCGTAAAATTAATATTTTTTCTTCCTTTACAGAATCTGTCACTATTTAGGCAATGCTTAAAACTTGCATATGACTCATGTGAAGATATAATATTTGCAGAGGATGTATCAGTTAAAATCGGAGTTGATCTTTATTGGGTCACTCGTTCATACAAGACTCAAAATCTTGTTCTAACTCAATCTCCAGATATACCGTAAGTTAATAATCTTTTAGAGCTTTTAATTTTAAAAAATATAACACTAATAATCAGGCTAAAGTTTTTTATACCTAAGACCCTAGCGCAGTGATGGCGAACCCATGACACGGGTGTCAATAGTGACACCTTAAAAGACATTTTGGGTGACATGCATCATTTTACGAACGGTCTTCGTCCAAGAAGATTCAAAGGAGGTTACGCTTAATTCATTAAGTCACTAAATTAAAGAATAATTAGGTTTTGTTTTTGAATAAATAAATATATAAAAAATATGTTTGTTTTGTTGATTTTTGTTTTTTTACTAGGGCTGCAACTATCACCAAATTATGAATATTTCTAGATGTGACACATCAGCCGAGTTAAGTTAGGTTTTTTCTGAAATTTGATACACCAAATTCAAAAGGTTCGCCATCACCGCCCTAGCACTTATTCCTTTTAAGTGAGACCCTTCCCCCAAATACACACACTACCATAAATTGCATTTTTTAGTTTTAATATTTTGACTTTGATTTATTTAATTACTTAAAGAAATTTTAATGAGTAGTGTTTTAAAAAATCCCTGTTCCAGGGCATCCTTCCGGATTGAGCCCATGGCGATCGTTGTGTTTCTAGTAGAAGTTGTTCCCCTCAATCCCCATCCCCCTATGCCCAAATGCATATACCATTTTATATTTTTGATTTGATCGTAAATTTATAATAAATCTAATTTTATAGGTATTATTTCATAATTGAAAGCTTATTTTCTTCCTTATATATAGGAGAGACCGGGGAGAGTCCGGACAATTTTTCTTCACGATTTTTTTACTAAGTAGCTAATACCTCTAAAAACCTTCAGAAAGCGTCTTATTGTTACCTGTAGATTCAGGTTTACATGAGATTTTTTAAAATTACTCAGGACACCCTGTTTAGGGACAGTATGAATTTTAGTGCGGAGAGGGAAAGTGTCCGCGGTCTCCCCATGTTGGGGAGACCGCGGACACATGTGGGAGATTCAGGACACATGGGGAAATATGGAGATCAGTGTTTCAAGAAGTTGAAACTCATGTTACTTCTAGATAAACAATGAAAGATGGGCATACCCTAAAAAATATGACCAATGACAAATGAATTAAATGTTTAATAAGCAAGTTTTGAGTTACAATGAGCTATAATTCAAGAAATATATTTACATAAATCGGGTACGGTGAAAATTTGACGAGTTTTGCTGAATTGTTGAGGAGATTCAAGGTGCCCTAAAACTGAGGGCCAGTCATAAAAAAGGATGTCATCATGAACGGGCCATTTCCACAATTTTTTATCATAGCTTTCACCTCCAGTCCGTCATCTAGCACATTCACAGTTACGCCCGGGAAGACGTTGCCGTCATATATAACTGCGGCATATTCGCCTACCATTTTTTGAATTGGCACTTCCTTCTGATTTTCTTCGTTTCCTGAATATTCTGAAATGTCAAGATCAGATGATACAAAGGGCATGTGGATGTCGCTATCCGAGCTTGTCGTGTCACAGAGTTGGGTCCCCTTTTTTTTAACCGACTTCAAAAAAGGAGGAGGTTCTCTATTCGATTGAATTTTTTTTTTTTTTTTTTTTTTTTTTTTGTGCCTATGTTACCTCATATCTCCGCCAATTGTCAACCGATTTTGAAAATTTTTTTTGCATTGGGTCCAGTCTAGCTTCCGATTGGTCCCATTTTTTTTTTCGATTTTTTTTCATAGGTATTAGACCTTTTTTATTAGGTTTGTTTAGGTTTGTTTAGACCTAACCTCTTTGTTTATGAACCGATTTCGATGGTTCTTTTTTTATCCGGAAAGGGGGTGTCTTAGGGATGGTGTCATATTAATTTGGTCAAGTTCTGATGATATAATCACTATTAATAACATCACTAAAAAGAGAAAATAAAAATTTTTAAGAAAAAAATAAAAACCGACTTCAAAAATTAAGTGCAACAAATATAAAAATACACTAAAAGGTATAAAATAATTATTATCTTATTTAGTTACAACTAAACGACGAAATATTAACACGAAATTACTTTTTGAAGTTGGTGCCAAACATATACCTTTTATGAATCGCACTCGACGGATCTTACTTAGTACGTTTGGCGGGTACGCTCGCTTATAGGTATAGTTTGTTTGGCACCGACTTTAAAAAGTAATTTCGTGTTAATATTTCGTCGTTTAGTTGTAACTAAATAAGATAATAATTATTTTATACCTTTAGTGTATTTTTATATTTGTTGCATTTAATTTTTTTGAAGTCGGTTTTTATTTTTTCTTAAAATTTTTTATTACTATTGTCTTTGGTTTTTTTTGTTTGAAAGTCAGTGTGCGTTTAGGCTTGGGTGCTAGACCCTCTCTTCCTTTTCAGGAGTGTCTGTGGCTTATCCTGCATCTCACGCCCTCTTTTCGAAGTTTAGCCTTCGGATAAGGCAACACATCTTCTGGCGTAACGATACGAGGAGCCTCATCCAATTGCTGTGCTGAAGATGGAGTCAAAGAAGTTTTCGGGGAGAATTGAACTACTTCTGATGTGTAGACTGAAGACATCAACTTCGGAGTCTGGACAACAGCTGGTTGAAGAAGATCCGCCGTCTCCGGAGTCTGGACAACATCTGGCTCAGGGCAGTCAGCAGTGCTTACTGAAGCCTGTAGGTGCCTTTCTGGCCCACAATTTTCTGCACAGCCGGTACTGCCGTTACTCCAGTTTCGTCTAAGTTAAACACCCTATGTGGTGGAAAGTTGTGTCGTTTCAAGACATGCGTGAAAGGTACTAACAGACAACAAGGGGAGACTCGGGACAAATGTCCTATGTCTCCCCAACATTTTTGAAGAAAATGTCACCTGACACTAGCAGCGTGTGCATGATGCCAGTTTAAACACATAAATAATAGCTGAAATAGCCTACTTTCATGATAAATATGAAGAAAAAACATGACTTGCCAACTTACTTAATTAAAGCTTAGCTACTAACCGCAAAATTTTACATCAGACTACCCCAAATCAGTTTTTTTCACTTTACTCTCGTATTTTGACTTGACGGGCAGCCATTTGAATATGACAATAATAATAGCAGAAAACCAACATAACATAATTATTTTAGCGCTGGAAAATTAATAGGTCAGGAGAAAACGTGCTGCCCGTGGTCTCCCCCTGTCCGGACTCTCCCCGGTCTCCCTACGCTAAATCATCATCATCATCATCATCATTGAGTATACAGTCCTAAGACTGGTCTTGACGCAACCATCTTTCAAGACCAGCATCCACAGATACCTTCGACTGTTACCCAATCCCTAAATCTCCCTTATATTCACGTTACAAGGGTCCACCACGGACTTCAGAGCTTGTACATTCTTGGTGCAACTTCTTCTTGTATCAATATCATTATAAAATAAACTTGCAACGGATCGTTGCTAAACTTTATCCAAATTCATTTGAAATATTAATACGCTTGTTCCTTTATTATTAACTCAGTTGCATCACTTGCAATTTGTAGTTCATATTGAAATTAATTCAAAAAAATAACCTCATTTAAGAGTCGAGGAATAAATCCATTCTACATTGGATTTTTGACGTTTCGGTTTTTATTGGTAACCACTGCTGAAGACATAGAGGAATCGGACTTCAAATCGTAACAGCCATCGATTCTCATCTAAGCTTGAGGAATAAAATTCTACATTAGGTTTTTGACGTTTCGATTATTATTGGTAACCATTGCTGAAGACATGGAGGAAGTTCTGACTTAAAATCAAAAAATAACGCATCGACTTTCACCTAATACTAGTAGCAAGGTTATTGAATTCCATTTTTGATGTTTTGACTAATGGAAACCTCTACTGAAAATGTAGAAGAACCGATCAAAACCAAAAGACTCGTTCTTTGGTAAACAACTCATGCTTGAGTTATGCTTCTACCAAAAGAATTTAGTCTTTTTGATTTTAAGTCGATTCTTCTACATTTTCAGTAGAGGCTTCATTAATAGTCAAAACATCAAAAATGGAATTCAATAAGTGTTGTTCCTCTAGTATTAGATATGAATCGATCGTTGTTTTTGATTTTAAGTCGATTCCTCCATGTCTTCAGCAATGCTTACCAATAATAATCGAAACGTCAAAAACCTAAATGTAGAATTTGTTATTCCTCAAGTATTAGATGAGAATCGAATTCGCCGGCTTTGATTTTAAGTCGATTCCCCATGTCTTCAGCAACGGTTACCAATAAAACCGAAACGGTCAAAAATCCAATATAGAATGATTATTCGTCAAGTACTAGATGAGAATCAATCGCCATTTTTGGTTTGAAGCTGGATTTGGCTTATGTCTTCTTGTGGAATGGTTACTTGACAAAACTCGAAACGTCAAAAATCCAATATAGAATGGATATTCCTCAAGTATTAGATGAGAATCAATCGCTATTTTTGGTTTAAAGTCGATTTCTCTATGTCTTCAGCAATGGTTACCAATAAAAACCGAAACGTCAAAAATCCAATATAGAATGATTATTCCTCAAGTACTAGATGAGAATCAATCGCTATTTTTGGTTTAAAGTCGATTTCTGATGTCTTCAGCAATGGTTACTAATAAAAAGCGAAACGTCAAAAATCCAATATAGAATGATTATTCCTCAAGTACTAGATGAGAATCAATCGCTATTTTTGGTTTTAAGTCGATTCCTCTATGCGTCTTCAGCAATGGTTACTAATAAAAACCGAAACGTCAAAAATCCAATATAGAATGATTATTCCTCAAGTACTAGATGAGAATCAATCGCTATTTTTGGTTTAAAGTCGATTTCTCTATGTCTTCAGCAATGGTTACTAATAAAAACCGAAACGTCAAAAATCCAATATAGAATGATTATTCCTCAAGTACTAGATGAGAATCAATCGCTATTTTTGGTTTAAAGTCGATTTCTCTATGTCTTCAGCAATGGTTACTAATAAAACCGAAACGTCAAAAATCCAATATAGAATGATTATTCCTCAAGTACTAGATGAGAATCAATCCGCTATTTTTGGTTTAAAGTCGATTTCTCATGTCTTCAGCAATGGTTACTAATAAAAAACCGAAACGTCAAAAATCCAATATAGAATGATTATTCCTCAAGTACTAGATGAGAATCAATCGCTATTTTTGGTTTAAAGTCGATTCCTCTATGTCTTCAGCAATGGTTACTAATAAAAACCGAAACGTCAAAAATCCAATATAGAATGATTATTCCTCAAGTACTAGATGAGAATCAATCGCTATTTTTGGTTTAAAGTCGATTTCTCTATGTCTTCAGCAATGGTTACCAATAAAAACCGAAACGTCAAAAATCCAATATAGAATGATTATTCCTCAAGTACTAGATGAGAATCAATCGCTATTTTTGGTTTAAAGTCGATTTCTCTATGTCTTCAGCAATGGTTACTAATAAAAACCGAAACGTCAAAAATCCAATATAGAATGATTATTCCTCAAGTACTAGATGAGAATCAATCGCTATTTTTGGTTTAAAGTCGATTTCTCTATGTCTTCAGCAATGGTTACTAATAAAAACCGAAACGTCAAAAAATCCAATATAGAATGATTATTCCTCAAGTACTAGATGAGAATCAATCGCTATTTTTGGTTTAAAGTCGATTTCTCTATGTCTTCAGCAATGGTTACTAATAAAACCGAAACGTCAAAAATCCAATATAGAATGATTATTCCTCAAGTACTAGATGAGAATCAATCGCTATTTTTGGTTTAAAATCGATTTCTCTGTCTTCAGCAAAGGTAACGGATAAGAAAACAACGCAGTTGCTATGGTTACTCATAAAAATTCCTCCCAAATTTTTAGCATTTCACAGAGAGAAGCCTATCCATTCTTACTTAAGCAAGGCTAAATGAGCTATATTAAAACTTTCAAATGAATAAATTTTAAAGAATTTAAAAAATTAAAAAGTACCATCTTACTCTAGAGTAAAGTACTTTAAAATATAATTTTACTCAAAAACTTTATTTAACCTTTTTTGTGGTCCCCAAGGTACTTAATTAGGATATTAAATTTCATCAAAATTGGTTAAGTCATTTTCAAGATATTTAGAAAAACTAAAAAGTACTGAAATAAAGTACTAATGTTTGTGGGCCGATATGTACCAAAAACTAATCAGCGCTTCATTTTGTTAAACTAATGGTAGGTTTTCAATTTCATTTCAATCGGTGCAACGGTGTGGAAAAAATCGTGGGCCAAAAAAACGATAACATCCATCCATCATCCATCCATCCATACATCCATACAATTCATCCATACGCACGCACTAAATGAAAAAATCGCACTTTTTGGCCTCTCGACGAGACCCCATGTAATTTTTGGCAAAACCGTCACGTGCTAAAATTCAACCTCAATTGAATACTACAATTTGTGACTTTAATTGAGTCCATGGGTTCCGTAGTCTTTACCTGAGGACCCTTTGAAGCCACGCTTGCCCCGAGCGATTACACGACTTTTACCCATGCTTGGCATTGGATAAAGTAAAAACGTCTCCACTCAGCTCTGTTCCCCGCCAGCTGTTTGACCTCTCTAAATGTCTCGCATCCCATATCCCCAATTATTTGGTCGAAATATTTTGATCTGGGCCTTCCCCTTTTCTTTCCCAACTCCCCTCCAAGATATCCCTAAGCAGTCCCCCTGGTCTCAGTGTGTGCCCCATCATCTGACATCTTCTCTTCCACAAGGTTCTTCTTTCTCCGATCTTCCAAGAACTTCTTCATTTGTAATTCTATCCATCCATTTGGTATTCATCATTCTTCTGTAGCACCACATTTCGAAAGTCTCTAATCTCTTTCTCTCCTCTTTTCCAATTGTCTAGGTTTCACACCCGTACATGGCTACGCTCCATACATATGTCTTCAATAGCATCTTCCTGTTTTCTAAGCTGATACGCTAAAATAATAGATATTTTACGCCCAATCTTCTCCCAACTTCTTATCCTATATAAAAAATCGCCCCTGTCTAGAATATATGGAGAGGGACCCCTCCAACCACACTCTTGCCACGCTAGAGGCAATGCACAAGAGAGCAATCAAACTGAAAAGAGACCTGGTATCTCACTCGCTTTCCTGCCTCACCGTGGAACCGTTTTTGCCCGTTCCCTGTACTATAGATACTAATACTACCATGGAGATTGTTCCGAAATCAATAATCCCTCCTAAAGCTCTATTTGTAAGAAACAACGCCCAACCACCCTTCGATGTCAAATTGCATACAACGCTCGCTAAATCGTTTATCCCTATGACCTCTAGAGACTATAACTCGCTTCCTGCCAAAGTCTTTCCCGCGATCTATAACCTTCAGCTGTTTAAGACCCGCATCCACAGGTACCTTCGACTCCTACCCAGCCCATAAAATCTCTTCCTCTCTTTCTTCTTTTCACGATGGAGGGGCTGCACCTTCTTGGTTAACTCCTTTTCTGACTTCGGAAACAAAGGTCATTTAGTCAGATTTTAAAATGTGTGTGATGTATAAATAAATGTAGGGGTCAGATTATAGCAGGTAAAATTTTTGCACTGAACCGGGATTGAAACCGGGTCTCCTGCTCCGTAGGCGCAGATTCTACCCTCTCTGACAACCTGGCCCTGATTTAGATTGTCAAATTTATATTAATAAAAATATTTTATTCTACAAATTACAATTTTATTGGTTTAATTAGTGTATGTTTACATGAGTAGAAAGCACCATTTTTCATCCATGTATTTAGGTTTATATTCTAAAACAGAAGAAAATTATATAATAATTAATAAAATAACATTTCCTTAGTAAATTTAATCAATATCGATTTTTTTCAGTACTCTTTTCAAAATAAACAAGTCACAATTTTTGAAAATAATAGTACCAAAATATTTCATAGAAGACGAAGTGGAGAATTTAGATGAGTCTCTAGTGACTTTAAGTGAAGAGAAAACAGATAATAAAAATGAAAATGAAATAGAAGTAACTGCTGAAAATCATATGGCAATTGAAGAACAAATAGATGAAAATCCAAAGCGGGAAAATGATTTCAATATCTTAGAAAATAAAAATGATGATGTTTCAATAGCAATGGAAAATCAAAATGAGATAAAAACTGATTTCGTGGACGAAGGTAAACCTCCAAAAAAGAAGACTAGGTTTTCTTCTCGAAGAAGAAAAAATTAAATTTCCTACATATTAAATTTATCTCTTTATTTTATTAATTAAATATAAATGTTATTTTCAATATAATTAATTAAAAAGCAAATTAATTATGTATATCTCTATATTTTGTAATAGTTTTATATTCTTTTCACTGATTTATTTTGTTCATATCACTAACTTAAGAATAAAAATAAAAATTTCAGTGTTATTTTTTTCAAGTATTTCTTCTTCTTCTTAATTTTATGTCAATGATCTGTTTATACACGTGTAGAAGAATGGTCGCCCACATTTCTCAAATTCATTAGTAAGGAATTGGTGGGAGTAGAGTGGCGCTTCAGCTGGCAACAATTTGGGCGGATCGTATAATTGTAAATAGGCACCATGAGCTAGACTGGAAAAATATGTTTTTTCTGTAACTTGTTTAGTTGGTTTTTTATTAGCCTTCATTAGGGAGACCTTGGATTTGAAAAAATAAATTTATATACAGGGTGATTCACGGTCGATGGCACGTTAGACGTTTTTAGAAAATGGAACGCAGGATTTTTCTGAAAATTTAGCACCTTATATTTTTCTTACCTGTTCTATCGATCTAAAATATTTTCAGCACTGCGACGTTTCTTTATTAAGAAAACATGATGTTTTAGGTATATGAACATGATATATCGTCTTAAAGCATTTTTCTTCGTCTTTCAATTTATCGTGTAATATACAGGTGGTCTCATTTGAAAAAACAAACTTTTGACCCCTTTTATGAATAACGGAAATAATAGTAATCTTAGCACGCCCTATATAATATGGAGTCGATTTTTTGGCGTAAATTAAATACTTCGGGTCTGTCTAAACTACTACCAAAATATCAACTTTTCATGAATGGAGACCACTAATTTATTTAAGTTTAATTAGGGCCATGTTTTGGACCATATTTAACAAAAATTATTTTTGACGTGACAACGTCTTATAAATTGGTTTGCCGGGTGACACTTCAAGAAACTGCGTTACGCTCCGCTCACGTTATGCGCTCACAATGCAGAGCGAGTGAGAGGCACGCGTCCCTTCCACTCGGGCATGGTTAGCCCGCCTAAGAGCGAGAGAGACAGACATAAAAAGTGAAAGGCACGCGTCCCTTCCACTCGAGCACAGTTAGCCCGCCTAAGAGCGAGAGAGACAGAGCGAGAGAGAGAGAGAGAGTGAGAGAGATAGGATACGAATGAATATTCACATTAAAATTATTTTACCACTCAAAGTCGTTGTCACGTAAAACTTTCGCCCGTATACCGACTTTACAGGCAACCATTTTTTTTTATCTCGAAAACCGTTAGAGATAGGTATAGGACAAAATTAACGAAAAAATATTTTAATAAAAGGACGGTTCTAAAAACATGTTAATATACGGGGTGTTTCATTTAAAAAAAAAATCGTTACGACTTTTGATGGAAGCCGAAACGTCGCTGTGTTGAAAATATTTTAGATCGATAGAACAGGTAAGAAAATGTAGGGTGATAAATTTTAAGAAAAATCCTCCGTTCCGTTTTCCATAAACGTCGAACGTGCCATCGACCGTGAATCACCCTGTATAATTAAAATAAATCATTATTATTGACCCGGGAGGGAGTCGATTTATAAAAATATTGTATTTACATCTGGTTTAAAATTCATAATTGCAAGCCATTATTTTTGTTCAATAGTGTTATTTATTCTTAAAACAGCGTTCTCTGCTGACTTCCCAATGGTGTTTTAATCTTACAATTATAAGTCTTATGCTGTATTCAAAAATGATTTTCGTTTTATTCTTAAAAAAAAAAGGAAATTCATTTTAGCCTATCCAAACTTCTTGAGGCGACTGTGGGTCAGTGGTTAGAGTGTCGAGCCGCTGTCATGAAGTATGCTGGTTCGAGACTGAGTCTCGGCAAATATTTGCAGTCGCCTCCTCTTGGAAAGCAATGACAAATTACCAAGAGTATAATTGCCTAGTCAACCTCTCCAAACTTGCCGTTCGGAAACGGCGTTAAAAAGTAGGTCCCGTATATCTGTGTAAAACAGCTAAACACACTCACCACAGGAATATGTGGAGAGGTGCCGAAACGTCAGGGAGACCTGATATGGCACTTAAAGAAGAAAAAAAAAGAAGAAACTAGATGTCAAGATCTGGTGAGTAAATGGGTTAGTTTATGTTTGAATCTTTTTCTCCATCTTCCATTTATTTTAAGCAAGTACCTGTTAAGCCTATGCCTAATCATTTAATATTCTCTTCTTTCTTATTTTTAATTTCGTTTACTCGTCGCTCAATCTGGAACTTGCCGTGTACGAAAATAGTGATCAAGATAAGAATTTGTATTTAAGGTCTCTAATCTAAGATTTTAATAGAATAATTTTATATTGCATATCAGAGGGCCTTGTCCCCTCAGGAGTTGAACCCGTTTATACCGTGAGTTGTATTTTTGAAAAAATTACATCTTATTTCCAAAAAAAGAAACTCAAACCTTCGGGAAAATATTGATCTCAACAAAAACACTTGTGTAAAAAAAGGCCAAGTTCGATTAATAAAATCCGTTTGCCAAAAAAAGTAGTGAGATCTAATGTGCTGCCAAGTTCAACATGATCAATTTATTAAATGAGTCGAGAATATATTAGTAACTTCAATTAAAACGCATGTTTTTCATTTCACATGTCCCTCTATATTTTTTATTGATTTCACATTTTTAGTTGAAATTATTTTCATAAAACTTGGCTTTTACGCATTAAATTATTATTATTATTGTTTGATAGGGCCTCCACCACTCCCCTCTTATTAAGATCCCAAGATATGGTGACTAGTAATTCTTGACATACATGGTAATGCGTAAAAGCCAAGTTTTATGAAAATAATTTCAACTAAAAATGTGAAATCAATAAAAAATATAGAGGGACATGTGAAATGAAAAACATGCGTTTTAATTGAAGTTACTAATATATTCTCGACTCATTTAATAAATTGATGATGTTGAACTTGGCAGCACATTAGATCTCACTACTTTTTTTGGCAAACGGATTTTATTAATCGAACTTGGCCTTTTTTACACAAGTGTTTTTGTTGAGATTTCACTTCTTTTTGTAAGTTGGATTTATCCTATAAATTTAACCCCTTCATTTCGGGCCCTGAAGAAGGAAAAGTTTCGATTTTTCAATTTCGTCCTTTATTAATGTGTCAAGCTTTACCAGTATGCCAAATTTCAGCATTCTAGGTTCATTGAATTTTTAGTTTATGTTAATTAAGCCTATAACTTTCACCCCTTCATTTCGGGCCTTGAAGAAGGAAAAGTTTCGATTTTTCAATTTCCTCCTTTATTAATGTGTCAAGCTATACCAGTATGCCAAATTTCAGCATTCTAGGTTCATTGAATTTTTAGTATATGTTAATTAAGTCTATAACTTTCACCCCTTCATTTTAGGTCCTGAAGAAGGGAAAGTTTCGATTTTTGGATTTTTCCCATTAATTGTACCCCAAACTCTACCTGCCTGCCAAATTTCAGCATTCTAGGGTTAGCGGAAGTACTCTAGAATTTTGATGAGTGAGTCAGTCAGTGAGTGATTGACGAAAAAGCCTATCTTTGGCTTCTTGTAACTTGGATGGTATAAACAGTAGAAATATGAAAATTTGTAATTTAGTTAAGCTTATGGACCAGTATTCTGGAAAAAAATTTCAGCCATGTAGAGAGTTTCATTACGAAGTTACAGAGGCGTCAAAATGGCCTGAGTTGTTTCCTGTAAAGGGTAGTCTGGCAGTGCACACATCCCCACTCGAATCGAACTTAGCTGGGGCACTGCCGTGCCCCCAGATATTTTATGCCTCATGGAAACTTGGCCTATTGTTGCCCCTCAAGCGAAGAGCTCTCTAGACAAACTCTGCAATATGATTTTTTCACCTGCTTCTAAAGAGAAGTCAAGGAAAGGTGTGAATTTTTATCAGACTAGGGTTACTTACTTAAATGGACCTCTGGATCATGCTCAATGTAGAATGAGAAAACGCTTCATTTAATTTGGACAGTATTTACTTGCATCCAAAAATGATGTAGATTGTTGCTTGGATCTGCTTTTGGAATCGATGAACGTGATTTTGGAGTTGAGATCCGAGCATTTGATTTTAGGTGGTGATTTTAACGCTAGAATTGGGGTCAAGGGTACAATCCAAGCTATTCGAGCCCCGATAGAGAAAAAAAGCTATACATCAGGCGAGATTGGCCAACGTGAGGGAAATAAGGTTTTCGTTTTACGGAAACTAGTATAGAATTAATCCGGATGAGTTGTGTTCCTTATGCAATTTAAGAGAAAAGGAATATCTAAGTCATATATTTTTCCGACTGTCCAATGTACAGGCGTAAAAGAAGTACCTGGGAATCTGTATGACTTATTTACGATTTCAGGCTTGGCCCATCTTAACAGCTTCTGAAGATGCTATGTTAGAATATCTCATTTTAGGTGAATAAATGTGAATTTTTGCAGTGTGTAAGTGTGAATGTTTAGTGTTGATGTGAATATATAGGATTATACGGATGGGAAATGGTAAGCATATGAAATAAGTTGTAAACAATTCCCAAATCCTAAGATATGGAGAGGTGAAATAAAAGTGAAATAAATAAATAATATATAAATTTATTATTAAATATAATAAATAAATTATAAATAATATCTTATTTTAAAACTATTCAATTCTATATTTTATATTAGATTTTTTTAGTTATATATTATATTTGTTATTCTAGTGTAATCACTTCTACAGAATTTGATTTAGTGTCTTGTTTACCTTGATTGCTTTTATCATTTTTATTGATTCTAGATTCTGATTTATTAATATTTTTCGAATCCGATTTATTGATTGATTGCATAGTTTTACTTTCAGATTTATTGATGGTAGTAGTAGTTTTATTCTCTGGTTTTTTGATACCTAGACCATTTTTACTTTCGGATTTATTTATAACTGCTGTATTTTTAGTCTCTAGTTTATTGATAACTGGAGTAGTTTTGATTTCAGTTTTATGGATAACTGAATTAGTTTTACTTTCTTGTTTATTGATAACTTGAGTAGTTTTACTTTCTGGTTTATTGATTACTTGAGAAATTTTACTTTCTGGTTTTTTGATTACTGGAGTAGTTTTACTCTCTGGTTTTTTGATAACTGGAATATTTTTACTTTCTGCTTTAGATACAACTTCAGTAATGGTGACTTTATCTTTCTGGGATATGGGAGCTTGATCATTTAAAAATTTAGGGGTTATTGTTATTGAAGAAGGAAGAGTTAAGGACAAATCTAAAGCTGTATCTTTATGAGTTAATTCAGTTTTTTTTCTTACATTTGCTGACGAGGTGGATGTGGATGAATGAGTAGCAGAGGAAGGATAAAGACTTTGCGAATTGGTCCCAGATACTGGGTTGGATGCAGTAGTCGTGATGGTTATGGATGATTTTTTATGTGAAGATGGGCCTGGCGGTCTTCCAACTTTTCTGTATTTTGATTTTTGAGAAAAATGTGAGCGTGGAAGATGCATAAAAGGGGGTCCTCTAAATAATGGTAAAACTGGAGATACACTAGAAGGGGATCTAAGAACGGGGTTTACTGATAGAGAGGAATTGGGGGAGTTATACGGAGAATGACGCGAATTTCCTGATGTAGTTCGAGAAGATGAGGAGGTGTTTTTAGTTAAAGAGGATGATGTGGATTTGGAAATAGATGTTGAATGTCCTTGACGTGATGCACTGTTGGCTGAATTAGTTCGCGAAGATGCTAAAAGAAAAAGAAATTAAATGTTTATTTAATGAAAACATATACTTAGATTAAAAAGGCATATCAATTAGACTTAAATCACTTCTTAGGATTCATGAATTTTGAAATATCGCTTGCACAGACACGCATATGAACAGACCACTAATAGTTGAAAATAGTCTTAGTGGTTTCAAGAGCCACACTCAAAACAATTTTTCAAGTGTAAATATATATATTTTAGAATCAATGCTATATTTCCACTTACTATTATGAATGGAAAGTACAAAATTATATATGAGACTTTTTTGGAAGTGGTATAGTCCAATTTTGAAAAAAAGCTTTTTAATGCCTGTTTTAGTTAGACATATAGCGTATTTGACTTAATAAATTCGAACTGTGAGGATGCTTAATTAAATTTCTCAGCAGAAATGTCAAATGCGCATGATAAGCACGCCCAATCACGGCTCGAGTGTATTAAGTCGAATCGAAAGATCTTCATGTTTATATTAACACCGTCAATGGTGTACATGTCCTCAGAAATTCATCGAAACAATTTTTAGCTGTTAAAGGTTAATTCAAGAATATTTTTTGAATCCTTATTCAATATTTAAATGGACTTATACCACTTAAAAAAAGGCTTGTGTATAATTATTTATCTTTCTAAAAATTGGCTTAAGGTAGATAAGTGATCATAGTAGAAATTTAAAGTTAGAGTTTCAAAAAATATATAAATACTACTAGTTTCAGATTGTATCATGAAAAATATATTTCAATTTCAGGAAGAGTGATCGTAGCCTTTACGAGATAGTATAACATTTTTAATTTAATTAAATTAACATAGAGACTTATGAGATTCTTCAACAAATAAATAATAAAATATAAAAATTATATTACAACTTACTTTGAAAAGTAAAAAGTTGTCATTAATAAGAACTTCTGTTAATTTACTCAAATCTCGAAAACGATATGACCAATCTTGTTCAAATTTAAGGTAGTTCTTTCACAAATGCAAAAATTCAAGAAGTCTTCGAAACTTGGAATATAAGTCATTAAAAGCATAATAAACACACTGTTAAAATTTGAAGACGTTTTACCCCACCAAACATGAAATAATTGCAATTAAAAATGACTTTTTTTCCATATGGTAGATAGGGAAAGGGTGGGGAAATGATCATTATTTTATTTTTTTTCATTGAAGGACTTTCACCATCTTGATGAAAAACTAATATTTGTTAGAATAATATATTCGGAGTAACTTAAAAAAAAATTATTTATCTCTTAGTTTTGATAAAAAACAAAAAAGACAAACATAATTGGGCGATTATTTTTAGTGGAGGGGATATAAGCACAATGGCTTGGAAACGATCCGGCAAGTATGTGTGTATCCATATAGAGATTTCGTAGTATGAGTGGTACAGTCACGTTAAAAAACATAACCTAAAATTTTCGTTCCGTTCATATTTATAGAGTGGTTACGAGGCTAAAACTTTTTGTGTGGATTGTCGCGAAAGAACCTCCTTAAACATATTTTTCATGATACAAATGGCTATCTTAAGATAGTATTTTGCTGAAACTCCCCACCTAGTGGTCAGCAGTTTAATGTTTTCAGACAAAACAAGGAACTTCTCGACAATCGAGGGTCGTGTCGTCATCGATCGCTCTCCCTACTGCTGAGTCTCGACTGCCCCAAGACCAGTCTAGCAGTCACGTTGCCACGTCCGGGTGTTGAAAATACTGTGTTCGGTTATAATGACGACGAGCGACTAGTAGAGTACGTGCATAGTTATCGTGTTTGACTAGCTCTTCATTGCTTGCTGTTCCTAATATATCTTCTTCACTATGAATTATATTAGGTTAGAGTTGGTGGTGTTTCTAACTCTAACCTAATATAATTTGTATAATGTTTCACTATAAACCAACACCGCGTTCCCTTAAATTATTTAATCACCAAGCTTTGGGATTCTTGACTTCACCCTCATTAATACCAATCGTCTAGTTTAATTTAAAACTTTTGACTTGAAATCCAAAAACAAGATTTCAACATCTTAACGATTTATTCGATCTTAAGTTTCTCTTCCCCTGAGAAGAAGAAAATAACAATCCCCATTGTCCATCCTCTTCTCCCCTAAACAACCCCTAATATAAAGACCATATATCTCAAAGCAATAGGTAGAAACCCCTTTCAAGTCAATCCTATCAAGTTTTCTTCACTATGCATAAACAAAATTCAAGTGAGAGGAGTTAAGTCTTAAAAAAGTTTCTGTGCCTCGCTTCATCATTCAGCAAGTGGTTCTTCATTTTTCCAAGTTTGGAATTTGCTGTTAAGGGCTAGATCTTCTTAACATAATCATAATTTCCTCTTCCAACAAAAAAGCTAGAATGCTATTAGAATTCATGTTGCGCGTGAGAGTGTGAGTACCTTTTACCTAAGCTAAGAATAAATTGAGCGGTGTGAGTCCTTGGCCGATGCGATGAGTGGTTTCATTGAAAAAACAAGCAGTAACGATCGGCATTCAGTTCTAGCCGTTACGGAGGGCAGTACCAGTGAAATAGTACCTTTATAAATTTTCTTCGAAACCCCAAGATCAAATTTCTACCTGATCTGATCATATAACCTTGATTGAAACAAACAATCATATAGATATTAATTAAAGAGTAAATAAATATTATATGTGATATTCATTTACTATGAGTTAAGGATTCTTGGTCACATATAATATTTATTTACTCTTATCTTTATTAAAGATGTTTCACCTTTCACCAACACCACAATCTCTACTAATTATAGATATTAATTTTTTTTAATTAGACGAGGTATAAACAAACGAAGTCTTTCCAAGCAAATAACTTTGTTCTCTCATAAGATTGTGTGATAGTTAATAAAATTTAAAATTATCATTTTTATCAGATAATAAAGTATAGTTTCTATATATTTCGTTAAAATGTGTTTACCTGAAGTATTTGTAAAATTAGC
Organism: Forficula auricularia; assembly: GCA_024734495.1. Taxonomy (NCBI): domain Eukaryota; kingdom Metazoa; phylum Arthropoda; class Insecta; order Dermaptera; family Forficulidae; genus Forficula; species Forficula auricularia. Next base: position 5,745,359 of record JALMQS010000291.1, on the reverse strand, counting down.
TCCCAATAGTCCCGGATTGGCTAGTGATGTGAGATTTGAAGTAGAAGGTGTCCCAACAGCAGCAACGGCAGCAGCAGCTGCTGCAGCGGCAGCTAGTGAATGAAGTAGATGAGTAGGACTGTTCATAGATGTTGAAGATGGTGAAATTGTGGTTGTTGTGTTTGAAAATGATGAGAGAGAGGTTTTAGTAAGCTGAGGCACAAGTGGGGAGGGAAGTTGCAAAGCGGCTGCTGATAAAAGGGAAGTATAGTACGAGGCAGATGCTTGTTGCCAAGAAGCCATGTCCAAATAATTCGAATTACTTAAAGAGGAAGATTGTGGAAGACCAGATGAAGTCTAAAATAAAAAAAGATTTCATTAAAAGATTTTCCATTTTTGTTTTTAGAAATAATTTAATGATGAGTAATAAAATATATTTTTTACCATGAGTGGATTGTAATTAGAAGTAAGACTAGATGCTGTTGAGCTAATTATAGATGCAGCGGTTGTATTTGCTTGTGACCCTTGTCCTGTTAAAGGGATAGAACTAGACGATGTAACCGTAGTAACACTCCCTGATGCAGGCATTGTTAAATTCTAAAATAAAGTCAAAATAGATTAATTCAATATTATTATTATTATTATTATTTTTTAAATCAAAAATCTACCAAGACTGACATATGGGTAGACAGAGGAACCAAGTTAAATAAAAGCATGTCATAATAATGTTATAAATAAAAGAAAAAGTAATAATTTTTATAAAAAAAATAAAACAGACTTCAAAAAAATTAAATGCAACAAATAAAATAATAAGAACTCAAAAATAAAATAAAAATGCACTAAAAGGTATAAAATAATTATCTAATTTAGTTGCAACTAAACGACGAAATATTAACATGAAATCACTTTTTGAAGTCGGTGCCAAAAATATACATTTTATGAATCGAACTCGATGGATCTTACTTAGTACGTTTGGCGGGTACGCTCGCTTATATAGTTTGTTTAGCACCGACTTCAAAAAGTTATTTCATGTTAATATTTCGTCGTTTAGTTGTAACTAAATTATATAATTATTTTATATCTTTTAGTGTATTTTATTTGATTTTTAAGTTATTATTATTTTATTTGTTGCATTTAATTTTTTTGAAGTCGGTTTTATTTTTTTATAAAAATTATTTTTATTTTTCTCTTTTAGTGATGTTATTAATAGTGACTTAATATAATACCTTGCATGCATCTCGTAAGAGAAAGCGTAGGGCGAATGAATCAGAAAATGATAATAAAATTCAATTCATAAATATAGAAATTCTCTCGAAACGTTTGCGGGTTTTAAATGAATGTTTTAAGTTGTTTTTTTTATAAAAGATTTTATTTATTATAATTTCGATTATTTGTTCATAAGAATTGGAGATTTACGTTATTTCGTCATTGATCATATCATCAGAACTTGACCAAATTAATATGGGACCACTCCTAAGGTACTCCCTTTCCAATAAAAAAAGAATCATCGAAATCGGTTCACAATTGGCGAAGAAATCAGGTAACATAGAAAATTCAATCGAATTGAGAACCTCCTCCTTTTTTGAAGTTGGTTAAAAACAACGAGTTGAGTTGGTAGGCACTGAGTCAGTTCATTGAGGACCATCTCCCAAATTTCAATTCTAGTAAGAATATGGCATGTGATAGAGAAAATCAATGAAGAATGTTTTTGAATCATGTATCTATAAATTTTTAATTTAATTTTCCCCATATTTATAGAGTAGATTTTAGTAAAGGAAGGAAGTTTAATGAATATTGTTTGTTGGTCAAAATATTAATTATTTTAAATAAAATTAAGATAAATAAAGCTAAATTACCTGGATTTGTTGTTGAGCTTGAGCCTCAGCTTCGGCTCGAGCTCTGGCTGCTCGTTGATTCGCTCTTTCTTGAATACAAAATTTTACCGCCTGGTCGAAAGTTGCATTTTCTGTTCTCGTTCTTTTTTTATAAGCTTCCACAAGTAGACTACCAAAAGCTGTAGATAATTTTGGAGGCAAATGTTTTTGTACACGATTATATGCTCTAATAAAATAGAAAAAAAAACGTTAGAAATGGTAATTAAAAATACTAAATTGTTTTTAAATGCTAACTTATTTATATCAAGAAGATGTTGAATTGAGGGCTGAACTTGATCTCGTGTCTTAGCTCTAAAAGCTTGTTGGCAAAATGTAAGTGCTTCTTGAGCAAGTTGTTCTCTTTCAGATTCCCGAAGATATTTTCTAAAAAAAAAAATAATATTTAATAAAATCAATTAATAGATTCTGAGTTAAAGCTTCGTCTAGTGTGAATGTATAATAATGTGAATATATCAACTTCTCTAATCGACAGTGCCGGATTATAGTAAGGGCGTACCGGGCGCTCGCCCGGGGCCCGGTCAGCCGTAGATAAAAAAAATATGAGTAAAGAAAAAAACATATTTCACCTCGTTTTGATTTTATATATTATTTATCTATTTTCTTATTTTTTCTATAGTAAAGTTTATTTTTTTAATATTATTATTGTTACTATTTGTAGATTTAAGTTTTAGAACATGTGTTTCATTTATTTACCAATAGTAAGTAAAGAAAAAAACATATTTCACCTCGTTTTGATTTTATATATTATTTATCTATTTTCTTATTTTTTCTATAGTAAAGTTTATTTTTTTAATATTATTATTGTTACTATTTGTAGATTTAAGTGTTAGAACATGTGTTTCATTTATTTACCAATACCAAATTTCTTATTATTTTTTCCCAACTTGCCCTTCCTTTGACAAAAATTTTGCAATATTTTTATTGTTTTAATACTAACCTAACAAAAAAAAAAAAATTATCTGTAAATATACAAAATAAAAAATTAGTAAAAGTGTTAAAAAAAAATTTGGGGGGGGGGGATATATATATACCGCCCGGGGCCCTAAGAACCCTACATCCGGCAATGCTAATGGAATAAATTGGTTCACGTAATAATGGTTTCCGCTTTTGTAAATCAATGAGCTTATTAGAGTTCCGCAGGGAGATAAAATATTCGATGTCTGAACCTTTCGTAACATGATAAACATCTAAACTGTAATTAAATTCGTTACACACAGGTAACAGGTAGCAATTATCTGAACATGTTGCAAATATGGTTATTCCACAGCTGCGTAAGGACAGTACGAATTTTCTGTCTCAATAAGATGGAGCTCCGACCCATTGGGCTATCCAAAGCCCATCCAAGTTCGTAGTTACTTAAACTAAGAACTTCCTCAAAGCTGGATTGAACGTGCGGGAAACGATGATTTATCATTTGGCCACCAAGATCCCCGGATGTTACGCCTAGTTATTTCTTTTTATGGAGTTCTATTAGAGATCTTGTTTATAAACCACCATTGCCGAAAACACTCAATGAACTTAAAGAACTCATCAATGTTGCAGTAAGAACTATTGACAGTAAAACTGCAAAATGTTTTGAACAAACTTGATTACAGATAAAATCAGAAATTTTTTTAATCATATCTACTTATTAGAGATTGAAAAAAAAATGTATTTATTAGTTACGGGACCTAGAATCAGAGGTAATACATCGAGCAATAAAGGCCTCGAAAATATCGGGTTGCCTTAACAGTACAATCTGGTTAAACCAATATTTAAGAACGGAGGCCAAGGTACGAGTCTACAAAACCGTGGTACTTCCAATATTAACATACGCAGCTGAGACAAGAGCCGACACTGCAAAAACTTCTCAATTATTGGAAACAGCTGAAATGAAGACATTGCGAAGGATAATGAACGTGACCAGGCTCGATAGAATGAAGAGTGAAGATATTAGAGAAAAATGTGGAATACAAAAGGTGGGAGAATGGATCAAGAGAAGAAGAACAGAATGGTACGCGCATGTGGGAAGAATGACAGAAGACCGACTGGTAAAGAAAGTGATGACCAACAATCTGGTTGGAATAAGAAGTAGAGGTCGTCCCAAGAAAAGATGGTATGACGATCTGGAAGAAACAAACCTATAGGTTTAAAAACAAGAAGAAGAAGAAGTTATGGGACTCTTGATATCAAATTCCCAAACGTAGGTAGACGTATTTAGTAAATATCAGGGTAGTCAAATAGAGAAGAAAATAAGAGATTTGATTTTTTTTTAATTTTGAAAGAAGTAAAAAAATGAATACTTGTCTGCATCTGGTGTTACACGAAGAGATAAATAAAGTTGTAATAGTGTCGTCGAATCTTTCATTCTAGTCAAAACTTCCATCAATAGTTGAACACATCGACTCATATGAGAAGCAAATGAACCAGGGCGATCTACTTCACTGACTGGAATCCGCCAAACACCCTTTAAAAATATAAGAACATATAAAAAAATATTTCAAATAATATTAATTATTTCATTAAATTACTATAAGTAACATAAATTTATTTTTCTATTCATTATTTAAACTCCTTTCAATTTTCAAGTCTATAAAATTTTTTAGAAACAAAAACGATACATGTTTTGGGTTTTTTCTAATTCTACCTATCCTCAGTGGTGATATTTTACAGACAGATAAATTAACATCTTCCAGAATGAACAAACAAGAATTTAATGCACATATCATTATTTTTTGACCATCTTCCAGCTCAAAAGTTAGCTCACTGAGAAAGGGTTAAGAAAAATCCGTAACATTTATGGATATTGTTTTTAAAAATATCTTAAAACATTATTTTATAGGCTGGACGTTGAAAGAAGATTGAATAAAGAAGAGAAAAATATATTTATTTTGTTTTTAGTAAAATAAATAAATCAAGAATAAGATTATAAATTAATTAAATAACTTACATTAAAGAAATTAGTATTTTTACGATCAGCAAACAGACCCTGGATATTCTGCGAGTTTTTAGATTTATACTTATTTCCTAAAAGTAATTCTTGAGCATATTCCAAGTTGTAGTGAATCGATGAACGAAAATAAAAGTGGGCAAGTCGGAATAGAGATTTATAATGTTGTGGAAAACGAGATAAACAATTTTCTAAAGCCTCTATACATTTCTCGATAAGAGGCCAAACATCTGCAAAAAATACAAGTTTTAGTTAGTTTTATTTATCTTATTATATTATATTTATATAGAATCGGTATCTCGAAAAAGGCTCTAATGATTTGGATGAAATTTACGGGTTAGGTGGGTTTTTGGGTTGGCAATTCGATCTGTTACGGTCTCATCTTCGGCTAAGTTGTTTTTGATGGGTTTTTTGTTAATTCCGGGAATCGTGGGATTTTTTAAGAGGATTTTAGGAGAAAATAGAAAATCAATTTTAATTTTTTATTATAGCCAACTTCTGCCTATTATGACAATGTCACTCACTCTTACTATCTATAGCATATAGAGGCACATTGAGTCCCTAAACTCATGTTCGAAGGATAATGTTTGACATAAGGGTGACAATATAGATATATGTTTATTTGCATCAAACAGAGGACACTCTTTTTAATGTATTCCTAAAAATTACAAGTGTGTTGCTCTGCATATTGCAAGATATGAATACCCAGTCTATAAGAGGATATTGGAATAATGTTTATCATTGCGAGGTGATGGGCAAATACCAGTTCGGATAGAATTAGTCAAATTTATCAATTAATAGATATACATGATTACCTTTTTTAGGTTCATCTCCCTGAGGGACAGCAGATTGTTTTTTGGCGATTGGTTTATTTTTATTTGTATTATTTGCGGTTTTGGACGAAATATTCTGAGAAGATGATGATTCTGATGTACTTTCTGTAGTAGATTCTTCGTCATTATCTGAATCATCTATATTATCAGAATCATCATCTTCATTATCAGAATTATCTTCTTCTGCAGAACTAGACTCATCAGCTTCGCTACTAGAAGAACCTTCATCAGCATCCTCATTACTAGAAGTTGTTTCAGATTCCACAGAATCTTTAATTTGTCTTTTATCATCCAGTTGTTTCTTTAAATTTTCTGAGATCGAAGAAGTTGGATTATCTTCCTGGACAGATATTGTTACTGGTTCTGCCTTTTCTATTTTAGAAATGGGAAAGAAAGAATTAGTAGGTAATACCATATATAAATGGAGTCAAAACTAAGTCTAAGAAGATGTAAATTTGTAAAATTTGAAGTATAATAATTAAATTAGAGAATAAAGATAAAAATTTATTATAAACAAAAGGATTGCCTGGAGCACGAATGCGGGATCTTCGAGTGACGCGCGCGATGCTCTTTTAAGGTAGTTGTTTCTCGACAATACAAGCAAAAAGTTAATGCTAGAGTATATCAGGAGTATATAGAACAGAAATAAGGATTCATAATTCATAACCCCAAAACTTTTTGCTGTCTATGTACCACTACTAGCCAATCCCGTGCTCGTTTGACAAATCTGGCAACACTGTTCGAGCTTGTATATATTTTATCATAGAAATTTCAGATAAAGTACATTATAAAGGGAGATTTATAAAACAAAAAGTTCTTAATAAGCGATTGAAAGATGTTGCGACAATGGCTGAAGCGAAAAAACGTCAAAAAAATTACTAAAGTTAATCCACTTTTTAGGTTAAATAAATGCGTTGTTGCCTGCTTGTTTTTAATGTAAATTTTTCATTATTTATTCATTATTATCTCAGAAACTGTGTGTAACTATGAATTAAAATTTTCTTAAAAAATGTATTAGTTATTGTTTAATGCTGGTTTAGTTTTTTATAACAATGGAAAGAAGAGTTTCTTAATTATAATTAAATATGTATGTAAACTTTCCGATATCCCGTATAGTGCAATATATTAGAGTTTGAAAAACTCTATCTTTGGAATTTAATATCTCCGGAACTATATTGTTCATAAATTTCGTTTTGTCACCAATCGATGCAGAAGTATTTAAATAATAATCTGATTAAATTTCAAAAAAATCCTAAGAAAACGCATATGGTGAAACAACTACCTTAAAGAGAAACTTTAACTAACCCAGATTGAAACTAATGTCTAATGCCTATATAAAGAGAGAATTTTTTCGTTACTCATTTTGGGGCTCTGACTAATTGGGAGGCGTTTATTGTTTTATAATAAAGAATATTTACCTTGACTTTGAAGTTTTTTTTTGGATTTTTCATTATCAGAGTTGGAGGCGTTTATGTTTACACTGGCCACAACATCAGATACTAGATCTTCAATTACCTGATGCACATCTTGTTCAGAGGTAGAGATCTATTTCAAAAAACAATTATGAGCATTTCATATTAAATTAGTAATAATAAATAAGTACAATATAATAAATTTACTTGTTCTGAAGGATAATTATCGAGTTTTATTTTTTTTGTTGTATTTTCTTCTGTTTCACCTATAACTTCATTTATGTTCCTCTTATTTTGCAATTCATTATCCGGATTTTGGATTTCGCATTTTCTAAAAAAATTGATTTCATTATTTGAGGAGACGAACAAATAAAATATTTAGATAAATACTTTGAGCGAAGCATAAATGGGCACTTTTTAGCAATATCTAGAGCTCTTTCCATAACTTCATAGGAAGAAACTACTATTCCAGTTCGTTCATTTTCTTCTAAACGTTTTAAAATTGAGGCATGAACGCGATAATAAACTTCAAGTGCCTCTACGGAAAGGTTTTGTGGATTGTTGTATGTGATGACTTCAGGGTAAGCTGCCTTGCAAGCTTCTAAAAGATCAAAAGCCTTAAAAGAAAGAAAAAAAATTAATAGTAACTTTTTAAAATATGATGTTTTTAATTAAAGTATATAGAAAGGTAAGAAAAAAATCATTTTATAGACACCAGGACCTCACATATCAGGTGTGAAGCTCTAAGCAACTGAGCTACAAGTCCTCCAATTTCAAATCAATCTTGAATGTATAGATCGTATTTCATTTAAACTAAAACCTTACCTTAATTGAAAAGTTTTTGTTTTTTGCCGAGAGTAGCAGAGTTGTTGATTCACAAAGAGAAACAAAGAGGTTGTCCTCTGCTTGATGCAAATAAACATACACACATATATATATATTTATTTATTTATTAATGATGTTATGTACATAGGTCAGAGTAGACCCTTATAGTGTACAATCAAAAAAAGAAAAAAGAAACTGACAAATATAGAGATTAACAATATAAAAAAAATGAAATATAAATTAGATACAAAAATACAAGAAACAGAACAAAACGTAAAAAAATACAAAATATAAAATACAAAATAGAAATACAAAGTATAAGTATATTACAAAATATAAATTACACAATATAAAATATAAGTTAGAGGCTATAGCATTAGCATGATAGGGCTTCAGTGAGTCCACGCAGAAAGCGATGATCGAGATGATATATCTGTATATATATTATTTATTTGTTTGAGACTATAGTTTCGAAGACTTGGTCTCATCATCAGTCTTTCTTCAATTATAAATGTTTTTCATAGAGTCAATATCATGCCGACATTTATAATTGAAGAAAGACTGATGATGAAGACCAAGTCTTCGAAACTATAGTCTCAAACAAATAAATAATATATATACAGATATATCATCTCGATATATATATGTGTATGTTTATTTGCATCAAGCAGAGGACAACCTCTTTGTTTCTCTTTGTAAAACCTTACCGTATTAGTGTCGCTAAAATCTCTGTCTATCTGTCAGATATAAGATACAAACTTGAAAATTTACAGGTTCTATAGTATATAGTTATATTTTCGCAAATAAAAATCGTATTAAATTTTAATTTTATTATTTTGGGAAGGGTCGAATTTTATGTGGGGTCAAAAATAGAATTTTTTTATCTCAGAGTCTAAAAATGGAATTTTGTGTCGTGACTTTGAGGAAATTTGAATTATTTTCCAAGCTTTGTAGCTATGATTCACTAAGAGATGTTATATTTGTAATATATTTCTATTTAAAAGTTTGTTTGAATTATTTTATATAGTTATCTTATAAAGAGTTGTATACATATTTAATAAATTTGTACCTTGCAATAATGTTGTAAATAATTCGATTTAAAATGATGGTGTGAAAGAACTCTAAAGGGGCCGGTTTTAGGTGATTTTTGTAAAAAATCCACAATTTTATTCATTACCTCATTATTAGAGACCGGATTCCTATGCAATTGCATATTTTGTTTGCCGCCACATAAGAGCCAGGGATCAATTATCTTTTTTTTTTTTTTTTAATGCAATCGAATGCAAGAAGGGGTGCACCAGTAAAGATGCAGCCCCTATGGATCTCGAAAGACCCTTGCATTACCGAAGAGAAGAGAAACTTGATTAAGTGAGAGGGTGTAGACGTAGGTGTCTATGCACTCCGGTTTTGAAGGTTTGAAGATTATAGGTGCTGGGAAAGATAGAGGCTGGAAGAGAGTTCCAGTTCCTTGAAGTCATGGGGATATATGTATTGGCGAATGAAGTGGTCCGGCACTTTTCTAATTTAACCGCGAAAGAGTGTTGGGAGTCGGCAAAACGCGTGCTACGTGCAAAGCATGCTTTGGGGGGAATTATTGATTTTATCTCATCAGAGCACCTGCCGTGATAGTATCTATAGAAAAGGGAAAGGGCAGAGACATCTCTTCGATGAGCCAGCGAGTCGAGGGAGTCGGTGAGGGTAGAATCGTCAATTAGCCTGACGGCTCGTTTCTGAATTGCATCCAGGGTAGCAAGAGAGTATTTTGAGGCCCCTCTCCACAGATGAGAGCCGTATTCGAGACAGGGGCGGATTTGGGCCTTGTAGATGGTGAGAAGTTGTGGGGGTTTGTAAAATCGCTTGGACCTGAATAAGAAGCCAATCTTCCTTGCTGCAGATTTCGCCACAGAGGAGATGTGTTCATTCCAAGACAGGTCAGATGCGACAGAGACGCCCAGCATGGATAGGCTGTCACACATTTTTAGGGTATTCGAATCGAAGAGAATATCAGGGAAATCTTTATTTTCGCGCCTAGAAATTAGACAACATTGAGTCTTGTTTGAATTGAAGTTAACTAAATTTTGTGAGCCCCATTTATTCAGTTTGTCTAGGTCGAGAGTAATTGAGGAGGTAACATTGATTCGATTGTTCGGGAGTGAGGGTTTACCGTGTAGAGTGCTATCGTCGGCGTAACAATGAGTGGGGTTTGCCGTTTGATCGAAAAGGTCGTTTATATACATTAGGAAAAGTGTGGAGGAGATTACGGAGCCTTGGGGAACACCAGAGTTTGTGGAGAACGATTCAGATGATGTTCCATCCACCACAACTTTTATACTTCGGTTTGTCAGAAAGCTTTCTATCCATCTATCCATCTATCCGAATCATGCATCTAGGATACTGTGGTTTAAATTTTATACTGCATATTTTTGCAAATTTGAGAAATACTGCATATTTTTGCATATTTGAGAAGTATTGCATAAAATTGCATATTTTAAGAATGTTGCATAAAATTGCATATTTGAAGGATTTTTTGTTCAAATATTGCCTATTTCGCGCCAAGTACAGATTTTTTAAAAGTACATTTTCAGAGAAAGAATGAAAAAAAAATGAAGAAATATATATATCTAAAGTTCCTTTAAATTTTCCCCTATTACATCGAAGGATGTGGAGTGCTCCTTTTCATTCTATAAATCAATTGTAAGTGACCGTAGACATAATAACCTGAAGATAATTTAGAAAAATACTTGTAATCATAGATTATTCACAATTACAATCAAATTTGTTAATTATTTCTTTTTTTTAATGGTCTTCGGTAACTATAACCTATTTTGGCCATTGAGAGTTCGTGTGTGTGTGTGTAAATTAGTGTAGTGATCAGATTGTAGCCGGACAAATATTTGCATTATTTTATTAGCTTATTATTCATATGTCAATAAGAAAAGCTTGTTAATATAAAAAAAATAAAAGCAATACACAATACAATTGTGTCTGTTAAATAAAACTACCCCCCGGTATTTTTTCGATCACATTTTTTAAAACATTATTATACAGGGTGGCGCAGATGGATCGGGTGGTTTTAAAATACTTGTCAAACTGTGTCGGGTGGTTTTAAAATACTTGTCAAACTGTCAATTTTAAAGGTATTGGATTGAAATAAAGTGCAAAACGTGTAGTTACAATGGAAGTTTATTAATAAAAAATTAGTAAAGTTAGTTTTTAAAAATTACATCCATCAAATGCCCTCCTTCTCGAGCGACGTATTCTTGGAGTCGGTCCTTAACGTTCTCTTCAAGTTGTGGGAGCAGGCGGTTACTGTTAATTTGCAGCGTTATGTGAACATGATTGAAGAATTTCTTCTCCCACAACTTGAAGAGAACAATTACGACATGGACAATATGTGGTTCCAACAAGACGGGGCAACTGCACATACCGCTAGGATATCAATGCAAGCTGTACGCGCTCTGTTCCCTGCCCGTTTGATTTCCCGTAATGGAGATCTCCATTGGCCCCCTCGCTCATCGGACCTCACGGTATGTGACTTCTTCTTATGGGGCTATTTAAAAGCAAGGGTGTACATGAACAAACCCCGGACCATTCAGGAGTTGAAGGTAGCAATTCACAACGAAATCACATTAATTCCTGGTGATGTGCTTGAGCGGGCAATGCGGAACTTTAAGGACCGACTCCAAGAATGCGTCGCTCGAGAAGGAGGGCATTTGATGGATGTAATTTTTAAAAACTAACTTTACTAATTTTTTGTTAATAAACTTCCATTGTAACTACACGTTTTGCACTATATTTCAATCCAATACCTTTAAAATTGACAGTATTTTAAAATCACCCGATCCATCTGCGCCACTCTGTATTTATTATGTTTATTTTATTCAAGAACACCTATTATTTTTTTGAGTTTAAAGATTTTTTAATATATTAAATATAATGAGAATTTTGTGAAATTTTTTTACTCAATAAAAGTATCTACATATTTGACACTTGGTGTCTATAGCTTACTTTATCATTTTATTTCTTTCATAGCACTCCTTCAAATATATAGTCTTTTTCTCTTCAATTTTAATTTTTTAGTGCATAAAAACTTTAATTTTGGCAATTTTTACTACATATATTTGCATATTTCAAAGTATTCTGCATATTACTTGCATACTTCAGCCTTTTTACCTGCATATTTTGGCAGTTTTTACTGCATAAAAATCCGGTCTCTACTCATTATCAACGACGAAGAAGAACAAATTTGCTATCTCAAGTATTTTGGGATACGGAACCCTTAGTATGAGATCCGACTCGCACTTGGCTAGCTTATTTCTTTTTTTCTTTATTTTTTAGTTCTAAGCGACTTCAGACTTTAGAGCTTCACATCGGATTTGTGAGGTCCCGGGTTCGAATTCCAACTAGTCATTGTTTCTATATTTCTTTCCTTTAATTTAATTATAATAAATTGTCTTCTTTTAAAACGGGTCTGATTTGGAATTTTGTGTCGTGACTTTCTATTTCTATTTGAAAGTTTGTTTGAATTATTTTATATAGTTATCTTATAAAGACGTGTATACATATTTAATAAATTTGTACCTTGCAATAATGTTGTAAATAAGAATGTCTCTCTCTATCTCTTTTTTCAGCAACTTTTCCCAGCATATATTGATGAAGCCATCGTTCATCTTGCAATCCAACAGTCTCACCAATGGAATACCAAACCTTTAAGGAAATTAGTATTAAATTAATTTATTGTTAATATTACATTATATTGAAATTTTATTTTATTTACCTTATTAGCTTTAGTAAAACAGTCGACTGCAGTATCCATCATGGTTTCTTTTTTTGCTTCTAAAATGTCAAACATTTCAAGGGAAAGACTTGTTGTTTCCTGAAAGAAAAAAACATTAAAATTATCCCTGGCAAGAAGAGTTTTAAATAATTTATATTAAATATAAATGAAACAATTTTTGAAAAAATAGGGTATTTAAATTTGAGGTCAAAGGCAGGCAATTCGGCAAGATTGTTGAGCCAGGCTTGATCGAAGGCCTTTGAAATGTCTGTTGTGGATTAATTTATGTGATTCCATATGCCAAAGAATTTGCTCGTTAATGTAGTTGTTTCGGGACAATACTAGCAAAAAGTTAATGCTAGAGTATATAGAACAGACAATAAGGATTCATAATCCCAAAACTTTTTGCTGTTTATGTACCACTTCTAGCCAATCGCGTGCTCGTTTGACAAATCTGGCAACACTGTCCGAACTTTGTATATATTTTATCATAGAAATTTCAGATAAAGAACATTATAAAGGTTGATTTATAAAACAAAAAGTTCGTAATAAGCGATTGAAAGCTGTTGCGACAATGACTGAAGCAAAAAAAACGTCAAAAATATTACTTAAGTTAACCCACTTTTTAGGTTAAATAAATGCGTTGTTGCCAGCTTGTTTTTAGTGTAAATTTTTCATTATTATCTCAGAAACTGTGTTGTAACTATGAATTAAAATTTTCTTAAAACATGTATTAGTTATTGTTTAATGTTGGTTTAGTTTTTTTATAACAATGGTAAGAAGAGTTTCTTAATTATAATTAAATATGTATGTAAACTTTCCGATATCCAGTATAGTTCAATGTATAAGAGTCTGAAAAATTCTATCTTTGGAATTTAATATCTCTGGAACTATATTGTTCATAAATTTCGTTTTGCCACCAATCGATGCAGAAGTATTTAAATAATAATCTGATTAAATTTCAAAAAAATCCTAAGAAAACCCATATGGTGAAACAACTACCTTAATGACCTTTTCCATGATTTTAGAAAGAATTTAAGTGATAGAGATTGGTGATATTTGAGGAATCACCTTTTTTCAATTGGTTGAATTCTGGCTATTTTACAGCTCTCAGAAAGAGGTGAATGAATTTGCATTGAATTATTAATTATTTATTTCTTGCAGAGATGTCATCCATATCGTGGTACATTTTTTTGCCACTATCAAAAGAAAAATAAAGAAAATTATTCACCTGTTTTAGACGACGAGAGCAAAAAGAATGCATCATATAGACAAACGATCCAAATTCAATCCAAAGTGTAGATTGTGATGGTCCAAGCCGAAGTGCTTGTCGGAAGCAAACTTCGGCTTCATCTGCTTTTTTGAGAAACTCTGCTTCATTTTTCACTTGTTCGCACTTTATAAAAAAATATCCATTTAAAAAAAAATCAAATTAATTATAATAGAAAGAAATATTTACTTACTGAATTCAATTTGATTTCAAGTTGATTGGCATGGGCCAATCCAAGTGCAGCCCAAGAATCAAGGCGAACAGGCTCAATGCAGACATCCAAAGTATAGAATTGAATTGCTTTATCCTATACAAATTCAATTAATTAATTTAGATAGTGTTGATAATTTTTGATTAAATAAACATTATTTCAAATAAAATTGATATTTTCTTTTTGTTTCCATCCCAAAAGGAGAGCATTATGAATGGAGGTGGCTGAAGGATAACATTTCCCATTAGATTAAGTAAGAATGGATATAAAACAATAACTTTTAAGGAGTTAGGTGTTGGTTCTAAGTGAAACATTTTAATATAATAATAAAACTTTATTTAAAGCTTAATTTGTTTGAAAAGGCCAAGACATATTTCATAGAGAATTAAATTCTCTATAAAAAGATGAGGATGGTAGAATTGACGATACTAAAAATTAGAACAATTTGAAGTTGAAGTTTAATGCATATTTGAGTTTGTAGTTGTTTATCAAAAGAAATGTTTCAGCTAAACCACCTAGATTGCTTATATTTCATGAGAAAATATCAGAATAAAATTTAGTGTTCGATTTAATTGATGTAATACGAAAATAAAAAGTTATTTTAAAATTTCTCTAAATTATTGGATAAGAAATACTTGGTAGGATTCACATTAAGATATTAAAAAATAAAACCGACTTCAAAAAAATTAAATGCAACAAACAAAATAATAATAACTTAAAAATCAAATAAAATACACTAAAAGGTATAAAATAATTATGCAATTTAGTTACAACTAAACGACGAAATATTAACATGAAATCACTTTTTGAAGTCGGTGCCAAACAAACTATATAAGCGAGCGTACCCGCCAAACGTACTAAATAAGATCCATCGAGTTCGATTCATAAAATGTATATTTTTGGCACCGACTTCAAAAAGTGATTTCATGTTAATATTTCGTCGTTTGTAACTAAATTATATAATTATTTTATATCTTTTAGTGTATTTTATTTTATTTTTAAGTTATTATTATTTTATTTGATGCATTTAATTTTTTTGAAGTCGGTTTTTTTTTTTTTTATAAAAATTATTTTTATTTTTCTCTTTTTAGTGATGTTATTAATAGTGACTTAATATAATACCTTGCATGCATCTCGTAAGAGAAAGCGTCGGGAGAATGAATCAGAAAATATTAATAAAATTCAAGTCATAAATATAGAAATTCTCTCGAAACCTTTGCGGGTTTTAAATGAATGTTTTAAGATTTTTTTTATAAAAGATTTTATTTATTATAATTTCGATTATTTGGTCATAAGAATTGGAGATTTTCGTTATTTCGTCATTGATCATATCTTCAGAACTTGACCAAATTAATATGGTACCACCCCTAAGGTACCCTCTTTCCAATAAAAAAAAATCATTAAAATCGGTTCATAAACAAAGAAGTTATGCCTGAACAAACATATCAAAAAAAGGTCCAATAGCAATGAAAAAAAAAAACGGGACCAATCGGAAACTATAGTAGACTGAACCCAATGCAAAAAAAAATCATCAAAATCGGTTCATAATTGACTAAGATATAAGGTAACATAGACACAAAAAAAAAAATTCAGTCGAATTGAGAACCTCCTCCTTTTTTTGAAGTCGGTTAAAAATAAAACGGATTTATTTTTGGAGAGACTTTAATCTTGATATATATATTTCGGGTGGCTAACCCATCGTCAGGAGCAACAGAAAGTAACTTTTTTATCCAATAACTTACTGTTACTTACAAGTTACTTTCTGTTGCTCCTGACGATGGGTTAGCCACCCGAAATATATATATCGAGATTAAAGTTTCTCCAAAAATAAATTCGTTTTATTTTAACATCTTAATGTGAAACCTACCAAGTATTTTTTATCCAATAATTTTTAAAAATGTTTCACCAAGTACCAACACCAAATTTCTTAAAAACTAAAATTTCTCTCTTATGCCAATTGAATCATGATTTTTTTTTTTGAACATTTTAAAGACAAAACAAGCTTTCATTTTCGCCTGCGTAGGAAAACCCATCTCCTCATATTGAGCAATGGCGACTACTGTCTTAAAAATTCCAATCACACCTCGTATATGTTTATTTGCATTAAACAGATGACAACCTCATTGATTTTCTCTTAAGAATCACCACCTTTGCTACTCTCGGCAAAAAAAATTATTTTGAATTTTAAATTTAATATGTTGTAATCTCTAATATTGAGATTACAACATTATATTTATCATAATCAGAAATTTTTGGAATGGTAGAAAAAATTATTTTATTTAAACATATTTAACAAATATTATACTTACTAAATCACTATTTTTGAAATAATAATCGGCTAAAATATAATAAATACATCTGAGATTAGAAATAATCTTCCGATTTGGGGGTAATTTTGGCATTTCTTTTGTGCTTCCGTTGATAAAGAGTTTCATTTTATCAAGTAATTGAGCTAAAATTAAAAAATGATACATATTAAGTATAATATTTAAGGATCAATATTAGAATTAAATTTATTAGAATAATTAATAAAAAACAAACCTGGATCTTCTTGAGATGGAATTAATGTGACAATTCTTCTAAATAGTGGTTCAAGTTCTGCGTTTAGAGGGCCTGGTTGATTGGAATCGAATTCAGGTAATTCTGAAACTGAGTTTGTGTATAAATCAAATAACTGGAGGGCTCTTGATATGGTCAATGGAAGAGCAGGCACCCCATGTTCTTGAAGATATTTTGTCTAAAGTCAAAAGAAAAATTGAATTGGGTTAGTTTAAAGAAATATTTATTTATTTTCATGCAAATGCTATTTATCGAGAAAAAACTGAGGGCTAGGTTAAGTTAGCGTATCTTTTTCGTGTCAATCATTATTTTCTCAACATAAACCATAATTAAATTAATAAGTTGTTGTAGGGAAATAAGGACAATAGCTAATGCAAATATTTTTTATTTTATGTCAACTTTGTTGACTTCCTCAGGGCTCAAACAAATTAACTTCTTTGCACATTTATAAAATGACAAATATGCAAAGAAGTTAATTTGTTTGAGCCCTGAGGAAATCAATAAAGTTGAGGAAACGTTGGCATAAAATAAAAAATATTTGCATAAGCTATTGTCTTTATTTCCCTACAACAACTTATTAATTTAATCGATGGACATAAACGAGGGGTGATCCGCGATTGGAAGTAGGTGTACACCTCTTTGGAAGTATTTTGAAAGTACTTGGAAATATTTGGAAGTACTTGGGAATATTTGAAAGCACTTGGAAATATTTGAAAGTGCTTGGAAATATTTGGAAGTGCTTGGGAATATTTGGAAGTACTTGAAAATATTTGGAAGTACCTGGAAATATTTGGAAGTACTTGGGAATATTTGGAAGTACTTGAAAATATTTGAAAGTGCCTGGAAATATTTGGAAGTGCTTGGGAATATTTGGAAGTACTTGGAAATATTTGGAAGTACTTGGGAATATTTGGAAGTACTTGAAAATATTTGAAATCACTTGAAAATATTGGAAGTGCTTGAAAAATCCGGAAGTACTTGGAAATATTTGAGGGCGTTTGGAAATATTTGGGAGTACTTGGAAATATTTGGGAGTACTTGGAAATATTTGGAAGTGTTTGTGAACATTTGGAAGTACTTGAAAATATTTGGAAGTTCTTGGAATTATTTGGAAGTACAAGTGGAAGTAGGTGTACATCATATTAGGTCGCGGTTCACCCCTCGAACATCGGTTCACCCCTCGAACATAAATAATCAAAATAATAAACCATAACGTTTATTGAATAATTCTGTCATTATAAGATAGTATATGTCCCATAGCTGGGTAATAACTTATTTTGGAATCGAAATCAAGTAATTTAATTAATTAAACACAGTGAGAGAGCCACATTTATGATTGGAAACGAACTCTAGGAAAATTAGTTATTAGCTGAAACAAAATGGAGCTTATCAATACAAACTTGATTTGTATGATTATAGGGAAGCGATGGTTATAAAATGGGCCTATAAGCACAGGGAAAGCAATTTTCAGTTTTAAGTTTTCAAGTTTGTTCTGACCAATTTGTTTTTAAGAAGTCATTTTAAGTTTTCAGTTTCAGTAACAGTCAGTTGTGGTCTTAAGTTTTCAATCAGGTTCAAGATCCAGTTTTCAAGTAGTTCAGACCCAGTTTCGATTATTTTAGTTTTCAAGACACCAGATACATAGAATTATTGCAAGAGTGAAGAAGCTTTCAAAAATTATTAAGAATGCTTCAAGATTTACACTGAATTTTGATTGTAACTATAAAAGCATATTTTTTCATTTATCACCGCACTAACGAGTCAGCCAGTCAGCCCCCACCACGTAAATCTTGTCACGAGCTCCTTAAGATCAACTGGTGAACCGCTAGGGGTTCGAGTATTCTACTTTGAGAAACCCTGTTCTAATGCATAAATATTAAGTAATCAATATAATAATAATAAATGTAATGATAATAACACCCCGATGTAAAGTTTAAAATATGCGAGTTTACCATTATAATTCAGAATCTATTAGAACTTTAGAAACCAAGAGGATAAGAACTAAGGCTTTTATGAAGACATCGCAGCGCACATGCAAAGATCCCGGGTTCGAACCCCGGCTGATCCTTTTGTCTTTAATAAAAAATCTTTTCTTCGTTCCCTAATTTAGTTTAATTTATAATTGTCTTTCGACGCGGTCTCGTTGTGATTGAGCCCCGGGTTAAAGAAAAAATTATTTTCGACCTTTGGGTTTGTGATTGATTGGGAGGAGTTTGAATATAACTTATAGTTTATATTTTAAGATAAATAGAATACATTTGTGTGCAGAAAAAAATTATATAAAAAATATAAATATATAAAAAAATACCTTATTCTTTTTTGAAGGATGATTATAAAGGCAGTAAAAAACTTGTTCAAGGTCCTGAATTATTTTTCCTTTAATATGAATTAATTTGCCATTTTTAATAATATGAGGAATTAGCGTATCCATGATGTAGTATAAGAAAGCTCCCTCTTTCATACAACACCAGGACTTCCTTTAAAATTAAATAAAAACAAAAAAAAATTAATTACAAAAATATATAATGAATTAACAGAAAATAAGAATTAATTTACTTTGCTAAAAATTCATGCGCTACAAAAAGCAATTTGACGTGTCCAGGCACTGGTATTTCTGCAAAATCAACAGAATCTTCTTCGGTAGTTGTATCAGAATTTTTTACTTTATCATTCTCTCTAAAACATAAATTTTATTATATTTTTATAAAAATAGAAAGGGTGTTATTTGGGGAATCAAAGATAAGAAAACTGGCTAATTTGCCTGATATTTCTGGAATAAAATGGAAGATTGTCTGAATGGACATAAATAACTTCAAATGGGAATATAGATCAAGAGTGAAGTATCGTTAGATAAATCTTTTAAAAAGAAATAACTTTTATAGAAAAAAAAGATTGTACTTGCTGTTTTTTAAGGTTTTATTAAAAATTAAAACTACATCCTATTAATGTCGCTACAATGTAAGTAAGTCCATCTGCCCGACCAGTGTAGCTTGTAAACTAAATAATATGCAAACTTGAAATTTACAATACGAATTCATTTTTTTTCCAAAATTAAAATTTTTTTATATTTTAAGGGCTGAATTTTTTTTGTGGGGTCAAAAATAATAAAATATATTCTTATTATGAGGTATCCCTGTAAAAGTGGAATTATACTTATATTTTTCATAAAGAGAAACAAAGAGGTTGTAAATATAGAGTAAACTAAAAAAAATCTTTGTATTTTAATTTTTCTCCTTATGAAACACCACCAACTCCAACCTAATTTAATTTTAACAATGTTTCACTATAAACCAACACCGCGTTCCCTAAATTTGAAAGAGGTTGTCCTCTGCTTGATGCAAATAAACATACACACATATATATCGAAATTATATATCTGTATATATATTATTTATTTGTTTGAGACTATAGTTTCGAAGAATTGGCCTTCATCATCAGTCTTTTTTAATTATAAATATTATTTTTCATGGGGTCAATATCGTTTGGATATTGAAAATTTTCGATCTTTACTTAGCTGGAAGCCAGTTAAAATTGTGAATCAACAACTATGCTACTCTCGGCAAAACAAAAACTTTTCAACTTATATTTTTCTTAAATATTTTTTAAGGGTTAGTCTGGTGAAAATGGAAAAATAAGATTATATTGAGACAGCTTTAACTGTCCATCTATCCTCACTTGAAAAAGCCTTTAAAATTAGAGGCTGAAAATGAATAAACCATAAAATTTCAAGTTAGTTTCCATTATCATCTTGTGTCTAACCCAGAAAAATCTTTCAAATTATCACCCTAATCATCAAGGCCACAAATAAAGAAAGAAAAAATAATATTTTAATCTATTGATAATAATAAAATAAATTTAATTGAAAGTTTTTTACCGAGGGTAGCAGTATTTTTATATATTGAAGGAGACAATAAAAGAGTGTGTCTTCTGCTGGAATTACAAATTTTATTTATAACGATTGTCTCCTTCAATAAAATGGGCAAAAAAATTACCTCTTCATTATTTCAGTTAAGTAATGTTATTAATTTGTGATTGAAAATCTAATTTGTTTTTAAAAAGATAGTAAATACAAGGAATTTGTTACGAGTTGTTTATTTTTGAAAGATCTATTCAAGAATAACCGAGGGGTGAACCGCGATTGGAATTAGGTGTCTTTGGAATTATTTGGAATTACTTTGGAGTTCGTTAGATAATCTATTGTCATCTACTGTCTTCTACTTGGAAATGAAAGTGGAATTGGAAGTAGGTGTACAAGATTTTAGGTCGCGGTTCACCCCTCGAGAATAACCTTACTTGCCTCATATTCCCAATTGAAATTTTGAAGTTATGTCCATTTGTTTCGGAAAACGAAAATTTAATCAAAAGTTAGATAAAATAAGCCTTGGAATTAAAATTTTTTTTCGCCATCTTTCTATCACGTTCCATTAAGAAAATAAAGAGGTAGCATTTGTAAATACCTGTATAAAGGTGAAAGTGTAATCAATAAAATAATAAAAATATTTTATAAAATTATAATCACATGCTTTAGAATCCTATAATTAAATATATAATACATAAACGAAAAAAATAATACCTCAAAAGAATTTTGTGGAGTAAAGTCCAAGGGGCTATAGAATCAATTGGCATTTCAACAGGAGATTCTTGAAAGTCCAATTGATAACAGACAATCGCAACAAGACTCCGTACTAGTCTTGGGAGATTCTTTGAAGTAGATAAAAAATCCACTGTATAGAAAAAAAAATTATCATTTAATTATGACGTAATTAAATAGAAATTAAAAAATTACTTACATATTTCGATTCCTTGGGTGTCTAATAGCCACTCAATAAGTGTTAAAAGTGTTTCCGAAGTTTTGGCCCAAATATTCTGTTGTTCATTTGCAGCATCACTGCCATTGGAAGTAGAAGAGGCGAGATTTTCTAATTTTGTTATTACTTCATGAAGTCCAGTTTCACTCCATAATAAACATTCCTAGATGTAAAATATAAAAATTATATTATTTGACGGAAAAGGTATATATAGAAAGGCTGGTTTTGGTTTGATGTCTGATGATTGAATAAAAGCACAGAAGTCGGATTAAAAAAAAATTGTTTATTGCAATTTTTTTTTTTTTTTTTTCCTCGGGAACACAGCCCATTTTGGACAGCCATATATTTTATTTCTCAATTATCTAGGAATCAGATTAAGGTAGTTGTTCCGCCAAATGGGTTTTCTTAGGATTTTTTGAAATTTAGAGAGATTATTATTTCAATACTTCTGCATCGATTGGTGGCAAAACGAAATTTATGAACAATATAGTTCCGAAGATATTAGATTTCAAAAATAGAATTTTTCAGACTCTTATACATTGCACTATACGGGATATCGGAAAATATACATACATGTTTAATTATAATTAAGAAACCCTTCTTACCATTTTTATAAAAAACTAAACCAACATTAAACAATAACCAATACATATTTTAAGACAATTTTGATTCATAGTTACAACACAGTTTCTGAGATAATAATGAATAAATAATGAAAAATGTATAAAAAAAATTTACACTAAAAACAATTTGGCAACATCGCATTTGTTTAATCAGCGAAGATGTATAAAGTGCGCATGCGCTAGATTTTTTCAAAATTATAATTTTCATAAGGTGTAACGTATGAGTTGATTACATTTGTTAAAAAATAACAAAACAATTTTTATAGGAATAAATCGACCTTTAAAATGTATTTTATTTGTCATTTTAATATAAAAATATTCATTCTCTTACAATGGTGCCAGATTTGTCAAACGAGCACGGGATTGGCTAGAATCATTACATAAACAGCAAAAAGTTTTGGGCTTATGAATTATGAATTCTTATTGTCTATTCTATATACTCTAGCATTAACTTTTTGCTAGTATTGTCGCGAAACAACTACCTTAAAGTTTCTTCTTCCCGGGTGTACCGAGTAAAAATAGCCGATTAAATGGAAAACATCACACTATCATAACTGAGGGGTGAACCGCGACCTAATATCATGTACACCTACTTCCACTTCAACTTTCATTTCCAAGTAGAAGATAATAGATGAAGGGGCATTATCTAATGAATTCCAAAGACGTGTACAACTAATTCCAATCGCAGTTCATCCCTCGATCATAACTAAAGATGTAATTTGTCTTAAGAAAAAAACTACTAAATAATAAGAGGGAAAGATAGCAATTAAAAATAATTTAGGCTACCTGCTTGCTATTTATTATCCAATTAAATTAATAGCAGCTTTTAAACAAATAATCATTGTGATGAAAGATTTCGATGGTAATAGATACAAATTTTCTTAGAAAATCAAAAGATGGTGTCATCTAGTAAATTAAAAGATTGCTATTACTGGCACTCTGGTGAAAAACAACCCCTCTGACATATAATTAAAAATATTCCATTCCATCGGTGTAAATGACACCATCTTTTGATTTTCTAAGAAAATCATTGTGATGTTTATTCATTGATAACTATTTGTAAAACTCAGATGAAAGTGGAATATTGCAACTGAAACGTTAGGAAATTGAAATAAATAAATAACTTGGTCAAGTTATTGTGTTCTTCATTCATTATGAAATTATTTCAATAACACATTTATGAGCGAGAAGCATATAACGAAAATATATTAAATTATTTATTTATTATTTACCTGATATTGATCTAATTGTAAAAATGCGTCTACAAGCCAAATGATTTGAGCTGGCCTACTTGGTAAATGACCAGAATCGATATTGGTAGCCGAAATCACAGATGAAGGAATTAGGTTTGCTGCTATAGAAGAATTGGTTCCATTGGTTCCATTTTCTTGAAAAGATTTTTTAAGAACATTTGCAAGTTCTTGATGCCGGCCTTCTGTCCGAAGACAGGCAACCACTCGAAGATTTTCTGCTCTTTAAGATGAATAAAAACAAATTAGAGTAAAAAAATATTCAAATGAAATTAAATAAAAAACAATTTGTTTTACTTTTTTAATGTAGATAACAATGAACTGACTATTTCCAAAGAAATCATATTATATTTTGAAGAGTTGGGTAGCTTTATATATTTTAATTCAGATTGTCCCAAAATATGTTGGAGCTATAAAATAAAAAAGAAAATTAATTTTAGATTAAATAAATAATAAAAATAATAATACTCTCTAAAATTAATAATGATAGGGATTTAGAATTTATTGCTTTATGCTTAATGGATAGGTTCAAAAACATTGGTCTATTCTGATTGTACAATAAGGAGTTGATTTTTTTTTTTAATGAAAATGATGAGAGAAGCAGTTACACCAAAAAGGTGCACCCCCTAAAGGTCTTGGTTGGCCCCTCCGTCGTGAAAAGAAGAAGAGGGGATCTTATTGGCTGGGAGGGGGTCGAAGTTATCTGTGGATACGGGTCTTAAATAGCTGAAGCTTATAAGTCGCGGGAAAGACGGTGGCTGGGAGCGAGTTCCAGTCTCTGGAGGTCATAGAAATAAGAGTTGGCGAAAGCGCTTGTTCGATTTTTATCCAATTTGACAGCGAAGGGGTGCTGAGCGTTCGAAAACCGCGTGTTTCTATTATGAATAGGTTTAATTGCCAGTATGTATACCCATGTTGGTTTCACTAATCATTTGCATTCAGCAAGCAGCACGGCCGTTTTTAGATTGGCTGTAATAAATCAACATACATCCACCAATTCTAAGAGGCACGGGTTCGTTCGACCCTTTCAAAATTGATGGACAATGAATAATAAAAAAAATGCGCAATTTATTTTAGAGCAAAAAACTTGACATATAGTGTTTTTTGTTTTATTTTATTATATTTATGAGAAAAGAGATCTATTAAGACAAAACGAGCTGCACAGCGTGACACAGTTGGTCTGGACAGGTTTTTAAGGAGGTTCTTTCGCGACAATCCACACAAAAAGTTTTAGCCTCGTAACCACTCTATAAATATGAACGGAACGAAAATTTTAGGTTATGTTTTTTAACGTGACTGTACTTTTTACACTACTATATTCTCTTTATGAATGGATCGTTTCTAAGCCATTGATATTATATCCCCTCCACTAATAATATTTTTTTTTTTATTTTTTATCAAAACTACGAGGTAAATAATTTCAATTTTTTTTTAAGTTACTCCGAATATATTATTCTAACAAATATTAGTTTTTCATCAAGATGGTGAAAGTCCTTCAATGAAAAAAAAAAAATAATGATCATTTTCCCACCCTTTCCCAATCTACCATATGTAAAAAATTTCATTTTTAATTGCAATTATTTCATGTTTGGTGTGGTAAATCCTCTTTAAATTTTAACAGTCTGTGTATTATGCTTTTAATGACTTACTGTATGTTCCAAGTTTCGAAAACTTCTTGAATTTTTGCATTTGTGAAAGAACTACATTAAATAGCAGCAATGCAGTGTTGTAATATTTATCTTACAATATAAATAAATGGATTTTTTATTTTATTGAATGTTTCCTTTTAAAAAAAAATTACCATAGATTGGGAACTTGGGTAACTGCAGGGGGGGGGGGGGTGGATTTAATTTTAATTAAATTATATTTATTTTTAGGTACTCATAGATTTTAAAGAATCAACAAAATAAGTAAGAGACATACTTCTTCCAGTACTGATATAGCTTGAATGGCGTCCTTTACTTTTAATAAAGCAATAGCTATAAACCAAAGAATTCTTAATTGAATTATACGATCTTCAACTTTAGCCGATGGTAAGATTGCAAATAAATCCGGCATGGAGGATTGTAATTGGCTAAAATTTAAAATAATACAAAGATGAGAATTTTTTTTTTTTTTTTTTTGTATATTAAAAATATTTATGTACCTTGTATTTTCCAAATTTACAAGACCTTCAGCGTAAAGAATAGTAAAAAGTGTATCGTGATAAGCTACGTCACCGGTCTTTTGATACACTTCATTTATACAGCCTTGAGGTCTGAATATATCATATATTTTAATATATAAAGAAAATAGTTTAGGAGGCCAAGGAATGGTCCATTTAGTACATAAAGAACTAATAAATTTTTCTGCGTGGTCAAAAATATGACATCTCTGTAAACTGTAATTTTTCATAAATAATTAAATTAAGGATTATATTGGAAAAAAAAATTCTTGATGAGAGAAACAGAGTTCTTTATTCTTAAGAGATGGATGTCCTCTGCTTGATATACCGGGTGAGTTTTTTTTATCTTGAGACAGTCTTATAAGTCAAAAGCAGTGTATTATATGAAAAAAATTCAAATAAAAGTTAATTTATATCAGGAGGGAAACTAAACTACGCTATTGTTTGTTGACCTAGAACAAGCTTTCAAGGGTATTTCAAGGTCAACTTCTGTTTTTTAAGTATAAACCTATATTTTTCTTTACATTGCCTAAATTTACTAAAAAAGCTGAACAACTTTCATTAGAACTATTTTTTTATACGACATCAATAAAACAAAATATTATTATAATTATTATAATTATTCTTAACAATTATTCAACTTAATTATCAAATAATAATGATGAAATATTTAATTATTAAATTAATAATTTAATAATTTTCCGACTATGTTCTGTGACATTCCAGAGTGTATCTCAAGTCTTCTGGATGAATTCCAGTTCCAATTTCCTTATTTTTTTTAACAGATTTACAACACGATAAAATGAAGTTTGTGAGGGTGTATTCCTATCAGAATAACGCTCAGGATCTAGTTCAATGGCAGCCCCATAACACTTCTTCCACATTCACCATATAAATTAAGACCATTTTAATTCTGTCTTCAACAAAAAAAATGCTCCATTTTTATTATGGTAACACAATATAACTATCTACTGGATTGACATGAGAAATAAACTTTTTTAAACTCAAGAATTTCAAATAGTTCTATTAAGTAGAAAATAATCTCTTAAATCTGAGTATAAAGAATTTTTAATTTCATTATAAACCCTTATTTTCATTGTTGTGACTTTTCAATTTAATAATTAATTAATTAATCATTTTTATTTGATCATCATCATCATTGAGTATACAGTCCTAAGACTGGTTTGATGCAACAATCCGTCTCCACTCGACTCTGTCCCCCGCCAGCTGTTTGACCTCTCTAAATGTCTGGCATCCCATATCCCCATTATTTGGTTGAAATATTCTAATCTGGGCCTTCCCCTTTTCTTTCCCACCTCCCCCTCCAAGATATCCCTAAGCAATCCCCCATGTCTCAGTGTGTGCCCCATCATCTGACCTCTTCTCTTCTTCAGACTCTTCCACAAGGTTTCTTCTTTCTTCGATTCTTCCAAGAACTTCTTCATTTGTAATTTTATCCATCCATTTGATATTCATCATTCTTCTGTAGCACCACATTTCGAAAGCCTCTAATCTCTTTCTCTCCGCTTTTCTAATTGTCCAGGTTTCACACCCATACATGGCTATGCTCCATACATATGTCTTCAATAGCAACTTCCTGTTTTCTAAGCTGATTGAGGAGGAGCATAGTAGTTTTTGTTTTGAATTAAACCCCATTTTTGCTTGGGCAATTCTTGATTTAATTTCGTTTTCGCTGCTCCCATGTTATTTTACTTCCTAGGTAGCGGAATTCCTTAACTCCTTCTATTTATTTGATAATTAAGTTAAATAATTGTTAAAAATAATTATTAACATTTTTTTGAGATCTAATTGATCCATATATTTTGTTTATTTGATGTCGTATAAAAAAATAGTTCTTATCAAAGTTGTTCAGTTTTTTTTTGTAGAATATTGTGGCGCAAAGAAAAATATAGGGTTCCATTTAAAAAACACAACTTGACCTTAAAATACCATTGAAAGCTTGTTCTGCGTCGACAAACAATAGCCTTGTTTAGTTTCCCCCTCGATATAAATAAACTTTTATTTGAAACTTTTTTCCATATAATGCATTGTTTTTGAGTTGTAGGACTGTCTCAAGATAAAAACTCACCCGGTATATTTATTTATATAGATGTATATTTTTATTAGAACCAAGCAGAGGACAATCTCATTGATTTTCCCTAAAGAATATATAATATAAAAGAAGAACTACCTATTTATGAATTCCTTGATGTCATTTTCTTCAAGACTTGATCCAAAATATGATTTTTTGCTCATATCTGTATCTTTTTGAAGTTGATTTTCAAATTGTTTATATAATTCCATTGTATCTTGAGAATCTTCATTGCTTTTTGTTGTTTTTTCCTTTATTTTATCCTCTACAGGCCTAGAATGAAATATAGTATTTTGAAATAATTCATTTATGTTTGAACAGTAGTTAGTCTGAAAACTGATTTGATCCTCTTCAGTTCCGCTATTAGTAGAGCTGAAGAGGTTATGAGATAAAATGAGGTCTCAGATAGTTTCTCGTTGCTTTTTTCAGTGGGCCAGAGATCCATACCTCAACCACTTTCATATTATCACAGCCATAAAGTGAGACCGAGGGGTGAACCGCGGCCTAAAATCCTGTACACCTACTTCCACTTCCATTTCCAAGTAGAAGACAATAGATTATCTAATGAATTCCAAAGATGGTGTACACCTAATTCCAATCGCGGTTCACCCCTCGAGTGAGACTAGATGGAATATAAAAGCAACAATTTAGTGTAGCCCATACTAGTTAATGTTATGCTTTGTAAGCACTAGACCAGAGATGGCAATGGGCAGGGGATTCATTTATATGAAATTAATATTCAACAAATTAAAAATCCTTAAAAATATAATTCTAATATAATAATATTTAAATGAATGAAAAGGAAAAAATAAAATATTTACAATAAGGATTCCGGTAATAATTCTCGCAATGCTTGTTCAAGTTGTGATATGTCAACTTCCCGTTCCTCTACGTTTCGTTTTCCTACGATTCCGCTACGTACTCTTGCAGATCGTCGTTTCCCCGACCATAATTCCATTAAAGTTAGAGAGCTTCGTCTGCGTTTTCCTCTGCCTCCTCGTGCTTCTTCTTCTGCATCAGATTTTGAAGAAGGGGCTGCTCCAGAAGCAGATTGACCATCTGATTCAGTAGCAGATTGATTGATTGATTGGGTGCCAGCATTTCCATTTTGACGATCTATGAAAAACAGAAATGATTATATATATAAGAATTAAGAATAAAAGGAGCTGATAGAATCTAGACACACGGTAATGTGTCAGCCAAGTTCGGAAAGTATAATTACACGAACCATTTCAAGCTATTTTCAACCCTCCCATAAATTAAAAACTATTAGACTTGAAATTTTGCATGCCTAATAAGGCCCACTACAACACCTAGAATCCCAAATTTCTTGAATAAATCTATTATGGTTCTTGAGCTATTAAGCTCTGAAAAGTGCCATTTTTAACACTGACTGACTTGACATATCAAAAACCTAAAGTACTTCCACTGATCCTAGAATGCTGAAATTTGGCATACTGGTAGAGTTTGGGCTACAATTAAAGGAAAAAATCGAAAAAGTGAAACTTTCCCTTTTTTACGACCTAAAATGAAGGGGTGAAATTTATTATAGGCTTAATTAACATATAGTGAAAATACAATCAAGCTAGAATGCTGAAATTTGGCATACTGGTAAAGCTTGGCACATTAATAAAGGAGAAAATTGAAAAACCGAAACTTTCCCTTCTTCGGGGCCCGAAATGAAGGGGTGAAATTTATGAAAAACCGATCGGGTTTTTAATAGATATTTTATGAGAAATATTTAATCATTATTAATATAAATGTTTAAATGTAATTATTCAGAAAAATTAAGGATAAAACTTTTCAAAAATTAATGCTCTCTGACCAAAAACATAAATCTGAAAAAGGGGCCAAGTTCTGTACAAACGGCTTCGCCGACAAAAGAGTTGAGATCCAAACGAGGACCAAGTTCCATAGCAGTTGCTTAAATCATAGCTATAGGGATGAACAACGATCCTCAATTGATTTAAAAGAAAATTTGTTACGTTCCTTGATATTAAATTTATAACTTGGCAAGTTATAATAGTCAATAAATTACATTTAACCTGATGATATTTAATACAAGCTTAAAATTTAGTTTTGCTAGTTGTTCTATTTTATACTACAAACAATTTAGTTGGATATAAAACTTGCCAAGTTATAAATTTAATATCAAAGAACGTAACAAATTTTCTTTTAAATCAATTGAAGAACGTTGTTCATCCCTATAGCTATGATTTAAACAATGCTATGGAACTTGGTAGCAGTTTAGATCTCAACTCTTTTGTCGGCGAAGCCGTTTGCATCGAACTTGGCCCCTTTTTCACATTTATATTTTTGGTCAGATGTATTTTTCGCTTTTAGAAACGAAATTATAATTGAAAAGATTTTATTTTGCCGAGAGTAGTAAAGTTGTTGATTAAAAGATAAATCAATGAAGTTGTCCTCTTATTGATACAAATAAACATTTACATAATATATAACGAATTTACATACATTATACATATTTATATTTATATGTTTATTTAATTCAAGGAGAGGACAATCTTATTGATTATAACTGTATATCATTCGCATACATAATAAATAATAATTAACTGGATATCGATGAGGCAGTCCAAAAAAAAGAAGATAATTTACACTATCTTTTTATTCATATAACCGACGTTTCGGAGGCTATTCCCTCCTTCAGGGTTTTGAAAAGTCAGTGAAGGAAATCAAATGCGACATTCCCCTCTCAAAACCCTGAAGAAGGAAGGAATAGCCTCCGAAACGTCGGTTTTATGAATAGAATAGAATAGAATATTTATTTGCAAAGAAATATGTAAATACATTGTAGGTATACGTAAAAAAAAAAAAAAAATTTAAGCTAATTAAAGACAATAAAATAAATCAAATTTAAAAATTATTGCAACACCCCTCATTAAGCAAAGCTTGTGTGGAGGGGAAAAAGATAGTGTAAATTATCTTCTTCTTTTTTTGGACTGCCTCATCGATATCCACTTAATTCACTTATCAGTCCGTCTCCAAAAATTACTCCAATCTTATAAATAATAATTAAAACAGGAATAGCAGGGAATTTGAAAATAAATAAAAAACATAGTTTTTATTAAATGGGCTTATTGATTATTTTTATAAAACGAAATTCTTCTTAAGATTTAGAAATAATTATAATGTTTCTTATTATTGAAAGTGAAACTAATTTCTTACAAGGGACATTTTATAAGATAAGTATATGCAAAAAATGAAAAAAATAATATGCTAGGAGTGGAATGATAAGTCTATAAAAATTTTGTCGAAATTGAATTTAGTAAATTTTTTTTAAATTTTAATCACAAATATTGATTAGCATAATTTTTATTTCCGATCTGTAATTCCTTCTTCATTCTTAGTATCAACTTCCATTGGTTCTGATTGATAGGGTTGTTCACATACTGCTGGAGTTTCTATGGGTATATTTAATTTCGATGAAGAGAGATTAATACGGGTACATTGCCTCTAAAAAATAAAGAAAAAAATTAAAAAAAAAAACTTAAAACTATATTTTTTATTTGAAAATCTTACCAAATTGTTTTTTGTAATGTGTTGATAAATTTGAATTAATGCTTCTCCGACAGATACCCAAGAATATTCTAGATTTGAGGGGGACCCGATAATTTGGTCAGGTTTTTCTTTCAAAGAAGAACATAGATCTTGACAAAATTCTGCCTGAAGTGAAAGAGCCTGCTCTAAAATGGGCTCTACTTCTTTCGGATCAACTTTTGGTTCCAACATTAAAGGTGAACTAAAGAATTAAATTGAATTGTTATATTTATCATTTATATTAAATAATTAGAATTGATAATTTTTCATGTCTTTGTGAGAAAAGGGACGACCATAAAATGGTGGGATTTGAACCCAAATATTTTCTTTCCTTACACCCTGGAAAGTTTATAATTTTCTCCAGGTCCATCTTTTGACAAGAGAATGGCTTTTAATAGACAAGTTCGAATTCCTAGCTTCAATCTTTATGATGCCAGTAAAAAATTAGTTCATTAAAAAAATAATTTTAACAATTTGAATAGTCTTAAGATAGTTGTTTCGCGACAATACTAGCAAAAAGTTAATGCTAGAGTATATAGAACAGACAATAAGGATTCATAATTCATAAGCCCAAAACCATTTGCTGTTTATGTACAGATTCTAGCCAATCCCGTGCTCTTTTGACAAATCTGGCACCATTGTAAGAATTGAATATTTTTATATTAAAATGACAGATAAAATACATTTTGAAAATCGTTTGTTATTTTTTAACAAGAACAATCAACGCCTACGTTACACCTTATGAAAATTATAATTTTTGAAAAAAATCTAGCGCAGGCGCTTTATACATCTTTCGCTGGTTAAATAAATGCGCTGTTGACAAATTGTTTTTAGTGTAAATTTTTTTTTATATATTTTTCATTATTTATTATTATCTCAGAAACTGTGTTGTAACTATGAATCAAAATTTCTTAAAATATGTATTGGTTATTGTTTAATGTTGGTTTAGTTTTTTATAAAAATGGTAAGAAGGGTTTCTTAATTATAATTAAATATGTATGTAAATTTTCCGATATCCCGTATAGTGCAATGTATATGAGTCTGAAAAACTCTATCTTTGGAATTTAATATCTCCGGAATTATATTGTTCATATATTTCGTTTTGCCACCAATAGATGCAGAAGTATTTAAATAATAATCTGTATAAATTTTAAAAAAATCCTAAGAAAACCCACTTGGCGGAACAACTATCTTAATTATTTAATATAAAACATTTAATTGTAAAATTCAAATATAAATTATATCAAATTTGGATGATAAATAAATATCTATTTTTTTTTACCATTCAGAATAGTAATTAGAAAAATCTAAACTAAAGAATATATTTGGGTTCAAATCCCACCATTTTATGGTCGACCCTTTTCTCACAACGACATGACATCAAATTTGGATGATAAATAAATATCTATTTTTTTTACCATTCAGAATAATAATTAGAAAAATCTTCAGCAATACTTGGTTGTTCTTCCAAAATATAATTTTTAATGACGATTCCCGTAATAAAATATTTGGATTTTTCTAAACCTTTTTCAATATAGTATAGGCATGGCAAATAATCATTCATTGCAAATAGAAGAATAATTAAATTTTCTAAAGAAGGCCAATGATTAGGGCTGTATTTTAATCCCTAAAAAATAAATATTAGATTAAATTAAAAAAAAAAAAGTTTCAATAATATATTCACATTTGTTGGGCAAATGGGGATAAGGCAGAGTCCATTAAATATAATAAAATATTCACCTTGTGATATGCCTCGACAGCTAAAAGATATTTTTTCAATTTCTTGGACACAGTTCCAATTTTAAACCATATAGTAATATTTGTTGGATCTAGTAAAGTGGACTTTAAATGAAACATTTACATTAAATTTAAATTATAGAGGTACAAATTTTAAAATGCCAATATACAAACCTTTAAATAGTACTCAAGACAGGTTTCATAATTTCCTTGTAATTCATTAATACTTCCTAAATTTTTATAACATCCATATTTAAGAGCTAAAGCGGGATGATTAGAAATATCTTTTTTTTGAGTATTTTCCACCTTAAAAAATAAAAAACTTAAACATGAAAAGATACAATATATAATAGGGAAAATTTTTTAAAAGATAATAGATAAAGGTCAAATTTAAAGGTACCAAAAAAGTTCTATCATTTTTTTAGGGGCAAAAATAAAATATTTCATTAAAACGATTCATTCATCAAAATAAATACCCTTTCAGTGAAACAGCATAACATATTATGAATATAAAGAGAAACAAAGAGGTTGTCTCTGCTTAATGCAAATAAACATACACACATATATCATCGGCCATTCCACCCGGCACAAGGTGAATTTTAAGGTTTTACCCTTTGTCAACGTTTAAAAAGAGTTTACCAACCGACATACAACTGGCCCTTAGAGTGTAAACCTGCTAACTCCATTTTTTATCATACATGACATATTAATAGCGTTCGAAAGAAAAAGTGATGCATTGTCCAAGTAAAACTGCTACTTAAAATTACGATCGTAAGTTGTAGAAAAAAAATGTGAAAAATAGTTTCTTTCCATAACAACAATATTAAATTTTGTTTGTTTTTTCTCTGTCCTGTAAAATTTCCTTGTTGTGAGTTAGCAGGTTTACTCTCTAAGGCGACGATATATCAAAAATATATATCTGTATGTTTAAATGCATCAAGCAGAGGACAATCTCTTTGTTTCTCTTTATGAATCAACAACTCTTCTACTCTCAGCAAAATAAAAACTTTTCAATTAACATATTATGGGCTTGAAAATGTCTAATAATTCAAAACACAGTTAAAAGAATAACTAAAAATAAAAAAAATCCATCCGAGATTAAATTTTTTACTCAAAAGTCACATGGGACTGACGTACGTTTTACTAAGACCATTCGTTTGCATTTTATTAGCACTGGCAGATTTGAAAAAAAAATCCAAGAATCAGATTAACGCGTGTGAAAGAATCAAAAATTTAGTTCAATTTAAATTTAATCTAATTTATATGGACGACCCATGGTGAAAGTAGAAAATTAGTTAAAAAATTTCTAGTTTATTCAGGACTATTGGGCTTCTATTTTTGAAGCAGTTTCCAAAAGATAAAAATTGAGTTAAGTCAGATCGATTGTTAAATTAGTTGTCTAGTCAGAGGTTCGGCATCTGTTCATTCAATTTTCGATGATGGAATTTTGACTATGCACATAAGAAATATTATAATTATAATTGAAAGTAATGGGAGGCAGTCCAGGGATAGTGAGGAAAGAAAAAATTAACACATATCCAAATAAGGTGAAATTTATTGGATTCCTTCCTCCATTCCTTTCAAACCGACGTTTCGGAGGATTCTTCCCTCCTTCTTCGGGGTTTCCATTGACCCCTTGAAACCCTGAAGGAGGGGCGGCCTCCGAAACATCGGTTTGAAAGGAAGGAGAAAGTAATCCAATAAATTACGGATATGTGATGAGCTCTCCTGCTCCCTAGACACCTTCCAATGCTTCAAATAAAAGTTCTACCAGTCCGTCTCTCTCCAGAGAAAATTTCGTGCAAATAAATTATAATTATATTTTATCGATGCATAGGCCAGTTGGTGGTAGTCAATGAATGAATGATAGCTGCATTTATCAATATTTGAAGGTAGTTCCAGAAGTAGGGTCAGAAGCGTGGTGATGATACTAGAAAATTGGATTGTCTACTCCTCAAATATCTTTCAAATCACCAAAATGAATAGAAAAAAATTTAACAATATAATTGATTATTGGATAAAAAACGTTTCACCAAGTACCAACACCAAATTCCTTAAAAACAATATAATTGATTAGTAGGTTATAATGAAAGGCAGACCATAAATTATTTACTTTTATTCAATTTCCGACGTTTTAGAGACTTTTTTCTCTCTTCTTCAGGGTATTGAATATTGAATAGTTATTGATGGGTGAGTATAACTCGGTTCCCATTTGTCTCTCCTTTTAGAGATAGCAACAATATTACAATATTTTCCAACATTATACCATAAGTGTGCTTGGTTATCTCAATAACTATTCAATAACCTGAAGGAGAGAAAAAAGTCTCCGAAACGTCGTAAATTGAATAAAAGTAAATAATTTATGGACTGCCTTTCATTATAACCTACTTATTTCGCTTACCAGTCAGTCTTTCTAAGAAAGTAAATAAAATTAAATAATTGATTATTTTCAATCATATTTATATAAAATAAACTGCAAAGGATGGCTGCTAGACTTTATCCATAGTCATTTGAAATTTTAATATGTTTATTCGTTTATTATTAATCAGAAAAAAAGAATTTGGGGTTTTGTAAAGTATTTGTTTACTTTAAAGTACTTTAAAATGTAATCTTCCTAAAAACATTATATAACCTTTTTTAAGGTACTCAAGGTACTTAAATAGAAAATTAAATTTGATCAAAAATGATTAAATCATTTTCAAGATATTTAGAAAAAACTAAAAAAACTACTAGAATAAAGTACTAATGTTTGTGCGTCGATATGTACCAAAAAATAATTTTTACTTTATCCAATGCAAACAGGAGAAAGTGTGTGTGTGTGTGTGTGTGTGTGTCAGCCGCGGCAAGCGCGACTTCAAAGGGTCCTCAGGTAAAGACTACGGAACCCATAGACTCAATTAAGGTCACAAATTGAAGTATTCAATGAGATTGAATTTTAGTACGTGGCGGTTTTTCCAAAAATTACCTGGAATCTCGTCGAGAGGCCAAAAAGTGCCATTTTTTTTGGAAGTGCGTGGGGATGTATGTATGTGTGTGTGTATGTTATCGTTTTCGTCCACGATTTTTCCACACCTTTGCGCTTGATTGAAATGAAATTGAAAACCTACCATTAGTTTAACAAAATGAAGCGCTGATTAGTTTTGGTACATATCGGTCTAGAAACATTAGTACTTTATTTCAATTACTTTTTTAGTTTTTCTAAATATCTTAAAATGACTTAACCAATTTTGAGAAATTTAATATCCTAATTAAGTACCTTGGGGACCACAAAATTAAATAAAGTTTTTAGTAAAATTATATTTTAAAGTACTTTACTCAAGAACATATTAATATTTCAAATGAATTTGGATAAAGTTTAGCAACGACCCCCCCCCCCCCCCCCCACACACACACACATATATAGAACTTTATTTTTAATTTTAAAAATTTTTTTGAAAAAATAAATGTTTTTTTTTACAAATTTTTTTGCCGGGCCTCTATGGGGGGGGGGATCGCCCCGCGGCCCCCCCCCCACCCCCTGGATCCGCCCTTGTTTGTATTGATGATTTGTTGGCCTACCACCGAGGACTTGTGCCTCTAAGCAGGTCGAGTAATAATTTATTTATTTATTTAAAAGGGGTTACATAAATACATCCAGGGCCGGATAAAGAGCGATTGGAGCGATTAGGCCCAATCGGGCCCGCATTTGAAAGGGCCCCGCGTTACCATCAAAATGAACAAATTTTTTGAAGAAATGGAAGCTTTGGAAATCTATTTTCATTCAAAATTTTTGAAAATCCGTTTAAAATGTTCAAAATTTTATCGGATAATGATAGAGCAACGGCATTTCCAAACTTGTTTGTTGCTCTCCGAATATTCTCAACGATTCCAGTAAGCGTAGCTTCTGAAGAGATCATTTTCAGGCTAAAACTAATAAAAAACTATCTGAGATCGACAATGAATCAGGATATAGATTAAATAGCAGTTTTAGCAATTATGTGGATTGAAAGTGAAGACGCAAGAAATTGGATTTTCAAACAATTTTAGAAGAATTTACAGAACAAAAACTTAGAAATATGTAAATGAATGTATTCATATTAGGTGATGTAAATTTATATTCAATAAATGTTTTTGTATTTTGATCATTTTTATTTTTTAATTGTAAGTAGTTACCTATCTGATGATCGATGACATTTGATATATTTATATATATATATATATATATATATATATATATATATATATATATATATATACTGAATTTGAATTTTATTTAAATATTTAATATATAGAGAGGGCCCCGCAAAAAAACCAGGATATAGTTTAGCAATTATGTGGATTGAAGTGAAGACGCAAAGAAGTGGATTTTTCAAACAATTTTAGAGAATTTACAGAACAAAAACATTTATTGAATATAAATTTACATCACCTAATATGAATACATTCATTTACATATTTCTAAGTTTTGTTCTGTAAATTCTTCTAAAATTGTTTGAAAATCAATTTCCTTGCGTCTTCACTTTCAATCCACATAATTGCTAAACTATTTAATCTATCCTGATTCATTGTCGATCTCAGATAGTTTTTTTATTAGTTTTAGCCTGGAAAATGATCTCTCTTCAGAAGCTACGCTTACTGGAATTGTTGAGAATATTCGGAAACAATAAACAAGTTTGGAAATTCGTTGCTCTATCATTATCCGATAAAAATTTGAACATTTTAAACGGATTTTCAAAAATTCTGAATGAAAATAGATTTCAAAGCTTCCATTTCTTCAAAAAATTTGTTCATTTTGATGGTAACGCGGGGCCCTTTCAAATGCGGGGCCCGATTGGGCCCAATCGCTCCAATCGCTCTTTATCCGGCCCTGGATGTATTTATGTAACCCCTTTTAAATAAATAAATAAATCTTTATTACTCGACCTGCTTAGAGCACAAAGTCCTCGGTGGGTAGGCCAACAAATCATCAATACAAACAAGGGCGGATCAGGGGTGGGGGGGGGCGGAGGGGGCGATCCCCCCCCATAGAGGCCCGGCAAAAAAATTTGTAAAAAAAAAAACATTTATTTTTCAAAAAAATTTTAAAATTGAAAATAAAAGTTCTATATATGTGTGTGTGTGTGTGTGTGTGTGTGTGTGTGTGTGTGTGTGTGTGTGTGTGTGTGTGTGTGTGTGATGATGATGATGATGATGATGATGATATTATTATTATGTGTGTGTGGGGGGGGGGTCGTTCGCTAAACTTATCAAATTCGATAAAATATTAATATGTTCTTGATAAAGTACTTTAAAATATAATTTTACTAAAAACTTTATTTAACCTTTTTTGTGGTCCCCAAGGTACTTAATTAGGATATTAAATTTCCTCAAAATTGGTTAAGTCATTTTCAAGATATTTAGAAAAAAACTAAAAAAGTACTGAAATAAAGGAAGTACTAATGTTTGTGGACTGATATGTACCAAAAACTAATCAGCGCTTCATTTTGTTAAACTAATAATTGGGTTTTTATTGAGCGATTGGGCCCAATCGGGCCCCGCATTTGAAAGGGCCCCGCGTTACCATCAAAATGAACAAATTTTTTGAAGAAATGGAAGCTTTGAAATCTATTTTCATTCAGAATTTTTTGAAAATCCGTTTAAAATGTTCAAATTTTTATCGGATAATGATAGAGCAACGGCATTTCCAAACTTGTTTATTGCTCTCCGAATATTCTCAACAATTCCAGTAAGCGTAGCTTCTGAAGAGAGATCATTTTCCAGGCTAAAACTAATAAAAAACTATCTGAGATCGACAATGAATCAGGATATAGATTAAATAGTTTAGCAATTATGTGGATTGAAAGGGAAGACGCAAGGAAATTGGATTTTCAAACAATTTTAGAAGAATTTACAGAACAAAAACTTAGAAATATGTAAATGAATGTATTCATATTAGGTGATGTAAATTTATATTCAATAAATGTTTTTGTATTTTGATCATTTTTATTTTTTAATTTATGTAGTAGTTTACCTATCTGATGATCGATGACATTTGATATATTTATATATATATATATATATATATATATATATATATATATATATATATATACTGAATTTGAATTTTATTTAAATATTTAATATATAGAGAGGGCCCCGCAAAAAATCAGGATATAGTTTAGCAATTATGTGGATTGAAAGTGAAGACGCAAGGAAATTGGATTTTCAAACAATTTTAGAAGAATTTACAGAACAAAAACTTAGAAATATGTAAATGAATGTATTCATATTAGGTGATGTAAATTTATATTCAATAAATGTTTTTGTATTTTGATCATTTTTATTTTTTAATTTATGTAGAAGTTTTACTGATCTGATGATCCATGACATTTGATATATTTATATATTTATATATATATATATACTGAATTTGAATTTTATTTAAATATTTAATATATAGAGAGGGCCCCGCAAAAAAAAAAATCAAATCGGGTCCCGCACCTATTCGATCCGGGCCTGAATACATCCTCATAGAGTAAATGAAAAAATCGCACTTTTTGGGCTCTGGACGAGATACCATATAATTTTTGGAAAAATCGTCAGGTCCTAAAACTCTACCTGTTTGAATACTACAATTTCTAACTTTAGGTTGAGGCCATGGGTTCCGTAGTCTTTATCTGAGGATCTTTTGAAGCCAGGCTTGGCGTGAGACCGATTAAAATACTTTATCCATCGGCTTCGCAGTTATGCATAAATTGTAAAAACTTAGCAAGAAAACGTGTATGAAAGCAATAACAGCTGCTTTAGCTGAGGTGTTTCATTTTGCTAAGCAAATGTCAAATTGGCCAAAATTACAGAGAATATATAGAAAGTCCAAGCATTGGGAGAAATTAAAACAGACATAATTAAAAAGACAACTCGTTTTCAATATCATAGCCATTTAAAGAATTTTTATAGGTTAAGTTTGTAAACAAAACAAAACTCTTTTGGTTACCCTTGAGAAACGTCAAATGAACATGTTCTTTCATTAGTGTTTAGTCATATGTTCTAGTAGAAATGATTAGAAAATAACCAATCTATTATTAATTAAAAATTCAATTTTAATATTGTATAATATCAAATATTATAATGCTTAATTTGTATATCAGTAATGATACTTGTAATTTTCAATTAACTTGTGACAATACCTGAGATAAAAATGAATTTTTTATTAATAATACAAGTTTCTCTTTTGCTTCTTCCAATTTATTGTTTTTTATTAATTGTAGAGCCTTATTATAATCCGAATATGCAGCGTGTTCCTATAAAATAAAAATATATTAGAAACTATTATTTATACATATCTATTATATTTAATAACATATAATTGAAATACCAATGCTTCTTTTGTAATTGTAGGTATATCTTCATCATCACTATCAGAACTATCATTTAAAGCTTTAAGACGTATCATTTTAATCAATTTTCATTTATGAAAAAATTAATTTGGAACAAATCAACAAATGGAAAAAATTGAAATCCAAACTTATAATGGCAGGCATACCAACTTTTCAAAGCTTAGTACATTCTTTCCGCATTTTATGCTGTGGGTCCCCATTTTCAAGCGCCAATTTCGTTGTCAAAAGGGTTTCCCCACTCTGCCAACTCCTTCCGCTCCTATCTTAGTTATTCGAACGCTCCCAGGGCGCCGCACTCAACGAATATTGACCCGGGGATTTTAAAATATAATTTGATTCCGTCTAATCGGTTTTTAAGTGGTGTGTTTCGGGCTCCCATTTTTTTTTCTAATCAAACACACATTGAAAACCGAACCAGCCAATCGTCGGGCGGGGTGTGTTTGGGGCTGCCATTTTTTCCTAATCAAACGCACATTGAAAACCGAACAGCCAATCGTCGGATATAAATAATAGTGAAAAAACCACCTTGGACTCTTGTATTTCAGTGAAGAAAAAAAATGAGGGCATCTGATTTTCGGTTCAGCCAAAAGTATTGCTGTATATCTTATAAAAACAGTGTCAATTGAAAAAGTATGTTTAATGAGACTCCTTTTATATGAAGTGTATATTTTCAAATGAGCGATTTGAATTCCCGTTCTCTTTTATTAAAATAATGATTTATCGCCAAGTTCACATTCATTAGTTCAGCACGACAAGGGGTAACTGTGCGCCACTGGTGAGGGAACACTGATGACAGCGAACCTGGCGGTGAGAAAACATAGCACCACTCGGACTCACAGCTTTGTCTGAGCCAAATTCTCTGTAGGAGAAGGAGTAACCCGTTTTTTAAAAATGATTATAAAAAATGATATTTCTTTATTTCGAAAACAAAATATAGATCGGTAATTTATTGTGGTGAGGACACTTCAAGAAATGAAAATATATTAATTTATAATAAGAACTCGAATAAATGAAAAAAAAATATCCAGAAATAAAATTAGTCTTCTCAGCAGAGGTCTAGCAGGTACCTAGGACCACCTGGCGCTGAAAGTGGCCAAGGAATTAGCCCGACCGCAAATTAAGCAGAGGGCTTGCGTATATAGTTGAGAGCCAACAGAGGCTTATTTTTGTTTAACACTGTCGACTGGTCGCCGACGACTTGGTAGAAGGCGACTGTGACTTTCTATAGTTTAAATAGGTGTTTACGCACTTGGTTGCCGGTCGCGTCGTGCGTACACTCATAGTTAAAATATAGAAAGTCACAGCCGCCGGCGACTTGGTGTTTACGCACTACGCGACCTTAGGCAGGCATATGTTAAACTGGAGGCCCGGGGTTTCATTTTTGTGGCCTCTTAAAAAAATTAGAGATTATAAGACTTTCATAAAAAATATGTTTTGTATAAAAAAACATGGTACTTACGTATTAATGACACCGCAGCCACAAATTTGGCGGTTTTTAAATTTCGCCAATCTACACCTAAAATTTTTGAGATAAATCATAAAATAGAATAAATCAGTTCTGTCAAAAAACAACTTGAATAGGTTCGGTTTATGATCTCGGTTTGATTAGATAAAAAAATGCTTTCCCAAACAAACCTTGCAAACAACTTGAATAGGTTCGGTTTATGATCTCGGTTCGATTAGATAAAAAATGCGTTCCCAAACAAACCTTGCGGTGGCGTTAATGTACCCGCATTTTTTATCTAATCAAACCGAGATCATAAACCGAACCTATTCAAGTTGTTTGCAAGGTTTGTTTGGGAACGCATTTTTTATCTAATCAAACCGAGATCATAAACCGAACCTATTCAAGTTGTTTTTTGACAGAGGAGAACTGCGATTTATTCTATTTTAT
The DNA here is from genome assembly GCA_024734495.1 of Forficula auricularia. Lineage (NCBI taxonomy): Eukaryota > Metazoa > Arthropoda > Insecta > Dermaptera > Forficulidae > Forficula > Forficula auricularia. The sequence goes on along the minus strand of JALMQS010000291.1, from coordinate 5,703,185 downwards.
GATTATCTCAAAAATTTTAGGTGTAGATTAGCGAAATTTAAAAACCGCCAAATCTGTAGCAGCTACTGCGGTGGTGTTAATACGTAAGTACCAAAAACATTTATACAAACACTAGATAAATAATATTGTTCGATTTGTGTATTAATTTAAGGACGTTCCTAATGTAACTCAGATGTAGTTCGCACTTTCCCTTACTCTCCCATGTGGAGAAAGGCAAAAATATTTTCACTGCGTCGTTTCTTGGATCTGGCAACATTGAATTCTTACCGACGCTAAAAGACAAAGAATAAAAAAAAACACCGCATGAAACAGTGGTCAATGCGAAATTCCAGATGAGAACAGTATAGTTAGGTTGAGAAAATTAGCTAGAAATCTCAAATGCACCAGCTGCAGAAGTTTTTTTGATATGGGAAAATTGAGTGATTTTAGTGCGACGTTGCCAAGTCGCCATCTCTCACTTGCCATGCCATGAGAGAAAAAATGAAAACCATCAAAAGTACCCTAACTTTTAACATTTTTCATATATGACGAATACCGCTTGATAAAATTATTTTAACAGAATAATATTTGTTATATATTCAGTTAATGATTCTCAGTTTTTCAAAATAATTTCAAGAAAATTACGATTGTTATTTAATGAAACAGTCGCTTTAACATCAATCGGGATAGGGTTCGCGTGTTAAATATGCAAATTTCAATGGCCAATATTTACAAATTTAGTGCCGCAAGGACTATTGAAAAAAATTTCTACGCATAATTTGAGGCTAATCCGTAGCCTTCTGAATGAGTCATCACTTTTCAGAACTCCCCCTAGCTAGTCTTTTTTTATTTCTATTTTATGCAGAAGTAAACTTTAGACTATGTAACTATATGCACACATAGATATGTTTAACTTGTAAAATGATAAATTTTTATACCAGCATCTACTGTGAATAAACATTTTTCAAAAGCATTCTTGTTTAACTTTTAAGGAGTTAGGTGTTGGTTCTAGGTGAATCATTTTAATATAATAATAAAACTTGAGCAAGATGCGAGGTAGGTTTCACAAAAAAAGAAATAAAACAAAATTGAGTTTTGAATTCGATATATTTCGGGGGTGAGCCCATCATCAGGAGTTAGAGAAAACTGATTATAAATTGGAAAAATAATTTTACAAATAAAATTTTTTTTTTAGAAATGTACTTATGTGGTGAGGGGAAAATAGGGGAAAGAGGAGAAAGTGTTGATTTGTGTCCTTTTTTGACTATTGTGCGGGTTATCCGCGGTTGCCAATATACTGTAAGTATATATATTTTCTTTCAAAAAGAAAAATAACGCTTATAAACAGCCGTTTAGAGCGCAGAATAAATAATACTTTATTTCATAGAGCTTTGTTATAATATGCTTGAGCTATGAATCGAGTAAAAAAATAAATCAGGATGTCCCTTACCAGGGCCGCATTTACGCGCAGGCTATATAGCCTGCAGCCTATGGGCCCGCTATAAAAAAAAATGTCTTTATTTTAATTCTGTGAAATGATTGATAAAATCATTAGTCAGGAAAGGTGGATGTATAAACTCCTCTTAGAAAAAAACGTCATAGATTGCTTTCCTAATACCGAGGTCGCTCTTAGAATATATCTATCACTTATAGTGACAAACAGCAGTAGAGAAAGGACATTTTCAAAATTAAAGTTAATCATAAACAGGCTTCGAACCTCCATGTTAGAAGGCAGGCTCAACGCGTTTTGACTTTGATCAACATTGAAAGTGTTATTTTAAGTTTTTAAGACAACTATATTTTGGATATATTATAAAGTAGCTTCAGATGGCCCAGCCCAACCCTTTTTTCAGCGTTGATCTATTTATTTAATATTTTACCCAGTAGCCTATATTCTCAGTCAAATATTTATTTATTTTTCTTGACCATGGCGGTTTCCTGCCTATTTATTATTTTTTTTTTATTCATTGCCTACGGCAAGTTCCTATCTACTTATTTATTTAAATGTTTTTTAAATTATTTATTTTTAAACAACAATTTCTTTAAACCCAGTGACATATTCTATTTATTTTTTGTTTTATTTATTTGATTATTTATTTATTTATTCTTCCCAGTGTATTTATTTATTTATTTTTATTATTTGGACGACATGAGGTATTCCCTTTTTTATTGCTATTATTATTATTTTATTCTTGGTCGCAGCATACTAAGATTTCACACCATTCTGCTGTGGCCACACCATGATCCACTCAACCGGATCCTGAGTGGGAGGATCGGAGGGCTATAAGGGGAGATGTGGAGGCCCTACAAAAAAAAAAATTAGTATGAACTGCAGACGCAAACTAATTAGTCACTAAACCATTTCCAAGTTAAGTTGTATGTATTAACTACATTTGTATGCATTTTATTTCAAATTATTTGACCCTTTCATTTCAAGTCTGATTGTTTGTAAAATACTGTACATATTTGAATTAAATATAAGTAAAATTTGCTTATTTGTTACAATTCATTTTTTTTATTTGGCATTTACCTAACATCTTTGCTTAAAATTACAATATGTATGTTATTTTTAAAATTGAAATGCTGATTTGTTTCTTTTTAGATTTTTAGTTAGGGCCCGCACCTCAGTTTCAACCTAGGGGCCACAGATTCTAAATACAACTCTGTCCCTCACCCACATAAGCTGATTAATTTTATGAAATAATTATATTTTTTTTTTTTCAGAAATTAGTTTAAAAAAATTGTATTGGTAATTATTTGATCTACAATTTAATTTAATATTTTTATTCTATTGTAATTTTATAATTCTATTATTAATTTGTAATTAATTATTCATAAAAAGACAGTTTTTTTTAAGCAAATAAGGAATGGCCCTTTATCGCGGGGCCCGGGGTCAATTGATTCCCCCCTTCTCCCAAACGGCGTTTCAGCTTGTACGGATGCATCCATAAATAAAAATTTATTAATATTTTTACATTTAATGAAAATATAAGTTGAAATTGGAATAAAAACTCACTTTAATAAAACTCTACTTAATAAATGCGTACCTGTGGTTATTTTTAATCGTTATTAATAAAAAAAATTGCAGACCATGGGGCGCCTCTAAAGATACTTGTAAGCAATGATTAAATAACAAATAAAAATGTAATTAATAAGCTGATACTAATATAAAAGTTTATCCGTAATTTTCAGGAAAAAATTATTGTGCAATTTAAACATGAGTCATCTAAACTTGAAAGACGAAAAATGGTGAACATTTTAATTCAGTTAAGTACAGGAAAGAAATTAAAAAAAAGACATAATAATAATTATATTTATTTAAAAAAATAAAATGCTTTATATATATATTTATAATCTTTCATTTGACAAAATCATGATGAATTCTTAAAGTTTTGATTCTGTAAGCCATGGGAATGATTGTTCTTTTCTGTCAGCAGACGGATTTATCATTACATTTATAATTGTAGGCCCATCATTTATCTATAAATTAAACAATCCAAATTGAGAAAACATTTTCATTTCAAACTTATAAAACGCAATTTTTATAATTATCTTTAATGCCTCAACAACGGCAATTTTTAATTGATCTATTGTAGTACAATAATATCCCTTTCTGTTTTCCGAAGTTAAATTCATTAAAGCTTCGTAATGAGTATTACAAGTTAGAGCATTCGGAGGCAAGCTGTAAAATAAATTATTGAATATTTTTTAAATATAGGTATTCTATTTTCGACTAGAGTATCCGGTGACTCAATAGACGGATACTAAGAGAGGGTTTGCTTCGCGAGGCCAGCCCCTAGAGGCAAATGCCTGGTCGGTCAGTACGTGCCTCGCCCAAGGCAAAAGTGCCCGTTGCCTCGTCTGAGGCTGCCTAGGCCCGATCCATCGGTTGTCGGTTTTTGTGAATGCTCAAAGGCGCCACGGGTCGTTTCCTGAGTTCACTCAGGACGGTTCTTCGGCAAACGCCCGAGGCAGCCTCGCGAGGCTGCTCGCTCAGTCAGTATCCGGCTATTGGCCATAATTCAATGGTATAAATGAGGTCATTTCAAGTCGAAAATTCCATATTAACATTTCTCAGAAAATAACTCATTACAGAGTTATGGACATTTTATTTTGTAAGTTTAACATATATTTTGTTAATGAATTAATATACATAATATAGTATAGACGGCATATTTACATTCCTACTCACTAGATAATTCTTATAAAACCAAAGAAACTCATTTCCTGCTACGATTTTCGATTAATATTTGGTGAGACATTCTACTCTATCTAGTATGGCTTCATCAATAAATAAAAAGCTACAATTATAACGTTAATAACAATATGTAAATAGTGAGTTTCGGTCAAATGTTTAAAGGCAATTTTCGACTTAAAATATATACCAATACACCTTTAAGCTATCATCAGCGATTCGGGACCACTCTGTAATGTTTTCATAAATATTAATGACTAACCTCTTACTTATCTCGCCATCATCCCTAATAATTTCAAATGTTTCTTTATCAAGACCTCCATATATTCCATTATTATTAATAATCACAATAATAATAGGTAGTTTATACCTGAAAAAAAGTTTTTTATCTATTACATTTGTATATTTTTCTTTCAAATAGTATATTTCTTAATTCCTTTTTAAATTAAATGTATTTTGATCAGATTTTTTTTTTTTTTAATGCAATCGAATGCAAGAAGGGGTGCACCAGTAAAGATGATCTCGAAGGACCCTTGCATTACAGAAGAGAAGGGAAAGTTGATTAAGTGAGAGGGTGTAGACGTAGGTGTCTATGCACCCCGGTTTTGAAGGTTTGAAGATTATAGGTGCTGAGAAAGATGGAGGCTGGGAGAGAGTTCCAGTTCCTTGAAGTCATGGGGATATATGTATTGGCGAATGAGGTGGTCCGGCACTTTTTTAATTTAACCGCGAAAGAGTGTTGGGAATCGGCAAAACCCGTGCTACGCGCAAAGCATGCTTTGGGGGGAATTATTGATTTTATCTCATCAGAGCACCTGCCGTGATAGTATCTATAGAAAAGGGAAAGGGCAGAGACATTTCTTCGATGAGCCAGCGAGTCGAGGGAGTCGGTGAGGGTAGAATTGTCAATTAGCCTGACGGCTCGTTTCTGAATTGCATCCAGGGTAGCAAGAGAATATTTTGAGGCTCCTCTCCATAGATGAGAGCCGTATTCGAGACAGGGGCGGATTTGGGCCTTGTAGATGGTGAGAAGTTGTGGGGGTTTGTAAAATCGCTTGGACCTGAATAAGAAGCCAATCGTCCTTGCTGCAGATTTCGCCACAGAGAAGATGTGTTCATTCCAAGACAGGTCAGATGCGACAGAGACGCCCAACATGGATAGGCTGTCACACATTTTCAGGGTATTCGAATCGAAGTGAAAATCAGGGAAATCTTTATTTTGTGTCATGTGTACGGGTATTTTAATGAAACTAATACCTAAACATTGTTTCAAGCTCCATGCCTGAAAACCCGAATGCTGAATCTCCCTCAAGGCAAAGTATTCTCTTTTGGGGGCAATATTTTTTAGCCCAAAATGCAGCCGCAATTGCAAATCCAGGTCCAACTCCCATTGTACCGAAAGTACCAGCATCAAGACGGTGTCGAGGGGAATCATGCAATAAAATCGATCTACTAATATCCATTGTATTAGCACCTTCACTCACAACTAAAATATCTAAATAAATGAGAAAATATTAAAATTAATAATAAATTATTTAAAATATAAATTAAAAATATGTAGAAAAAATTTCCTTAATAACTTTTAATAATTATAGTGTAAGAAAAAGAGTTTAATTAGCATTTAAAATTATAATGTTCTATATTGAGTGTTTTCTAATTAAGGAGGTTCTTTCGAGAAAATTCACACAAAAAGTTTTAGCCTCGTAACCACTCTATAAATATGAATAGGTAATGTTAAAATTTTAGGTTATGTTTTTTAACGTGACTACTTTTTACACTACTATATTCTATTTATGAATGGATCGTTTCCAATCCATTGATATTTTATCCCCTCCACTAAAAATAATCGCCCAAATATGTTAGTTCTTTTTATTTTTTATCAAAATTACGAGGTAAATAATTTCAATTTTTTTTTTAATTTAAGTCCGAATATATTATTCAAACAAATATTAGTTTTTCATCAAGATGGTGAAAGTCCTTCAATAAAAAAAAATAAAATGATAATTTTGCCACCCTTTCCCAATCTACCATATGTAAAAATTTCCATTTTTAATTGCAATTATTTCATGTTTGATGTGGTAAATCGTCTTCAAATTTTAACAGTGTGTTTATTATGCTTTTAATGACTTATATTCCAAGTTTCGAAGATTTCTTGAATTTTTTCATTTGTGAAAGAACTACCTTAAATATTCTGTCTGATGGGCCGAGATTTTATGTATGAGGAGGTCATTTGCGGAAGAAAGGAGCCCTGAGTTTAAAATTTTCGTAGACTTCATTTAACGTAATGTTTTTACTGTTTTAAAATAAAATTACTTGAAAGAGATAAATATTTTTTGTTTTCTATAAACCCTAAAAAAAATAGCAAAGGTAAAGTGGGTCGCATTATCAAGAATTTACTCGCTCCATATTTTTATTTTAAAATAATTAATCACTTACAAATGAATATTTATCAATTTAAATATTAATTATTAGGCATATCTTTTGGTAATAATTTTTGAAGATTATGTAAGACGGCATAATAATTCAAAGGTGTGGAAGTATCCAATGCCATTTGCTTTATTAACATAGAAGTATTATTAGATTATTAAATGTGATTTTTATACATCGGTTTCAAAAGATGATGAAAATAAAATTTAATTTAAATGATCTAGAACTATGAGAGTTCTAGATAAGAAATAGATATTAAGTAAATTTATTTTTTAAATTGTAATCAAATAGTAACTTAATTAGAACTTCAATGTGATTAAGTTTAATAAATAAAAGAAGGGATATTCTCAGATGTTGAATTGAAGTTAAAAAGCCTAGACCTAGAAAGAGTAAAGATTTTAAAATTCTGGGAAATGGTAGAAGAAAAAAATGGGCAAAGTGAGAAACTGGCACGCAGATTTAAGGTTCTTTAGAGAGGTAGACACATAGCTTCAAAATAAAAACCCCAAGATTAAATGTTTTATAGGATTCTGAAAGATCTATTCAACAGTATTCCAGTAGTTAAGAAACTACAGACATGTGACAGAGGGCAGTGGCGGATCATAGGGTAAGCGAAATGAGTGGCTGCGGGGGCCCCGTGCTTGTAAGGGGCCCCCAAAAAGGCCGATTGTGTTAAAGTGTTTTCATACATTTTATAACACTTGTATTCAATTTTGTTAATAAATTCCAAAATTTGGATATAATAGTTCATGGTTTAGAATTTTTTTTATTTTTTGTTCAATTGATTTTGAGGGCCCCGTTATTTTAGCGCTTAGGGCCCCCAGTTGACTTGATCCCCCATTGACAGAGGGGACAGACGGGCAGCCATGACCCACCAAAATATTTCCGTTTTTTTACCAATTTTGCTATGGAACTCTAAAAATGATAGTTTCTAAATGTAAGTAAGTATTTGGAAAAATAAATTGACAAAAGAGTTGATTCGGTTTGTTTCTAATTTGATCGCAAAGGGCTAATTTTGTAAAATAGAGAAATACATTATAACTATTCTCACCATAACTCGATTTTTATTTTTCTTCGATGCCTCTTGCAAGTGGTTTAACCAAACAGTATAATCACGAGAAGGAACAAATCGGCTTGCAATGAGGGTTTCTGAAAGCAAGGAGGCAAAGACTCCGATATCTGATTGAGATGCCAAAGTAGCATGAATGGAATTGTGTAATTCTTCAGCACAAATATCTACCTAAAATACGTTTAATTTATTAATATAGAATGAATTAATGATAATGAATAATTTATTTTTGACTAATAACCTGTATAAATTTTACATGGCTATTGAATCGAGGAGGTTGGCCGAAATGAAGAATCCAATTAAGCCTTGCACCTAATAAAAGAATAACATCTGCATCCTTTAGTGCTGCAGTTCTAGCAGAGGCTACACATAGTTCATCTTCATCAGGAACTACTCCTTTTCCCATAGGAGTAGCGAGAAATGGAACTTTTAAAGTATTAACTAGACGCCGAACTGAATCAGCTCCTTGGGCTGCTCCTATAATTTTTTATGTTATTATTATTTATTATTTTAATATATAATATATTTTAATATTTACTTGAAAGGAATGGAAGGCAGCCCAGGGGTAGTGAGGAAAGAAAAAATTAACATATATCCAAATAAGGTGTAATTTATTGGATTCCTTCCTTCTTTCCTTTCAAACCGACGTTTCGGAGGATTCTTCCCTCCTTCTTCAGGGTTTTAAAGGGTCAATGAAGGAAACAAATAAAATGTTTTTTCCTTTATTGACCCCTTGAAAACCTGAAGAAGGAAGGAAGAATCCTCCGAAACGTCAGTTTGAATGGAAAGGAGGAAGGAATCCAATAAATTACACCTTATTTGGATTTGTGTTAATTTTTTCTTTCTTCACTACCCCTACTGGGCTGCCTTCCATTACTTTCAATTAAAAGTCCGTCTCTCTCCAGAGAAAATTTCGTGCAAATAAATTTAATAATTACCTTTTCCAACAATAATTAATGGCCGTTTTGCTCTAGAAAGAAGTTCTATGGCTTTCTTAATATCACCTGGTGCTGGATGTGGAACAGGTGGTGATGGAATTCGAGGAGGCCATAACAGAGCACCTTGATTAATAGTAGATCCCAATAAATTTCCAGGCATATCCAAATAGCAACAACCTGCAAAAAAGAAATAGCTAATTATTCATTTATTTTTTGTTGAAGGAATGACCCTGGTGGGCTAGAAGTTAAATCGGCCATTAACGTAAATTTCCGAGGCCGAATTACAGCTCCATTATATAAATAATTTAAATAAATAACGAGAAGAATTATCAGACCTGATTATTAAATTAATTAATTAAATTTCAAAAAATGAATAAAAATGTATTTTCTTATTTAGAAAATATATGAAAATGAATAGATGCAGGGTGCAAGCTTGGTCTCCTATTTAGGGTTAAACGCTATTATACTCCCAGTCAACTTCTTACACTGTATAAAGCTTAAATTCGTCCCTGTCTCGAATATTGCTCTCATCTGTGGAGGGGGGCCTCCAAGCATTCTCTTGCCACCCTGGATGCAATTCAGAAACGAGAAATTAAATTAATAGGAGACCCGGCCCTAACAAACCCACTCGACACCCTGGCTCACGGAAGAACCGTTCCTGCCCTTTCCCTGTACTACAGATACTATCACGGTGTCTGTTCAGTAGAGCTTAAATCAATTATCCCCCCTAGAGCCCTCTTTGCTAGAAACACGCGGTTTTCGAAAGCTCATCACCCCTTCACTGTCAAATTGGATAAAAGCCGAACCAACGCTTTCGTCAACTCTTTTTTTCTTATGACCTCCAGCGACTGGAACTCACTTACAGCCACCGTCTTTCCCGCAATTTATAACCTTCAGCTGTTTAAGACCCGCATCCAGAGACACCTTCAACTCCTACCCAGCCCATAAAATCCCCTCTTTTTCTTCTTTTCACGGTGGAGGGGCCAACCCAGGCCTTTAGGGGATGCACCTTTTTGGTGTATCTCCTTCTCACATCAATATCTTTAAAAAAAAAAGATAAATACCTGGCCGTCCGTATGTTGCTAATCTAACTGCTTTTTCAACATGAAGAGGAATTAAGGAGGGTCTTGCAGGTCTAGCTACATATTTACAACTTAGCCTTGCATTTTCAATTTGCGGATATGTTTGAAATCCACCTTTATGCTCTTGGTCTTCATTGCAAGCGCCTCCAATAACTATCAAGGGCCTTAAAAATTAAAATAAAATTTTTATATAAATTTTGATTGAATATAATTCAGAATTATTTAAATATGTTCAAGTGACCATCCATTTGCCTGGGCATTCGCCATGCCAGCAATGCAATGAAGCATGCCTGGTCCACTTACAGCTACACATACAGCTGGATGCCCGGTCAAATATCCAATGGCTTGAGCTGCGTAGCATGCAGCTTGTTCATTTCGCATACCAACAAAATTTATTCCAACTCGTTGAAGTTCCATACAAAATTCAATCACGGGAATTCCAGTTATTCCAAAAGCAAACTCAATGCCCTAGAAAATGTATGAGATTATGGCCTTGTTATTTATTATATATGTTACGGCTAATATGCAAATTTGGATAGTTTATAAACTAACCAAACCATCGGCTATTTTGATAGAAAACGCAATTTCCACCAAAATAGCAGCTAGTCTGCAAACTAACCAAGAGTCTTGGCTAATTTACTTGAAATTATTGAGAAAACCAAAATAGCGGGTTAGTTTATAAACCATCCAATGCAGCCTGGCTAATATGAAAACCATAATTTCTAGTAACACAAAATAGCCAAAGGTTTGGCTATTTTGTGTTACTAGAAATTATGGTTTTCATATTAGCCAGGCTGTATTGGATAGTTTGTAAACTAACCCGCTATTTTGTTTTTCTCAATAATTTCAAGTAAATTAGCCAAGAATCTTGGTTAGTTTGCAAACTAGCTGCTATTTTAGTGGAAATTGCGTTTTCTAACAAAATAGCCAATGGTTTGGTTAGTTTATAAACTATCCAAATTTGCATATTAGCCGTAACATATATATATACAAAAATAAATAAATTAAAGAGTTTAGGCTGGTCTAGGTTGATGATGTTATGATGAGATATTCCTGTCATAATACAATGATCTCCGATGACTTTTCAAGGGTTTTAAGTCTTTTTGGGTTCCGTACCAAAAAAAGTAAATTATTAAACAATTTTCATGAGACTTTGCTGTCTGTCTATTCTCCATTGTCAGGGTTGTAGGTTCTTAAGTTAGTATCAAGCTCTTGAAATTTTGCTAGAGTGATTATCTGGGGAAGTCAAAAAAATAAATAAATGCTAATTAAAGATTATTTTTGCGAACCGCATCGAGTATTGTTGGCTATGACGTTTAAAATCTTATTAGTCTGATCTGATTTTGTAATTTTTATTTTGATGCCCCAGTTGAGTGTGCTATCAAATACTGTATATATACAGTACCTATTTGGTGCCATATGAAACTATAACAATGCCTTCCAATAATTTCGCAACCCTTTGTTAAATTAATTTGGTTGTTATAAATAATAATAGTAATTAAGAAGAGGAGTCTAAAATCAGAGAGGAATATGACATAAAACGATTATCTAGAAGGATTTACACTAAGAACTCTTTGCCTTATAAATAAAACTATATCATATCTAATCTACAAAAAACTTTACCTGATCTTTCAGAGCATTAGCTAGAATTTGGCTCCCAGTTAGTATTTCATCATTATTTTGAGACATTTTGATATAAATATTAATCTTTTACAATTGTGTAAAAAATTAGGTTAAGAAACAATTCAGTATATGCTGTGGTATATATGTTGAAGAGTTGGAGAATACTTTATATCTTGTTCCAAAGTCCAGGGTTATATAATATTAACATTTTATTTTTTCCATATTATATAATAAAATAATTTATCAAATATAGAAATTTATATCAGGTACTTAGGTAGTTTATTATACTTTATCATTTATTATATATTTCATTATAATATTTATTTATTGTATTATTTTATATTGTATTTAATAAATATAATATCTAGGATGAAGAGTCATAAGACAAAATTTATTCTTAACTATAATATATAATAAACCAGCTGTGAAGCCCGCCTTCGGCGGTCATCTTGCTGTCCAGGAAGCTTCTTGATCTTTTGACCCTGAACATTCGGGGGTTTTAAAATAATAATTTAAATCTAATTTTAATAAATTTGACATAAACTATTTGTGTTTTAAATGAGTGGCTCGCGACAGACAGCATAAGCGCTTTAAATAAAAAATATATAAATTTTCATTTATTTCTTGAAATTTATTCTTACAATTATCTGGTTAATTTTCAAAGTATTTTTCTTTTTTTATTTCATGGTATATTGTCTTATTTCCTCTGCCTGGATTCCGACCGATAACACAATTACTACGGATCGTGGAAAGTTCGTTCTTGTGCCAAAATGTTTATATTTTCAAAACAAAGAACTCCTTAGATTTTTGGCCTTTAAGCTTTTTTTTTTTTATAATGATATTGATACAAGAAGAAGTTGCACCAAGAAGGTACAACCTCTGTAGTCCGCGGTGGACCCTTGTATCGTGAAAATAAGAAGAGATTTAGGGTTGGGTAGCAGTCGAAGGTATCTGTGGATGCTGGTCTTGAAAGATTGAAGGTTATAATTTGATGGAAAGACGGTCGGGGGAAGAGAGTTCCAGTCTCTAGATGTCATAGGGATAAATGAATTGGCGAATGCGTTTGTTCGATTAGTATCCAGTTTAAGCGCGTAGGGGTGTTGAATCTTAGAAAATCGTGTATTTCGCGCAAATGAAGCCTTTGGTGAGATTATCGATTTTATTTCGTCAGAACAAAAGCCATGGTAATATCTATAAAAAAGGGAAATGGCGGAGACAGATCTACGATGGGCTAGGGCAGTGGTTCTTAACCTTTTTATGCTGCGACCCAAATTTGAGAAATATGTTTATGTTGCGACCCCCTCTCCCCCCCCCCCCCCGTTAATTACCTTTTTTTAGACGATATTTGAGAAATTTTGTTCAATTTTCAATGATGACTTTTTTTAAATCACATATAATATTATTTTATAACAATTAAGATAACCAAAGGTACTTTTCGATATAAAGAAAATTTAGTGAATTTCATATTTTCATTTTTTATAGTATTGAATAAATCAAAATTTATTTTTCAAATTCTAATAATAAGTAAAATATTTTATTAATGACTCTGGGCGACCCAAAGAATATGCTTTGCGACCCAATTTTGGGTCGCGACCCATAGGTTAAGAACCTCTGGGCTAGGGAGTCGAGAGTGTCAGTTAATGCGGGATCGCCTATAAGTCTGATAGCCCGCCTCTGAATTGCATCTAAGGTATTAAGAGAATGCTTGGAGGCCCCTCTCCACAGATGAGAGCAATAGGGGCGAATTTGAGCCTTGTATAATATAAGGAGTTGAGTGGGGGTGAAAAGGCGTTTGGTTCGGAAAAGAAAGGCAAGCTTACATGCTGCAGCTTTTACTACTGAGATAATATGGTCATTCCAAGAAAGGTCAGAACCTAAGGTGACATTGATATTTTATCACGGAATTCCAATGAGGTCGAATCAAAGGAAATTTCAGGAAGGTTCCTATCTACGCATCTAGAAATTAGACAGCACTGCGTTTTGCCAGCATTAAAGTTTACCAAGATGTGAGATCCCCATTTTTTAAGCCTGCTTAGATCTAAATTTATCGAGGAAGCTATGTTTGCGCGATTGTTTAGTAAGGATTGAGCATTATGGAGGGTGCTATCGTCAGCGTAACAATGTATAGGATTGGAGGGTAAGTTTAAAAGGTCATTAATATATAAATATTTATTAAAGAATGTAGGAGAAATGACTGAGCCCTGAGGGACTCCGGCATTAGTATTGAAGGACGAGGATGATATTCCATCAACCTCGACTTTAATAGAGCGGTTTGAGAGAAGGCTCTCAAGCAACTTGCAGAGTCTCGGGGGGAGGCCAAATGCAGGTAATTTGGCAAGAAGATTTTTGTGCCAGACTTGATCGAAGGCCTTTGAAATGAATAAGCCTATTACGAAAGTCTCTTTACCAGTCTCTAGTGCTTTATTCCATATATGAGTTATATATGCTAAAATATCGCCGGTGGACGGAAATTGTCTAAAGCCGTAAGCTTAAGAACAGGGGATTGGAAAACGCAATAAATAAGAAAATAAAATGAAATTGTTATTTAGGGAACTATCGAATGGTTGTAGCTAATGAGAGGAGATATATGGCACAAAGATTTTTGTATTAGAACCAGGGAGATACCCATGTGCCAAATTTCAAACTCAAATCATTCGATGACATAAAATTTCAAAATTACTAAAATCTGCTGAAAGCGTATCATGTCTTGAAAAAGTTTTTATTTTTATTCTAATTTATTGAAAATTCCTGATTTTCTTCTAGGTCATAGTTTGAAGTTTCTGTATACTCATTCTTTTAAAGTACATATATATTAATTATGAAAAAAGGAGCTTGTGGATTTCAAATATTTCAATTTATCTAATTTTAACATTAAGTTTTTTTTTGCCTTTATCAAGAGTTCAAAATACAAGTTTTAAAAATATAATGACCAATAAGAATCTTTATGTAATTTGTTAGAAAATATTTTCAATTTAGTAGAAATGAGACAAGAGATTTTATCTTATCTTATTATATTAAACGAGCAATTCTTGTATTTTATATACTAGTAGAATCGGTTTCTCGAAAACGGCTCTTACGAGCCGGCGAGGCAGTTCTCTTGCTAGCCTCCTCTAATCCCCATCCATCGCACTGACCCCTCTATCCTTTCCCCTAGACCCACCTCCGATCATTATTCACCCCGCCAACCCTATACATGTCCTCTGCACTCTCTCCTCTTCCCCTAACTCTCATCACCCTCCGAACCCCGCGAATCCAGGTATCCAAATAAAAATCGACTTTTTTATCAGAATTTTTTATTTTATTTTATTTATTGTCACTGGGGGGGGGAGTCGGGTTAGCCGAGCCGGCTAACGCGCTGGCCTCGCTTCGGCATCGATCGATTATGACGATGTTGGAGCGGAAGGCCGGGGTTCGATCCTGGCAAATAAAAATTTCTACCGGCTAAAAACTCGGCTCTCTCACTAACCCTACTAACACTTCACTTATGTGCTGTCTAAATGGGCTTTGTTCCCGCGGGGACAATAAATAAATAAAAAATAAAAAAATATTGCCACCGGAACAAAGCCCATATAGACAGCACATCAGTAAAGTGTTAGTAGGGCTAGTGAGGGATCCTATCAGAATTTTAAATTAAAATCAGAATTAATATATATATATCTTTTAACTGAAGCAAAAAGTTACCGAACATCGCTCAGTTGCCAGGTACTATATATATATATAGAGAGAGAGAGAGAGAGAGAGAGAATCGGTTTCTCGAAAATGGCTCTAACGATTTCGCTAAAAATTGGTGAACTTATCAAGTTTCATGGAGTTATTAGTCGTGTATAAATTTTAATCCGATTG